>CM040912.1:49459392-49469392 GCA_023029165.1 Gobiocypris rarus | reverse complement strand
AAGAACAAACAGCAACTTTGTCATAAATACAGCAGAAATACCAGCTTATATTATGAGGGGGAGTGTTGAATATTGTGTTGGACAACAGGGGGCCTTCGAGTCAAAAAAGTTTGCGAACCACTGGTCTAGGAGATACAATTGAGCCATTAAAGGGATCGCATTCGTGAGTTCTCTTCCCTATGGATGGTGTTGGTCTGGACGGGTTCAGGTTGATGCCTGGCATCCTTTTTTGCAGTCCGCGTGTGTGTCTGTCACTGCGGTTCCTGGCACAGCTGAGCGGCAGCATCCTTGCCAGACACCCCTCCCTCCATCTCTCCCGCAGAAACGGGGGATGAGGGACGAATGGGATGGAGAGATAGAGCGGACAGGCGCGAAGAATCGTTAGAGAAAGCGGCTTGAGAGGAAAAGCAGGTACGGTGAGAAGATTACAGCCAAGAGGTGAGAAAACCAAGGAGAGAGAGAGTTGTGTGGAAGCAGGAAGGCAGAAAATGAACCGAATTTAAAGACAGCTGCCAATGAAGGGAATAAGTGAATGAGATAGAGACGCACAAGAGAAGAAATGGGGAGCGGAGAGAGAAGTCTAGAGGAAGAAAGAGAGGGTCCTAATCCCCTAACAGACAGCTTTGTGGCGTGATTGACAGCCGAGTGCGGAAGACTGGGGCGGCCCTGGAGGGGGTCTCAGAGGGGTGTGAGTGTAGGGGGATTATCCACCCATCGCTCATACACCCCTAAGACAGGGTCAAGTGGTACAGGCCGTTGCCTCTTGTTTTCCCACTCACTTTCACACGTCCATTGAGCGACTTGCTGTTTTGTTTATGGTTTTGGTTTGCAAATGTCGCCTTAATATGGACGGATAAATCAAAACACCCCCTCTCTTCCCACCCCTGTCCTTTCAGCGTGCTGACATAATTATGTTTGCTTTTAAAATCACATTCGCTCGGTTAAACTGACTACCGACTCAAGAGAACCACAAAACAGTTTTTGACAAGATATATATATGTTGATTTATAGATGCCTGAAGCCTAAAGAATACTTAATTTTTTAGGCTACATATATTAGGGTATTGCATATTACATTTAGCCAGGGCCTAAAATTAGCATTTGCCAAGCACCAAATGTGAGTAAAAACCCCGGCTTTGGAGAGTATATGAAGCGGTGTCATTTTTATGAATTCTAACAATGCAATGTTGTGAGAACATGAACGTGAGCGATGCTCGGGACAGATGACAGGCCAGTGCTGCATCATCACGAAAGCGCAAGAAGATATATAAGGGAACTCAATTCGTTTCTTGCGTGCCGTGTGGGAAGTTTTGTGTAAAATCCGCATCTCAGACAGCGCACGGATACTGAATTGAGCTCTCTTTCACGTCTTCTTGCACCTGACATATTCAAACAAAATGATGTCAAAATGGCACGTATCCTCGTAAACATAGGCAGTTATGTCTTAATAGACTGTAAACAGTTAAGAAAGAAAACACATGTGTATCAGTATATTGGATCCGTGCTAGGGCTGTCACTTTTTATTCGATATTCGAATATGTATTCGAATATGACGTGAAATATCCCTAATCGAACTATAAATAAACTATCCGGTTTTTAAAGTGCCATGTAGCGCATTTTTTACAGTCTATGATTAGACCGTTTGTTTTTTTATTTTATTGTTTGCCATCTCGTCCAATAGAGGGCGCTCTAAACGTATTGTAGCGTAGGCCCATGACCAAATCAAGCGAATAATAGCCAGTCTGTTTTTAAAATGGAAGATAACTCTCAGAACGGCCAGCCTGAGTTTGATTGACAGTAGATCTGAGCAATCAAATCGCCGAATTTGCCGTTTTGTCCGACAATGCAGTCAGAAGATTAAAGTTGGTGGAGTTGAACGTGAAAAACGGTGTGTACTGACGTCTTTCCGCGGTTGAAACAACATTTCTTTTAGTGTTTATTTGATATTTCAATGAACTTAGAAGGAAGAGATGATCGGTTCAGCGCAGCTTTAACTGAGGCGTTACAGTGATCAAGACACATTAAAGAGCAACAAAACGGTATTTATTGTTCACATTACTTTTAAAAATTACCATTTGAAAGTACCTTGCTGTCCTGTCTGTCGTGTGTTGCCAGTGTCCTCTTTGCTCCGCGATGTATTTTCTCCACATGAGAACGTGTGTGTGGTGTGAGAGCGCCCCGGCTTGTCATAGCAACAGTAACTAAAGGGGGCGGGTCTTTGCGAACGGTAGATATTCGAATATATTCGAATACATTGCTTGATATTTGATATCCGTTCGAATTAGATTTTTCTAAAAAATGACAGCCCTAATCCGTGCATTAACTCTTAAAGTGATTAACTCTTAAACTGTGTTTCATTTTAATCAAACAACAAAAGACAAAAATAAATAATTCACAGCTCTTGACTGAATACCTTTTGTAAAATTTAATAAGGATTAATCTAGATGTAAAATATATATTAAGTGGCAGGTGTGTCAAAAAGTTAATTTTAGGCCCTGTGTATAATGTGCATGGACATGGCATCATAGTTTGCACGTACTGTAAGCATGCAACCTGATTTTTGTCAATAATTTGTTTGTCCACATGGTGGCAACACTGAAAAAAGCAGATGGAATAACAGACATTTGTGTTGATGAGCGCTTGTTTGAGGGTAATAAGACAAACCTTAAATGAGTATGAAGAATTTTTATAGCGCAGACACTGAACAAGGATAAATCTTTCTATTGCGCATGTGTCGCGTCTGTGGTCGGTCGCTCTAGAAAATGAAGGGGCCCTTTACAGGACACCGCTTTCAACTAAAAACTGAAAACTTTTGTATGCGTTTTGCCCGTTCATTTACACGACAACAGCATTTTGAGGGCCGTAGTGTTTCTTTACAAAGGGACATTGCCAACTACTGGCCTGGCATGAGTAATACAGCATTTTACTGAAAGCCTATGTGTTTGGCTGGATGTATACTCTATCATTCACGTCAAAACTTTGGGTTTAAGTTGACAAATATGATGGGAACAAAAAGTCAGCATATCATACCTTTGCGTGTTATTGTGTCAATCATTTTCATTGACCAAAAAAACTTCACTGACAAAAACTCGTCACACAGGATCTTAAAAGTACAATGAATTTTGAATCTGAATCAAACATTTTCAGTGCATATATAATTTGTTTGTTACACTAAACTACTGTGTGGCTTCAAGACGACAGAGCACAAGTTGAATGACTTCTTGTTTTTATGCTTTTTTGGTAGCCAGTCCCTTTCACTGAATGGAAAAGAGCAGCTTCAATCTTTCGATTCATCTTTCAAAACATTTTTGTCTTTTATTTTTATTTTGGGTGAACTATTTCTTTAACGCATTAACTCACTTTAATTATATCTCTCACAGCCTCATTTCGATTCGCATCAAATAAATATTGCATCTTCCAATATTGCTACAAATCTTACTTTTAAAATTCAAGGCACGAAAATAACATTAAAAAAATCACATTCAACACTTCAAAAAATAGTTACACTCCAAACGATCACATTTCAACGTCTTACAGGAGGACTTTATGAATCTGATCTTGTCTGTTCCTGTCTGCGCTCCAATTCCGATGTGAAGAATAAATAAATGATCTGCACTGCAGGGACTGGGGGAGAGCGCGGCTATGTTTTCCTTCATGATGTGATATTTCCCTCAGAAGAGAGACGGCAGCACCCTGCGGCCCGAGATGTGAGGGAGGGAGAGCGAGAGAGAGGGGGAGTGCGCAGGGTGAGGACAGACCAGTTTCATCTGCACCCCATTTCACTTCCGAACCCAAGCGAAACTCAATATCCCGGCTCCTGCTGAGTGCGAGAGACAGATACAGGGAACGCCGCTGCCTGACGATGCCTATCAAACCCCATTCAGCCCAGATCTGGGCACTTATTCACGGAAAGAGAGAGAGAGAGTGAGAGACTAACATGAACCAGGTGGGTAGGAATACATGCACAAATGAAAACTCTGGAATGCCAAGCGAAGAAGTAATTGATAGTGTGTGCTGCACTATATGAAACAAGACACACGGCCCAGCTCATTCTGAGCGTGCAGGTCTGAGTGTGTTTGAGAGCATGTACGCAGATATATGTGCGTGGATGATGGGGCCACCCATTCTCGAATTTACAGTGAATGCAAAGAACGTCACTGATTGCGTGTCTTTGTGCATTAAGCCACAGTATACGGCCTTTGTTTACAGTTGCTGCCCTGACTAACCAATCAGGTGTACCTTCCTAAACACCACCATAACCAATCACAGAATTAAAAACCAAACTTCTTGTTTTCATGATTGGTAACTGCTGTCACTTCCTAGTACTCAAGCACACTGGTACTTAAGCCAGTAAAGTATGGTAGATAGAGTTTGAGTGTGCCTGCTGCTTTGAAGGAGTGAAATATACCAAACAACCTCTCCAGGAGTCAGATATCATCAATGTATACATAAACAAACTGAAACACATTTGATCCTGTCGAAAATGGCCTTCATGAACCTTATAAATATGTCTAACTAAAAAAATCCAACGGATTTAAACCAAACACACACAGCAAATCGATATACACAATCTTACACACACACACAAAGCGCCATCACTTCTGTGCAGTAGGGGATTCTTTGTCTCCGCTATGCACCCTACAGACCCCCACACCCTTTCGCCTGGCATTTTTAACCCCCCTTTCTTTAGGTAGACGGACAGAAAGAAAACCTCTCCATCTGTTCTCCCTCCCGTGGCTTTGGAGTTATACTGCAGCCGGACTCCAACAGAGAGAGAGAGAGAGAGATGCAGGGGAAACTCACTGCTGAAAAAAATCTTCGAGTGAGCGTCTAATACCGGCCAATATTCAATATGCTTCAGATATATTGAGTTTTGCAGTCTTGAAATAGCAACTTGTGAGTGTTACCAAGATGGCGGAGCTAACCAACTTTCCTTAAAAAGACTGAAAGCATAAACAAATTCACAAAAGTGTTGAACACAGAAACATGTGAAGAGCATGAAACACGCAGAACTTTCTGACAAGGCTCTGTGCCTTTAAAAAATGATCTCTGTGTGAGAGTGTGCACGTTTGAGGTGTTCGGACTGGCACAAACCTGTCAAACCACCCGCTTCGAAAAGACGGAGTGAAGAAACACAAGCGACTATTTAAACCCAGCACACACACACACACACAGTGTGGCCAAACATGTGTAATATGAGAGAGAGCGGGCGGATTAAGAGACAGGAAAACTAATAGAAAGCGAGAGTGAAAGAATGAGGGGAAGGTGGAAGGGGGATTCATCGAGCGAGGCATAATTTTTGGCAAATGATTCAGTGTTTAAGCAGGAGTATATGTGTTAAGACGTTTGTGTGTGTGTGTGTGTGTGTGTGTGTGTGTGTGTGTGTGTGTGTGTGTGTGTTTGAGGTCTTTCAGCGAAGCGCAGTGGGGACCTCTTTTGTTCTGAGCGGAGGAGAGGGAGAGGGAGCCGAGGAGGAGAGACTCCAGAAAAGAGAGTACGCTACTGAAGGAGGGAGAGAGGGAGTTCGGCCTCCTAGGAAATTTAACCCCTGAAGTTGGATTTGATCCAGCGCTCTAAGCTATAACATTTTTTAAACAGACGTATGCGTTAAAGCTTTTCTGCAGAAAAAGAGTGAGTAAAAAAAAAGGGGTGAAACTCAAAGCCGACTTCGCTCAGAAGTGCATCTCAAGGCTGGGCTGAATTATAGGAAACGCAGCTGAAATACTGAAGCAATATTAAAACATGGCATCAGCACCGGGGGCCAAACTGGAGCTGCCGCCCTGCTCATGAATACAGGGTTCACCCTGCCGCCCCCGCCACCCCGCCTGCAGTCTCTCTGAAACACACACACACAAACAAACACACGAACGCTTAACGCTTCGCTAACTGTTGAGGAAACGCTTCGCTGTGCAACCCAAAAACAATGGCGGTGTCATCTGATATTATAGTCATGTGATGAATGCTTACGGGATGCATACGTTTGAACTTTAAAGGAAGTTGACCCAGAAATGAAACGATTGTATTCAATGTCGTTTCAAAACCCTTTCCTCCGTGGGATTCAGAGAAGGTGAAAGGGTTCTTTACCATTCAATGATGGACTGTCAAACTTTAAAGGATAAAAAAGGACCATAGAAGTATCATAAAATCAGCTTGTGCACTTGTGCAAAAATTAAGCCATAATCCACTGAAAATCTGTCCTTCCTCTGGGATTCTCAAATCTCACTTGCATCCTGATTTTGCAGAGTTAGGCGCATATTTTGTTGATCCTTAAACAACAATCCTGTCGGAAAAACCTTTCCCTACCCCTAAACCATGATAGGTGAATCACACTGATGTAGAAGAACCTGGTTGTAAGCCTAAATGCGGGATCAACAAAGATGTTGTTCCAGGATCATGTTGCTCTTGGTGAAATCACGTTCTGCTGGCCTAGAAATCTAGACGCACCCTAGCGACAGCAAATGTTATTCGTCTAGCAACTCCATTGGCTTGCGACCTTGAAAAACCGGAGTTGTTCTGAGTTTTGCCGACCGGATAAGGATACAACCGTTTATCCCGCCCCTCGGATTGAGGCCTGCAAATGGTGAATTCCCAGACCAACTTGATGTGGGTCTGGCTTGTCAGGCCAACGTTCTGCCTCACATTTCATTCCAATCCGGCATGTCAAGATATATCACACCAGATTTGACGACAATTATATTTAAAGTCATTTGTTCTCATTATTGACTTAAAATCTGGTGCGACTGAATGAGACTTGAGAGCTGAGCAGATTTTTTTAGTATTAGTATATGCAATATTCATACACAAATATATAATATAGATTTTTATAACATATATAGTGCATAAGTTCTCACCATTCTTGACAAAACTGTAACAGTCTCAAAGCCCATTATGAAAAAAAGAGTATGAATGCACCGATATTAAAAGTCTGACTGATCCTGAGAAACCACTAATTGAAATAGCTAAATAAAGTAAAAATTAAAATTATAATTATTAATAATAATAATAATAATAAATTAAAAAAAATAATAAAAACAATAAAAATTGAATAAAATAGTTTCATATGGCAAGTCCGTTTAGGAATATTATAAAGTATGGTATTAAAAAATAAAGAATTTGTTAAACATTACATTAAACAGTTTTATTAGAGTTTTTAAAGATTAACTTTGAGCGTCTAATATCGGCCAATATTCAATATGCTTAAGACATATTGAGTTTTGCAGTCTTGCTACCTCACACCAATATTAAAATTCTGGCATATTATTATATTAAAAGTATTAAATAATGATGAAAAACATTATTAAAAATAAAACACTAGGGTCTGGTTTCACAGACAGGGCTTAGATTAAGCCAGGATTAGGCTTTAGTTCAATTAGGGCATTTAAGTAGCTTTTACTAACGTGCCTTAGAAAAAAGCATTACTGGTGTGCTTCTTGAGATAAAACAATGGCGGTGACATGTTTTAAGATACAACAGTGCAAGATGCTTTCAGTTAAAACAGCTCAAACATGCATTTTAGTCTGGGTCTAGCTTAAGCCTTGTCTGTGAAACCAGAGATATTGTTAATATATATTGTCTAATAACCGATATGGTACATTCTGTAATATACTGACCCTCCTTGGGTGTTCCACTGAGATAGAAAGTCATATGGGTTTTGAATCGCATGAGGGCGAGTATGATGACCAAATGTTCTTTTTTAGGATAAAGGAACTGATTCAGCACTGATTAAAACTGTTGACTGTAGTAATTGTGGTCTCCGTGATTTGTTTTGTCCATCTAAAAAGCGATCAATGACAATAGCAGGAAACAGCACGGCTGGTGGGACTGGTTTATGTTTCCTAACATGACGGACTCTTCCAGCTGAAGTGTGCGGGGAGCCGTGGGAGGACCGTACGCTCTCGTTAGGCTGGAACGCGGCCCTAGTGCTGTCACCAACTGTGAGTACTGCGTTCTGCTTTCTATAAGGGACGGTGTGTGTGTGTGTGTGAGGCAGGAAGCCTTCAGGGTCGTGATCCATTGACCATCTCTCACACTCTGTAAGTAGGTCACGTCAAACCCCAGGCCCCCTAACTGACAATTACAAACGGTCACACCTACACACACGCTAGGGCATTTTGGTCATTTTTTCTTTTTAAGCACTCCACAGAAAAATCAACTGATTACTCGAGAGGGTTGGGGGTCTGAACATCTGCACTATTTATGTAAACGTTATATAAAATAAAAATAAATAAAGAATATATACAGGTCAAAAGTTTGAGACCAGTACTTTAAGAAGCCTCTTCTGCTCACCAAGGCTGCATTAATTTGATCAGTAATATTGTGAAATATCATTAAAAACTGTTTTCTATTTTGATATATTTTAAAAAGTAATTGATTCCAGTGATTTTCAGCATCAGTGCTCCAGTCTTCAATGTCACATGATCCTTCAGAAATCATTCTAATATGAGGATTTGATGTCTTATTATTAATCAATGTTGAAAACAGTCATACTGCTTCATATGTTTGTGGAAAATAGATTTTTTTCAGGATTCGTTGATGAATAGAAAGTTCAAAAGAACCAATTTGATGCATTGTTGCTGAATAAAAAGTATGGTAACACTTTAGTTTAGAGTCCAATTCTCACTATTAACTAATTGCATACATTGTAAATAAATTTATGATCAATAAATTATGACAACATATGTTTTTACATTGCCTTAACTCATCAAAATATTTTTTTCTTATAAGTTATACAAGATTAAAACTCATTCAAGTCAATTTTAATGTAATTTAAGTTGAAATGACATCCAAGTTGATTGTACTTAAAAACAGTTTTCCAGTGTATTATCATGCATATTACTAGGCCATTGGCTGTTTATTAGTACTTATAAAGCACATATTAATGCCTTATTCTGCATGATCATATTCTACATGCCTTAATCCTACAATACCTAAATTTAACAACTACCTTATTAATAAGCAGTGATTAGGAGTTTATTAAGGCAAAACTCATAGTTAATAGTGGGAATTGGACCCTAAAGTAAAGTGTGACAAAATGTATATACATATAGTCTTCCCTAGCACACAAACCCGTATTTGTTCCTCGTATATTTCAGTTTAACTTAACAGGTCAGGAGGATTTCTCACACACACACACACACACACACACACACACACACACACACACACACACACACACACACACACACACACACACACACACACACACACACACACACACACTGTATTTTTAGCACAGGGCCTCCATCAAAATCAGACAACACTTATCACTATAACGGCACAGTCCGACGCCACGGAGGGCAGGAAAGGTTTGCACATTGTGCACGCTTTGAATACAACTGCAGATGTCCCAGTTTCCGTTGATAACTGCTGTTCCTCTCCCGTCTTCTGACTGTGTGTGTTCTTAACTGAAGAGACGACGATGCAAATGAAGTCTGGCTCCATGTGTCTGTCTGCCGCTCCCGTTTACAGCTCTAAGTTCAGTCACCTTCGGCCCGGCCAGTGACACTGACCCCATTACAGACTCACAGAAGCACACGGATATCTGATCCTGATCGCAAGGTACAGTCGGCCAAACTGACTTCAGACCGTCTGTATCCTCTGATTATTATTGAGCAGTTATGATTCTGACCACTAGAGAAACACCTCAAAGATAGAGTTTAGAGTAAATGGTGCTATCTCGCGCAGATTCCCTTGGATCTGCAATCAGACATGACAACTTGCCTTTTGTTTGCCATATCAGAGCTGATTCCAGATCAGAAGGCAGACAGAGAGGCATGCAGGCGAAGTCAATAAAAGCGGGGCCGGGTGACATGGACTAATCTATGGTAACATGGCAGTTTCCCTCTGGCTATTAGCTTCATCTAATCAACTCAGAGGAAAGACGAAGCCGGACGACAACAAAAATCTTCTGATGGCGCAAAGACATTGCCGGTGGTTGCGGCTCAAGAAACTTTTCTTATTATTATCAATGTTGGAAACAGTGGGGGTTCAGGATTCTTTGA
>CM040912.1:48336892-48786892 GCA_023029165.1 Gobiocypris rarus | reverse complement strand
TTCTGCAACTGCTTAGTTGATGGGTTAAATGTCACGAGAGAACTGAAAACTGAGCAAAACAAAGCATTTGATCACTGGACTTTTTAATGTGTTTTCCCAACACTGCATATCTAATCAGCTCCTGATTAACACATTAAATGGTGTCATTTAAAGGTGCTGTGTGTGCATTCTAGCGGCATCTAGTGGTGAGGTTCTACACAGGACAAAGATGTCAGGTAGAGAGAGAGAGAGAGTTAGTGCTCTGTAAGAGTCCGTTTGTGTACAGTGTTTTATTGATTACAGTATAAAGGCATTATTACACTATTGCAAGTTATTCTAAAAATGCTATTATATTATTACATTTCCTTTCTAAAAGCACTATTTCCACATCTTACATTTTTAACTAGAAAAGCTGATGCACTCTGTGATTATTTGAAATGAATATCTTTTGATCAACACATTAAACTCTCATTCTAAATGCTGCCAAACTGTGACATTTATTGTGAATTTACAGAGCATCTAATGTTGCAGCGAAGAGAAAAGCATTGTTAGTGTGGAGTTGAAATGAGATAATATTGCCAACAAGGCACGCAATACTCAAATAGACTACATATTTTATTTGTTTGCCTGCATGTCATGTGACCATTAACCAACATCAGGAACTGTTATTTTTATTATATTAATTTTATATTTGCATTTCTGGTTGTGATGAAAATGAGATAAAAATTAAAATTTGATCATTGGACTTTTTATTTGAAAAAAATCAAAGTGCAAAAAAGTTAAATTTTTGATAGACCACCATAAGTGTCATCTTAATTAGTGCGCTTTTAAAACTTGTTGTCTCTTTAATATGGTATTGTAAAAGCTGAAGATATTATGTAAACACTGCACAAGGCCAGCAAGCATTTGTCTGTATAAGTGATTTGCTTGTTTTTTGTTTGCTGTTTCATGTCATGTATCATCCAGATTTCATGTAATCAGTTACTACCTAGCCTGTGTGTCATGTAAGGATTACGTTACTAACTACAATATTATTACTGTTTATTCTATTATTACTTTTCACTAATATCTGCTTTAAAACCAAGTCAAAGCCAAAGAGCCATGCCTGTTGTAGTTCAGAATCAGTTCTGGATGGTTTAACTGAATGAACTACAAAACACTGATGTGAATTGCTCACTTGCAAACGTTTGAGATCCAGATGTGGCCTCTGGAACACCTGGGGAGCTGGAAAAAAAAATTGTACAGGAGATTGATTGAGGGAAACAGAGAAAAAGACAATACACTAGTTCAACACAAAAGGTCATTAGCAAACATGTTAACAGTAATGAGTGCTGGAAAATCTGTCTATTTAGTTTAGACTGATGTGTGGTAACTAATTCTATTTAAAGTTTTACCTTGCAGGAGTGGAACTTGAGGACAGCCGGTTACCGAAGAGGGTGCTATACTGAGGGGGTCCATCAGAGGGAGCTGTTGTAATGGCTGCAGAAGTGTAAAAGGGCTTGTCAAAGCTGTGTACCATATGCAGATTTCCACCATGCAACAAAGCTTTATATTGTTTTGAGATCTTAATGGACTAGCTTAATATATATATATATATATATATATATATATATATATATATATATATATATATATATATATATATATATATATATATATATATATATATATGTTTAAAGAAAAAGGCATAGATATACCCATAACCTTCAGTCTTACCTGTGACAGGTGTGTTGTCTGAGAACACTTTATCAAGCTGTGATAAGACTGCATACTTATCCTGAGTGACAGGGGGCGGAGCAGCAGAACTTAGCGTGTTGTGGGCGTGGCTCAACCCCCCAAAATCCAAACTCATAGATTTAGGGAAGGCTCTAAATGCAGCTCCACCCCCAGTTGACAGAGTGCGACCTAAACCAATCAGAGAGGCTATTAGTGATTATGCTCGAAATGATTTTGCAATCTGTTATTGCTACCTAAAATTATTAAAAATCATCTTAATTAACTGAAATGAAGCTTAGGTACTAAATCTACTAAAACTGAAATAAATAAGGCCTAACAATAAATATTAGCATGTGACTAAAATATAAACTACAATTAAAATGTAAACTGAAAATATAAAAATAAAAGCTAATTCACAATATTTTAAAATACACTGCCCGGCCAAAACAAAAGTCAGTGTCAAAAGAGTCCAGAGCTTAAATTCACTGAAAGTCTTTGGGATGTGCTGAAGGAGACTTCACAGAGTGCTGGACTCTTTTTTACTTTTTTAAAATTGATGCACCTCTTGATGGAAGTAACACACAGCATTTATTTCCATCAAAAGGTGCATTCATTTTTGGTATGATTATTTACATTTCAAACAGTGACTTTTGGCCAGGGTGAGGCCATGTATATTAGCATAAAACACTGTTTGAGATTTCTTTCTTCTGCTGAACACAAAAGAAGATATTTTGAAGAATGTTGGTAACCAAACATTTGATGGACCCCATTGACTTCCATAGTTTCTTTTTTTCCCCTACTATGGAAGTCAATGGGGTCCATCAACTGTTTGGTTCCCCATAATCTTTAAAATATCATCTTTTGTGTACAGTAGAAGAAAGAAATTCATACAAGTTTGGAACAACTTGAGGGTGAGCAAATTATGGCAGAATTTTCATTTTTTGGTGAATTATCCCTTTAAAAACAGACAGAAGCTCAGAATGAGGGTTGAAAAATAATTTAAAGGGATAGTTCACCCCCCTATATATAGCCTATGTATGTGTGTGTGTGTGTGTCTTATGCATGTATTAATCTGTGCATGTATGCTCTCTCTTGCGTTCTCTTTCGATCACAACACAGCAAGCAGGAAAAGCACACAGCACGCAAACTATATGTATATAGCTAATTTAGTTTTCCTTGGTTACAAAACCAAACCCGAGGCTGTTCATTAAACATTTTGTGTTTTACAGAATGTTTTACAGTTGATGGTAGTCATTGACTTCTGTATTATTATTTTTTCCCATACTATGGAAGTTAATGGCTACTATATCAACTGTTTGGATATAGACGGTGTAAACTCAGCCCAATCTGTGATTTGATTTCACCCTGCAGCTCAGGCTGGAAACCTGTACATATTTCTATCCTGCTTTTGTTACAAATTTGCGGGGACCAATCAGAAACCGTCTTATCCACCTGCCGCACTATTTACGGGATTAACACAATGACGGATGAGCCATGGATCATTGGTCTGATTGGTTGAAGGACTATCCAACTGCGTACAGAGTCATTTGAACTACGCCCGTTGATCAGGCCTCTTGTGCAGTAGAAAATACAGAGCAGACTCCTCAGACCAATGTTCAGTCTTAAAAGATTGAGCTCGGTCTGGTGATAGCCAGGCAAGTTTGGATTACCCACATTCTTCTGTGTTTGTGTTAACTTTTGTCTGCTCCAAACACCATGAAAAACACTCTGCTTCTATGATACATTATTGTTAAATATATTTATATTTTAGAAAACAGAATAGAAGCAGTAATATGGAAACAGAAATATTCTTCCATACTTATCCAGGCCTGGAAATGACTAAAATCAAATTCCGTACTTTTCCATGCTCCTGTAGTGACATCCTACATCTGGTATTGCAGTGTATTCTACAAATAATTCTACACATTTTATCACATCAACAGGTTATGTGTGAACACAGACGTGCTCTGCGTGATTTTCTAAATATACCTTTACTTTAAAGCCTGTGGCTTTTTCATTATCAAACAGCAGATTGTCTCTCCTTGACCTGGCAGATCTGTGATGTAGGGCTTTGAAGTAGCTGGCTGGAGCATGTGCAGGACACATTCAGTATCGTTCTGTGACTTTAGCATGGCACTGATGGTATTTAGAGGCTCCGTCTGAGGCCACTGCAGTGAGAAATATCTCCAAAGGTGGGCTAATCTAGGTGATGAGCTATGGTGTTTTTTAGCTTCTGTAGCTTGTTTCAGTGTAGATGCACTGGCTACTTTAATACTGTGGCCATAAACATACAGCATAGTGCTTATCTTGCATTAAGTCTAGCTTGGTCATTTGATCTTGATCTAAACCACTGGTTTATTGGTAACAGGATTATTCCATGGGGGTTCAAGTCTGCACACTGTCAAGCTCTCCCTCTGCTTCTTTCTCTCTGACACACTCACAGCCCTCACACATACACAAACATAATATCTGCGCACTAATGAATGCATTTTCTTATTTCGCTTTTTGCCTGTCATGGCTGGCTCACTCAGCAATGAAGCCAGATGGTCTGAAGTATAGCTGAAGTGTCTGCAGTGCACAGTCACTCACAATCACATACCGGTATATCGCTTATGCAACTTACCTAAAGTAAAGCTGTTTTTGAAAGTGCTACTTGCTGTGAAGTAAAGGACAAATAAGGGATGATGAGATAAAACAAAACTGTTATGTCTTAATAGTGAACAAAGACTTGACAGATAATGATATACAGTGGGATCCAAAATTGGAGCGAATCCATATTAAAATGCTTGTTTTCAATAAATTTTTAATTATTATCAATTTTAAGTAAAAAACTGTACTGAAAAATGTACATTTTACAGTCTCACATTACTTTGTTTCTACTTTTGCTTAAAGGTAGGGTAGGCAATTCCTGAGAGGCTAGTGATAGCAAGCTATCTATGAAAGCATGAGATCCCACCCTCCCGTCAGAGCGTCTCCAAAGCCACGCCTCCTTCCAAACACATGAACGAGCACAGAAGAGTCTGCAAAGCGCCATGAGACGAGACAAGTCTGAGGAGGACGTGAAAAGCACTGAGTAGAACATCACAGGTTGCCATCTTGTAATTACGGGTTATGACATGGCATGACCGCAGCATAAGCTCATTGTTTTGGTTTAGAGGAACTGTAAAAGGCGGCTGCTGTTTGTTTACAGCGCTCTGTGACGGTCTGTCTACAACTCTGCATAATCGTATGTAATGCGCTGCTGACGTGTGGCATATGTGCAAGCAGGTATGCGGAGGTATGGAAATATATATGTTGACAGCAAGCGGCAACCTCCCCCAATCTCTCTTGAAGCCAATACGGAAGTGACTTAAACTGCAGTTCATCGACTGGCCGCTAGAGACCGGCTCCAGAAGGGAGCAGAATCTCATTGAGTCCTATGTTAAAATGCCCAACTTTACAGCAGAAAAAGCCTGGTACAGCCTGGTACAAATTCTAGTTTTGGTCTAAACGGCTGATTTTGCCCTTCATGACAACTGTGAGGGGGTAAATTGTTTTGTAACTCAATCGTTTACATTAAATAAAGCCTTAAAGTTCTGCATAATTAAGGGCGTGGCCACTTTGAGTGGCAGGTGGGTAGCCATTTATCTGCTGTCTGTTAGTCATCGCATCACCTCAGCTCCGCCCACGTCCTGACTCTTTGCCCATTATCTGTTATCCGGTTTCTAAGATGGCAACAGCCAGCTCGACCCAACTTTACGCTTCAAAACGGCTCTTCAGAATCCTATGGGTGACGTCACGGACACTATGTCCATATTTTTATACAGTCTATGGCAGGCATGTAGGACATCAAATCATTGCATTCGGATCGAAGGCAATGATTGGACGAACATTTCTTTGGTCCTGAGACTTCTACATATACATATATTGCCATGGTTATTGAATGTTGTAACCCGATGGTGTTGAGTGTTTGTTTAGTCAAGTTTGGTTTAAAGCCAAGTCTGTTTTTTGTCAAGCCAAGTCTTTTGTTTTCTGTTTTGGATTTTGATTTTGTGAATAAAGTAGCTGCACTTGGGTTCTCAACATGCCTCCTCCAGTGGACTTTTGTTACAGTAAAAGGACTGAGTGAAAACCTGGGGACACGACTTAATTGTGTATTTTAAATAACATATTATGGATTTTATGGATTAATATATTTTAAATTTGCAATTAAATTAATGTTCAGGGCACTTTGCTTAATAATAAAATGTATTTTAGAGTTAATTTTCATGCAAATTTATACATATAATATCTGGGGGACAGAATGTTACCCATTCGTTTGGAAATTTTATTGCTTAAAGTGATTAATAAACAGGTAATAAATGAATCATAACTATTCATTAAATATAATTTAGTACCATAAAATCACCTAAAAATTTGAAATTATTAAATAATAATAATAAAAATAAAAATATATATCGAACTAAAATATTTCATTTCATTAAAAAAAAAGAGAAAAAAATTGGTCATTTTTGACCATCACGAGCAGCACCAAATGGTTAAATATTACTCAGAGGAGCGTAAAACTTTCGCAAGAGAACGCAAAAGAATTGAAATATAGCCAATATATATTTATTTATTTATACCCTAACCCTTTAGAGGCCCCGTATTAATTTCTAAACACTCCAGTTGATAAATATTCATGGTCTCACAATGCCAGTCTCAAATGTATAATTGCAGTCTGTCCAGGTCACCAGCAGAGGGCATTCTTATCGCAGTATTGATCAGTTCTTGTCTCGTTTCTGTCTTTAGTAAATACAATATGTACATCCTACAAAGAGCTTTTTCACATTTTATTCATTTAACAGATGGTGGAGGTTGGGGACGGTTTAGCATTTTCTTCAGTTTTTATTGGAAAGCCAAAATGTTAATACATTAAACCCACATCTGTCAGCTACCCACCCACACTGCTGTAATATGCGTACATATGATAATATACATACAAGTTATACTTGAATAGAAAAAGTCAAATGTTGCAACTGACTCCATAAGATGGGACAGTTGCAACATTCATTAAACTTTAATTTCCCCTTTAACATCATTTTGCAATTTCTTTGTTTCATTTGTACACAGACAGGGTCTTCACTAAGTTAAATGACCTGTATAAAGACTAAAAGAGAAAAACATATTTTTAAGTAGTGAGTAACAACCATGTTTTGGTTAACTAACATTGTGGAGTAGTCTGACAGTATTTACTTTTTTTTTTAAAGGATATGAAAGATTCATTCTTTTTAGAGTAACTCACACAATACTGGTTATAGCTTCTACAGCAACACAGCACATCACTGACAATATGCTAGCTTGACACAAAATAGCCTTGACACATGGTAGCCATGTCTTTTAGAAGCAAAGAAAACACTGATTAAAATGATGTAACTTTATAATGCTTCATGCAAACAGTTTAGACAGTATGAATATATCTAGTGTGGGTCTCATCACGCTAGCTCATTCCTGATTGAAGGAATGTTGCAACTCTCCCCTGCTCTCCCCTTCTTTTATCTTATGGACCTGCTTTTAGTGTACTGTATATATATATATATATATATATATATATATATATATATATATATATATATATATATATATATATATATATATATATATATATATATATATATATATATATATATATATATACATATATATATACACCATTTGTAATATTTAGACATTTTCTATTATTGATTACTATCACAGTGTGAAGAGAGTTTCAACCAGTATACCACATTTTTTTATGAAAAACATTTCCTAGTCTACCTTTAATAGCCTATTTATAATAAAGGTACACTGTAGTACTTTTGGCCTTCTAGAGGTTAAAAAACAAAACTGCATGCATTTTGCCGAAGGACATTGTTTTGGTTGTGCTTCGGCTCTACGTGACTGTGTGGATAAATGTGACCCTTCACAATAGATAATCTTTTACAATAACTCATATGGGAATGTATCTGTTAAATAAAATACCTTACTCACCTGTTGAGTAATAAAAACAACTTTATCTCCGCATCGCTTTTACAACATTTTGAATCTCTCAGTTATGGTGGCCCAGTAGTTCACAACACAACAATATCAAGCCACAACACAACAAAATCAAGCCACAATACAACGGAAACAAGCCACAACACAACTGAATCAAGCCACAATACAACGGAAACAAGCCACAACACAACTGAATCAAGCCACAATACAACGGAAACAAGCCACAACACAACTGAATCAAGCCACAATACAACGGAAACAAGCCACAACACAAACTGAATCAAGCCACAATACAACCACAATACAACGGAAACAAGCCACAACACAACGGAAAAGTCACAACACAACGAAATCAAGTCACAACACAAATTAATCAAGCCACAAAACAACGGAAAAGCCACAACACAACGAAATCAAGCCACAACACAACAAAATCAAGCCACAACGGAAAAGGCACAACACAATGGAAATGCTCCCGACCACTAGGGGGCTCTCTGAGTGCAGTAATGTTAGTTTTCCTTGCCATTGTATAGATTTGCCAGTCTTACAAAGATATAAACGCTTAACAATGGTTAAGTGTGTAACCATTCTATATATCGACATGAAATGTCAATTCAAAATCATCTATACATATATTATAGCTGCATATTTATACTCGTGAACGTTTTTACTTGCTATCACAGCGCTTGATGCCCAAGGGAACGTCTGCCAATTCCACCATACAGTTGAAACATATAATTTGTATTAATTAAAATTACTTTTAATATTTAAAAAAAGACATGCTAAAATTCCACAGCTTGGTTGTATTGGTAAAACTGACTCAGTAATGCACAACATTGGAATTTGAACATATAAAAAAGTAATTTTAATTCATACAAATGATATGTTTCAACCACTTGGTGGAATTGGCAGATGTTCCCTTGGGAATCAAGTGCCGTGATAGCGAGTAAAAGCGTTCTCAAGTATACATATGCAGCTATAATGCATGTAGGGGATTTTAAATTGATATTTCATGTCGATTTACAATGGTTACACACCAACTGATCGTAGTGTTTATATCTTTTTAAGACTGGCGAATCTATAGAACAACGGCAAGGATAAAATAACTTTACCGCACTCTGAGAGCCCCCTCGTGGTCGGGATCATTTCCGTTGTGTTGTGCACTACTGGGCAACTGTACTCAGATCTTGCCATCTCCAAAAGCCAAGCCAATGTTGTTTCTTGTTTTATTACGAGTTTTGTCTCGTTCTTTTTGCCAGCAGACTCTCCTTTTAGCTGCTCCATGTCAACCTTTCTCACTTATTGTGACAACTAACCCCATCCACTCTCACACCAGACACGCGTCAAAGTACCCGGAGCAATTTTTCTCTATTTACGGATATGCAATTTATCGTGAAATCATCCCATCAGGTCTAAAATATAAACACTTATATAATAGGCTTACTATAGTGAATCATTGTAAGACAAAACACGTTTTGGAAGAAGGATTTATGATGTATTGACTTATTATTTAATTGAGTTCATTTTTAACAAAAAAAAGTAACATCATGCACCTTTAAATATATTACTATTAAATGTATATCCTAACTTTCTATTCATTTCCAGGTTTAAATACAAAGAAAACCCAGATTTTCAACGTGGACTTTTGGACCCCACTTTATACTTCATAGAAATGTATTTTATGTGACAAGCACAATTTGTCTGTGAGGGAAAGTGTGTGTCTTTGTACCTGAAGGACGTGGAAGGGCTGGAAAGGAGGAGGGATGATTCTGGGGTCCCATTCCAGAAGAAATTATTCCTGGCCTCTGCCTCTCTACACCACTTAACAATGTGTCTTAGACAGAAAGAGTGGAAGAGACAGGAATGAGAGTCACAGTCTAATGATGACTCACAGTACATCTGTGTTATTAATCAGGAGAGACCAGACAGAAGGAAGGGGGAAGAGAAGATGGGAAAAGAAGAAGAAAAACAGATTGAGGGAAGAGCAGAAGAGCGTTTGAAGGCTGTACCTTTAATGGGATGATCTCTGAAGCTCTGTGAGCGAGTTGGTCTGGCAGTGAACACTTCAGTACGGCTATCAGCCGGAGAGACAGCAGGGGCTCTGTCCCATATTGACAACTGGGACTGGGACTGGGACTGGGGGAATACACACACACACACACACATTAAAAATCAGATCAGCACCCTCGGTGTGACACATTTTGGGGTGGTTTTCAGATCAGAGATGAAAGTATCTTAGACAGCTCGAACACAAACCCTCTTTTACTCGTAAGGTTCAGTTCAAACAGTCCTGCTGCAGCAGAACATCAGAACTGAGCTCATAATGGAGCCATGAACGGGAAATTACAGCTTTAATACTTCACTGATACTGATCTCTACTCCATTTTCCTTCTAAGATCTTTTGATGTATTTTCTCTTCCGTTTATAATAAACATTTAGTTCATTTAAGGGAATTACAATTTTAAAACTTCACTAAGCCTATCTACTCTATTTGACTTTTACAGTCATTTGATGTTATTTTCATTTATACTTCTACTAATAATAATAGTAACAATAATACTTTAGTTCTTTAAAGATAAATTACAGATGATAAATTCTTCACTGACACTAAGCCTATTTGTATACTCTATTTACCTCCTGAAATCCTTTTGATGAAATTTTCATAAAATATTATTATTATTAAGAAATTACATGAACAGATTTTATTATTATTACTATTATCAGTCAAATAATTTATATTTTTATAATTAAAAATATATATATATTTTTTATAATTATTATTATTATTAAGAAATTACATCCAGGGAATAAATAATAATAATTATTAAGAAATTCCAATTACATCAAGGGATTATTAATAATCATAATAATATGTTTTATTATTAAGAAATTACATCAAGGGATTCATTTTATTATTATTCAATGATTATTTATCAGTCAAATAATAATAACAATTAGTAATATATTACATCAATGGATTCATTTTATTATTATTATTATTACTATTTTTATTATTTTTTGTTATCTGACAGGCGGAACAAAAACGTAGAAAATAGTAAAAATAATTAATAAACATTCAACAAGACATTATAAAACTTTTTTGTCTTTTCTCTCTCTCTCTCTCTCTCTCTCTCTATCTATCTATCTATCTCTCTCTCTATCTATCTATTCCTGGGCCTCCCTCTTTTCTTCCTCACCAGTGTACGAGAGGGCCGGGCAGTGGGGTTCAGAGGATGTCCCGGTGGAGGCTGATTCTGGGCGGGCCCGTGTGGAGCTGGTACAGCCTGAACCCCTGGGCCCCATGGCGACTCCACATCCCTGCGAATCTTGCTTTTAGAGAAATGCCTGGAAAACCAGACACTTGTTAGTATGGCATATTTGACTCACATCTATAAATAATCCAGGGAGAATGGTTCAGTGCATGTCTTAATCATTTAGCTTGATCCAAACTGAAACCACACTTCTTCTCACTCACCATTTCTTCCTCTCATATTTGTCCTGCAAGAACTCTTTGAGCTTCTGTGTGTCACGTGCATCAAAACAGCCGTCGGTTTTGGGGTCAAATGTGCAGAGCCAGGTCCTCCTTCCAACCTAATAACCCCATGAACCAAGAACAGAGTTAATCATCTTTTTAAGCCTCATTAAGCCTATATTGCATAGAGTATTTCCTCAAAGGAGGATTTTAATGTAAAATTGAGATTGCGCAGTGCACAATTATTTGGAAAGCATTCTGAGTCGTTTGCAATTAACTTAAAAGCTTTATTATTACTGAACATTAATAGTTAATGTAAACATGTGTGCATTAACAACATATATTGTTTGTTGCATTACAAGGAAACTGTGTGCTCTACTTGATGTGTCTGAGGTACTTCAACAAATTAGACTGTGACCCAGATTCTCAGTGACATAAATTACAAAAATACAACATTTAAAACGACACATTTTACCATCGAATGAGTTTAGGTGCAATTTAGCCGGCTCAGTTACACATTGTGAATTGTGTATGGATTAGTGGCTATTTAGCGGTGTAGTTTTCATTTATCATTCACTTCAATGTCATCACTAGTATTGATATTTGCTATGCCAGTCCGTTCCTTCTCATACTCAACACACTTCACTGACAGGGAGAGGAGGAATGAGTCAGAAGAATTTCTGTCAGTGTTATACAAGAATGGCGCCCACCCTCAGAGCATTCAGTTGGCTTCAACTGCAGTGAGCAAGAATCCTGTAGTGCCAATTGTGGGTGTGAATGTGAGTGTGTGTGTGTTGGCTGGGGAGTGAAAGAGCAGTGTCTGTACTTGAACCCATTCAGATTTGCTAACCAGAAAGGCAAGTTCAATCACACACTCATGGGAAAACTATATTCCACAAAAAAACTCCCTATATATTATGCTTAACACAAGCTCTTGATATCTAACATTTGCTAAATGCACTATTTAGTCAAACTGCTTCTGTAGTTTATATGATGGAAGCCATCAAAAGATTTTAGTTTTTCATTACTACAGATGGACTATGTAGTTTTGGCAGACATACACATACAAGAAATACAGCCAAAAATAAACTGCAGAAGTGTATCCATTACACATGTGGTATTTTCTATTAATATAATTCATGTTATGTTGCCCATAAGGAAGCTAATGGGTATTTGTTATGCTATATATGCTCTATATTTGCTGTTTTTCTTCTACTGTTGCTATCACTGTTATTCGTTTTTAACTTTATATTGCAATCTTCTATTGTCCAATTTGTAAGCCTAAGTTTCCTGTTCTTGTATATATGTAAGAACATATGTTCCACTTTATTAGGTACACCTGTTCAACAGCTCATTAATGCAAATATCTAATCAGCCAATCACATGGCAGCAACTCAATGTATTAAGGCCTGTAGATGAGTCGCTGAAGTTGAAAATAAGCACAGAAAGGGGAAGAAAGGTGATTTAAGTTACTTTGAATGTGGCATGGTTGTTGGTGCCAGATGGGCAGCTCTGCTCTGAGTATTTCAGAAACTGCTGATCTACTGGGATTTTCACACACAGCCATCTCTAGGATTTACAGAGAATGGTCAGAAAAAGAGAAAATGCCCAGTGAGCGGCAGTTCTGTGGGTGAAAATGCCCAGTGAGCGGCAGTTCTGTGGGTGAAAATGCCTTGTTGATGCCAGAGGTCAGAGGAGAAAGGCCAGGGCTGCATTGGTGGCAATTGTTCCACGGTCAACTTAAGCTTACAGCGCTTTTGGTAAACGCAGCATTGACTGGTTCCAGCTGATAGAAATGCAACAGTAACTCAAATAAGCACTTGTTACAACCAAGGTCTGCAAAAGAACATCTCTGAACACGCAACACGTCCAACCTTGAAGAAGATGAGCTACAGCAGCAGAAGACACCGGTACCACTCCTGTCAGCTGTAAGAACAGCAAACTGAGGCTACAATTCACACAGGCTCACCTAAACTGAACAATGGAAGATTGGAAAAATGTTGCCCGGTCTGATGAGTCTCGATTTCTGCTGCGACGCTGAGATGGTAGGGTCAGAATTTGACATAAACAACATAAAAGCATGGATCCATCCTGCCTTGTATCAATGGTTCAGGCTGGTTATGGTGATGTAAATTTGGGACCCTTATTAGTATTGTTGCTGACCATGTCCATCCCATTAGATCATCTTCTGATAGTTACATCCAGCTGATAACACCGTCACAAAGCTCAAATCATCTCACACTGTTTTCTTGTACATGACAATGAGTTCACTAAACTCAGATGGCCCCCACAGTCTCCAGATCTCAATCCAGCAGATCACCTTTGGGATGTGGTGGAATGGGGATATGGACCATCATGTCAATATGGACCAAAATCTCTAAGGAATGTTTCCAGTACCTTGTTAAATCTATGCCACGAACAATTAAGGCAGTTCTGACGGCAAACGGCCATCCAACCCGCTACTAGCAAGGCGTACCTAATAAAGTAACCAGTGAGTGTATAGGCCAATATCCTTTTTTTAAATCATTCAGTTTTTTCCCTCTTCAATGTTGAACCAAATCGGTTCATGCTCTTTCTGACATTTATTCCCTTTAAGACTCCTATGTACGACCTCTTCGCATGGATAGCAGGACTGTGTTACGTTTACTTTAAACTTTGGGTTACGGTTTATTTCAGGGGTCAGGAATTTGTACCATTATGATGGCAAAAACATGTTTCCCCATTGAACTCCATTCAAAAGTAACCCTTTATTCTGATGAAGTCAATTTTTTCCAAGCAAGTCTGTAATTTGCACATTATATAATAACGTATTAGATTACAATTTTGCACAAGAAGAAAATTCAACTTATATGAGCCTTGAAGCAATAGTTCACCCAAAAATGAAAACGACCCCATGCTTTACTCACCCTCAAGCCATCCTAGGATGTATATGACATTCTTCTTTCAGACAAATAAAAATGTCCTGGCTAATCCAAGCTTTATAATGGCAGCCCAAAATTTGAAGCCCAAAAAAGTGCATCCATTCATCGTAAAAGTACTCCACGCGGTTCCGAAGTGATGCATTTGTGTAAGAAAAATATCCATATTTAACATGTTATAAAGTAAAATATCTAGCTTCCGCCCGACCACTTTCCGTATGAAACTTAAGAAAAAAAAACTGGTGCGACAATGACGTCATACGTAGCGTAAGCATTTTGAACTGCGAGAGGCATTACACTTTTTCTGAAAGTTGAATTACGGAAGGCGGTCTGGCGTAAGCTAGATATTTTACTTTATGAAGTTTTAAATATGGATATTTTTCTTACACAAACCCATCGATTCACTTCAGAAGGCCTTTACTAACCCCCCAGAGCCGTGTGGAGTACTTTTATAATGGATGGATGCACTTTTTTGGGCTTCAAATTTACCCAGGACATTTTTTAATATAACTCTGATTGTGTTCATATGAAAGAAGAAATGTCATATACACACCTAGGATGGCTTGAGGATGAGTAAATCATGGGGTAATTTAAATTTTTGGTGAACTATCCCTTTAAAAGCATGTGGTTTCCAGCTGTCTCCCGTCCATAAATCTATCACAGCATCACTTATGCACTACTAGACCTCCCACTCACCTCGTTGCCGTGGTTTTGCAAAAACTCCACTTCCTGTTGGGAGAAGGTTGTCATGGAAATAGACTTAACTCTATGGGGTGGGTTGAGCCCTCTCCTGAAACAGAAACAAACCGCAAGCACAAACTCTGTGGTTACACACGAAACGGGAGTGAAATTCGCATTTGTTTTTTAATATAAATAGGAGAAACGTGTGAGGTAAAACGTGTCAGGGCTGTGGAAATGATAGTAAGCTGCAAAAACCTCTTGCAGCAATAAATAACACAACGGTGAAGGAAGAGTGCTGCGTGTTTTTATCCAGTGCTGGTTTGTTTTCGCAAGTGAAGTTGCAGATTGAAATCGTGTGCAAATTTAACCATTCCCTTGCTGACATGCAGAAAACACGCTAATATTTTGATGCCAAACCTGAAATCATGACGAAACGATACGTAAGAAGCGAGGCTGGGACACGCCTGAAAACGACAAAGTAGTAGTAATTACCGAATATCTTGCATGTAAACACAACCAGACTCGCGCTGCATAGTAGCTACATATTTTCCAGAGTTTGGTTAAGGATACTAATGAAATTCTTGACATAATCACATGCATTTGGGTGTTATTACTCACAGCATTCCAGAGCATGACGTGCATACGAAGCAGCCCACGGTTATATCGATGTAAGTCACCCCGGGTTGGTTGCACTCGAAGCAGTGCTTGTTCACTCCCGCCTGCGCGAGCTCGCGGACCTTGCGGGCGCATATCTCCTGGTTGTCCCGGTGCTTTCGGTTCGACATGCTGGTGCCCTGTATTCGCACACACCCCCTGGCCCTCAAGATGGTTGTCACTCGCCCACCGTTGCACTTTAATTCCCCCGCCGCCGTAGTGTGTTTCTCACGCGCGCATTCTGAAAGCGACTACACGGCTGGTCGTCTTCTCACGCGCTGAATTGAATTGACATGAACACGATCTTACATGCGTAGTCTCTGGTGGTCACGACTGGCCGGGAGTTTTACAACCGCCCTGTTTATTTATTCATTCCTGCGGTTTTCTCCTCTGGGCGCAGAGAAAATCCTATTCCCATCATTACTCTTCCTCGCGCTGCTGGTTCCTCTCCGTTCAGCGTATCAAACCGCGCAGTCTCTGCTGTTGCGCACCCGTGTTTCCTTCCAGGGGTTCTGGGGAGACTCACTGCGAACAGAAACCAAGACGAGGACGGAGGAGGCAACTTTAGGTACTACAGTGCCTCTGGAAAGCGAATAAACGCCGCGGGATAAGTAGGGCTAATCTGCTTAACAATATTTTCAGTGTGATGCTGGTTGTGTGGTCATTATTTGGTGCTTATTTATTTCCAGTGTTACCCAGCAACGTGATATTTTTTTTATCTTGGACACACGAGTAGGTTTTATCACGCCCTTCTGTATGACGTTAAATAAAAAAATCGCTGTCCTCCGTGTGTTTATTAACTCTTTGCATGAAGCACCCAAATCAATGTGCAGTTTCCCTCATGCACCACCATGCCTGGAAAAAAAAAGCAAAACACGACGTGTTTTAAGTGAGTGCGTCCTGTTGACACGTTCTTGTTTAAAATCACATTAACGGAGACATCGCCGCAGTTACACTGATGTAATGTTGGCCTGGTTCCTGGTCTTGCAGTGAGTGAATTCAGTGAAAACACAGTGTGCGTTTGTCCTGCAATGGCAGCTACCAGCAGAGGTCGCGGTTTCGCCAAACATCAAATTTAGCTTCAATTCAGTTAAAGGTTCTGTGTACGTTTTTGAACGTGCTGAAGCATAGAAATACCATATGTTTGCAGATATTTAGGAAACATGCTGAGTTCACATATTTGTTTCTTTGAAAAGCAATGCTACAGCCGGTTATTCTACTTTGGAATGTGCGTTCCGTGTCGGAATGTCTGTTTTTGTTTTGGTCTGTGCCAATTTACCCAATAGTGTTCCTCCACCACAGTTTGCCAGTTGGTGGAAAACACAGCGTATCGCTGTCATTGAAGCCAGCAAACAAACTGGGTCAGAGATTGCAGATTATACCCGACCTAAAAAGCCTCAGCACCCAGCTAAAAATCTCTATGAACGGGAGCATATTAAAACACAATATCAACTCATCATAAATCAATAAATCAACTCATCATCTTACAGTGTGTGACTCATGTTGTGTGTCCTCAAGCTGGCAACCCGTGTAAGCGTCAAGTCGGATTCGGAAGGGGCGGGAGAAACAACCCTCTCCAATATTTTGAATATGGACTGCAGTACCCATTTCAACAACTAGCTGTCAATATTACATACTGCACCTTTAAATAGATAGTTCACACAAAAATGCAAATTCTGTCATCATTTACTCACCCTTGAGATGTTCCAAACCTGTAAGTTTCTTTCTTCTGCTGAACACAAAATAAGATAAAACTTAAAGGTACACTATGCAACTTTTCCGTCCGCTAGAGAGCGCCTGTTCAAAACAAAGGCCTAGTTTGATGACGTCAAGTTTGAGCGCAGAATCTTGGGACATGTGGTCTTCACCTCACAGCCGGTGGAAAAGAATCGGGACAGGACTCGGGCAGAAATCATGTTCATGGATGCGATTATTAACGTTACTGTAGTATGAAACAGAGCAGGATCGAGTGTTGTGGGAGCTGAGTAAGACCACTGGAGCGATTGTTACACATACACACTTATCGCGGGCAATGGGACTTTTATTATGACGGGATACAGTCGCCGGCGCAATCTCCACTTTTCCGGTCATGAGTATGAGGTAACCTTAACGTAGCTCAGTTTATTATATAAGATACATCTGAATGTGTTTAAAATGATGTTATGACGTTAATCTGTGCGGTCGCTCGGCGGCTGCTGTGACACTTGTTCACACTCCAGTGAGAGTAAAGCTTTTCTGCTAAATAAAACGAGGGTAACGCAGATATGACGCAATTGACAGGCGACTCCCTCACACGCTATGCTCACACGTCCCGGTTCATTGGTTAAAAATAGCGATTTTCTCACAATTTACAAATAGTTGGAAACATTTGGGACATTGTAAGAACTCAACTGAACAAAATATGTAACACTGGCCTGGTGGTTTTTGGATATTTGACTGCAAAAATCCTACATAGTGTATCTTTAAACCAAGTAGGCCCTATAGTTGAAGTCATTGGGGCCCATCATCTGTTTGGTTACTGACATTCTTCAAAATATCTTATTTTGTGTTCAATGATTACAGAATTTGCATTTTTGGGTGAACTATCCCTTTAACATAAATTTTAAAGGCCCACTGAAGTGCCTTGAAACACACAGCATTATTCAGTCTGTTGAAGTAATTTTCACTGAACATTCAAGCAGCTCCTCTCCTTTTTAAAAATAGCTAATAGTGTTTAGTTTCATAGCTCGGCCAAAGCCGTTGAGCTCGGTAAAGCCGCATTTTCTAGGTCCTATACGTTTTCTGGTCTGCGCCAACTCGTGCATATAATCCGCTGTGTGCACTCATGTCTGGACTGGAGCTGCGGCGGTTCGCGTGACACTAACATGAAACCAGACTTCATTCGCCCCAATGAAAAGCATATTTACACTGTATGAATCATTCCCTATCCCCTATACAGTGCACTATGTGCTATTCACCAGGTATACAATAGTAAATGTATGAACAAGCGACTGATTTCCACCACAGCTTCAGCATCTGTTTATAATGTAAGGGGCGGGGCTTCAGATTCTAGAGAGCATTTGATTGGACAGAAAATCTGATGAGATGCTGAAGTGCAGAGTGATGTCATCTAAATCATTGATGCATATTGGCGGAAGTGAGAGACTGTAAGTTTTGAATGCTTATATCTTCTAAATATGATTTTTGTCATTGTTTGGCTACGCTATAAAAAAACAGTTAGGCTAACATATTCATACTAAATACCAAAAAACTTCCATTTTGATATCATGGGGACTTTAAAGTTGGGTTATGTGTTCATTTATTAGTTTATTTTACAGGGTTTTTTTTTGTTGTTGCCACAAAGCATTATATCAACGACAAACGTAATAGTCAAGTAAATCTTTTTGTAATGCACAATAATTGTGAACTTGTGATTAAAGTTTTCTCTGTATTTCTTAGATCACTTATGTGATAAATATCACTTCTTATATTAGACAAAAATATAAGAGTGACTGTTTAGTTTTTAAGCTTGTAGGCTACATGTTTGATATTTTTGTGTTACTTTTGCACATTGAGTTCACTATAGTGTGGACTTGCTACTACTTTGTTTACAGCAAGAGACATGGAGAGAGAACTGAATGTTGGTATGCTTTAATGGTGGATGTTAGATGTAGTGGGCGTGCAGTTGCTGTGAGGCATGTGCTTATTTTAGGTTACATCTTTGACTCAGTCTCACAGCTTTTGCTTGTGTTTCTGTTTTGGATTGAAGTCTTTCACTGCTGTCAGGTGGGGCTTTCTTATGAACAACAGGTTTAACCGGGACCTGTATGGATAAGCTGCTAGCAGATCTAGTGAAAAAGGCAGTGTTGTTTTGATGACACGTGATTATAGAAACTTTGGAGAAGAACACTCCCTGAAAAACGCCTGAAACTGGGATTGTGGAAGTGATCATTCATTTGTCAGGTCACTATGCAACAACGAGATGCTTAAAATAAGATATATTTTTTTTTTTTTCAGACCTTGTAGTTGTCCCCCGTAAACATAAAGTTTCTGCATCACATAAGCATAATAAATAAGTATCAATCCCTTTAAAAACAGACCTAGCTTGCTTTAATTTAATGGTGCACCGAAACCCGGAAATAAAGCGCGTGAAGGGGGATGGACCAACTGTGACAAATTCAAGAGCGAAAAAAAGTTCTCCTGCGACGTGCGAACAAGTTTGAGTCACTTAAGGGAAACGTACAAAGACATGGTGGTTGATGAACACACATCGATGCATAACCTTCGAATCTATGGACTAATAATAACTGGAAGAAACGCGCACAATGAAAGCGCGCTCTTGAGAATAAAAGAAGAGATGAAACCATAATTATCGGTATGGTTTGCTTAATTTTCTTTTACCATTACTCACTCTTTTTGCATCTGTTACTGACGAATTGTGGCTATTATTTTATTTCTGTGACTCGTTGTTCAAGTGAAGCACCTGGAGAAAAAAAAAACTTGGTTTCAGCGATTATTTTTTGTTTTGTTTTCAGGCAACACCCGACTGATATTTATACCGAGACCATCCAATGGAAACGCCTGGTTTAATTCATCCCTTCTAAACGATTCCTGATGGTGTAAACTTGCAGCATTGGATGTTTACAGCTATAAAGGAACTGTGTGGAATTAAGAGAATTAATCGAATCAATTGTGTTGTTTTAAATTCCAAAAATGACTGTCAAACTGGACTTTGAAGAATGCTTGAAAGACTCCCCAAGATTCAGGTGAGATATATTTTCTTATTTATTTATTTATTTTTACGCACTATTGTGAAAATATTCAACAACACAAAATAATTTCAACAAATAAAATATCGACTGTCCATTAAATTATAATTTTATATAGGACAGGTCACGTGCAGCACATTAAAATGATAAACTTGACTGTCATGTGCTGAATGGATGACGTAGCAGGTTTTATTCCAAGTAGTTCTAGGATCAGGTCAGTGGGTTCAGAGTAATGGTTTTGGCCTGGGCGTGCTTGATTAAAACTGTTCTCAGAACAGCGTGAAATGCCATCGCAGTGGCACTGGAAAAAATTAGCTGAGGTCCATATAGAAGGAATGAATGGGATGATGATTAAGAGGCGCTCTGGAGAATAGGGGCCACATTTTTCATCGCCATGGGATGTGTTTTTAACCATTCAAGCAAATATATAATGCTGTTAAATATTGTCTAGAATGTAATTTGTTTAGGGGATATTTTGAGGTGCATGTTTCTTTCTCATTGTGGTTTGGCTGTAGATTCAATGGGCATGGAAAGTCTGACTGCCATGTTTAAGAGTCTGCAGGGGGAGCAGACTCAGAGGGTGTAGTGAGTTTAAAAATTAGGTCATTTACTTGCATACACACACACACTATTTCCCTTTTCATCTGTCATATGCGAATGTACACATGCAGAACATGTGGAACTGGTCTGCACCTAGAGTATTGTCATGCATGGACACTCTTGACCTTCAGAGAGAAACTGAAAAGAAAGCGTTTTCATGAAGGTGTACAAACTAAAGGCCACAGACAGAAACACATTCAAGGCCTAGTTTACTTCAGACTGCGGCTGCCTCCGGTTGCTAAGTAGCGGCTGGGTAGTGGTGGGGAAGCAGGAAGTGAGGCGAGAGATACTGAAATGATAAACACGAGACAGGAAGTGTGTTTTAGGGGTGGATTGCTACGGAAACTACAACTTTTTCTTCAACACACATTTTTGCACGAAAAAATAAGTACTTTTTTGATGAGTACACATCCATGGAAGCTCACAGTATACTTTAAAGCTGGAATACCTTACACAACTTCGAACAGAGTTTAAAACACAAGGCATCATACACATGCCAACTTTGTAAATGGTTGCAGAGAAGAAGGGTAAAAACCCTGGGCATCATACACTCCTTGGAGCTATTTCAGAGACGTCACAATATTCCTCATTTAACCAATTACTGGCTGAGGCGTAGGCTAAATAATGGGAACCAGGTCTGGTTGAGTAGAGTTAGTAGTGTTGAAACTCGCGGTTATACCAAAGGGCATGTCATTTCCCAAACACGCTCAAGCGGTTGACCATTCATACTGATCCAAACAACCAATCACATTGAGCTTTTCAGAAGGAGGGGCTTCATAGAGACAGGAACTAAACAGAGCGTTACCAAAGTCCCTTTAAGGCAAGTCATTTTACTCGGCAACCATCTTTGAAACACTTCTTGGGCAGCTTTTTCAGTCATGCAGTCCTATTTCTTTGATTAGGGAAACATCAAGTCCTCCAAAGCTGTTCACCAAGCCTATGATCATATTTGAAATCACTAATGAAATCTGACAACAACGGTCTCATAAATGTTGCTTCCTATGCTCAAATAGCGTTAAGAGAGCTTTTTTTTCAGGCTAGACCAGCCTATGCACATGTGCATTCCTAAACACTGACTGTTTCTTCATGGCAGCTGCAATGAGGCAATGACTTTTTGCTAATCGCCGATTGGCTCTATATAGAGGGCGGGACTTATTCTGTCATATTGCACTTTCTCTCATTCATTAGTACCGTATTGTTCAGAGTACAAGATGACCCCAATTATAAAACAACCCCCTTTTTCAAGATGTACCTATTGGAAAAAGGCTTTTTGAAGACCAAATCTTTTTTCTGTGCATATTTTTCATATTTAAATTTTTGTATTGAAGATATGGGTAAATACTGGTAAAATGAACATATGATCATTTTTTTTTAAATAAACACTTTTTGGTATACCATAAATATAACCTGTAGCCCATCTGAATTATATAACAATTAGGCAATCCATATCATAGTGAAAACCATGTAGCCTACCAAAATGTAATTAACAGTAGAAGTGAATCTGAAATCTGAGTACCGTCTTACGTCTCACCTTTATTTATATAGCGCTTTATACAATACAGATTGTTTCAAAGCAGTGATAATAACAGGAAAATGCAGTTGGGTGGTTGAGCTAAAGTCAGTTCAGTGTTGATTCATCAATTATTAAATTAGTTAATTTCATCTCTAAAGCAGTTCTGCAAAAAAAATGATGTCATCGTCCAGCTCAGGTTCTCAACAGCGTCAGTGCAGTCAGATCAATAATATTGTTGAATATTTCAGCAACTACCATCGACTCCTCTAGAGTATAAATTAGGGTGAAAATCTGAAAGTTCTGTAGTGTATTCCAGCCTTTTACACATAGGGCCCTATCATACACCCCGGTGCAATGCGATGCCTGGCACGACGCCTGTGTTTTTGCTAGTTTCAGCTGGAGCAGTTATCATCGCCACGTTGTTTAAATAGCAAATGCACTCGCGCCCACCTGTTCACCCATGGGCGTGCTGGTCTGAAAACAAGGTGTGTTCAGGTGCATTATTGGCGCGTTGATATTTTGAGGAACTGAAAACGACTGCGCCATTGACCAACCAAAAACTGGTGATTGCCAGAAATATTTTTTGTGTAATTAAAAGGGTGTGTTAGTAATATGCACCTGTAGGTGGGTGCACAATGTGCGTACACTCTGCTTATAACACACACATGGACAAACATTTTTATATATAAAAGGATTCCTCTCTGGAGAAGCGTTCATTCTTTCCGCTCACGTGTAAATAGCGAATCCGCCATGGTGCAGGCGCAACTGGCTTTTAAAGGGAATGGGAGATGAGACTCTGATTGGTTTATTGCACGTTATGCCCAACAAACACATTACTCATTAAGAGACTATAAGTCTTTTGGACTAAACACCTGGCGTGCCAACTGTTTTTTTCCATCATTAAACTAGCAAAAGTGGACTCGGACACTTCCTAAGTTCACCCGCGCCATGCGCGTCAGACCATGCTCTCAGATCGTTAAAATAGGGCTTTTAGTGTTACTTGGACGGTAAATCCGATAAAAGGTCAATTTATTTTATAATCTTTCTCTCAGTGACTGTTTCTGTATTAATAACTAAATATTGAGTTTATAAACATAAGCATTACATTTCTATGTCTGTCTGTATGTGTGAAAAAGCAGGAAACTACAAAGAGCTGAGCTATTTATTTCTGCTGTTTAAAAAAAAGTCTGACAACACTGATAAGTGAACATTGACTGATATAAACAGTGAATGAGATAATAATATTTAACTTGGTTAATATGTTTTGTGCAAAGTAAATGTGGTGTTTTTAAAGTTAAGATTAATGGGATGACATTATTTTTTCAGTTTTGTGTGTGAAAATGTATGTGCTATTTTCAATAGGGCAGAAATCGAGAAGGTGGAGGTCAACGTCAGTGAACTGGAGACAAGACTTGAGAAGGTGAGGAAATGCTGAGAGACTCACTATTAGTGCTGAATCATTATGACTAGAGCTCATACTTACGAACAAACCACTAACCCTAGTTTTAAATGTCAGCATGTAACCGTTCTGGACATTATTGATCGCTCAAATCCTGAGGCTTGAGGCTTGTTGAGGAGACTTGTACTACTACTTTTAATAGTGCTCAGACTCATTTTTTCACTGTGCGCATGATAAAATCCCATAGGCTAATATTAAAGTAGAGATGACATTACCATGGAGTCTTGGATCAGTATGCATCTGCCATCAGCATGCAGTCAACAATTCAGAACACATGCAACTGTATAACAGCATCCTGCTCTACCGGTGGCGAGTTTTGCATGTACAAGCAACACTTCTACTCGCATTTTCTTCAGAAAATGTAATAAAAAAATGTAAACTCTGCTACCGTTTTAAACCATAACAGAATGGAGCCTCATATTTAGGCTTGCACCATAAAATAATATCCCAAATACTGCAGGGTTTATTGTTTTGACCATCAAATGCTCAATTCCTTAATTTAAAAACAAAGTCATTGTTCCTCTGTTTTGTGAAGTGATATAGTGTTATTTAGAGGAACTTCAAAGAGGAATTACTCATTGAAAAGGTTTTAACCATAATCCCAGATAATTTCCCTTAAATTTATTAGACTGAATAGTTTCAAATCACAGACCTACAAATTCCACTACATTTCTTTTACATCTACAACTTTCTTTAGTAGGTAAAGTTGCTGTTTGAGCATGAAAATGGTCTGGTAAGTCACAGTGTTGCCAAATCTTCCTGTGGAATTGGGCTACCTTAAAATAAATTTTGGGTTGATTTCTGTGGGTTGCAACTTTAGCCCTCCAACAGCCCCCAGACGTACAAATTCACTGGAGAATTCAGCCTGATGGAGAAAATCACATTGGACTACTTTTGACGGACCATTGGGCTACTTTTGACTGGCCATTGGGCTACTTTTGACAGGCCATTGGGCTACTTTTGACAGGCCATTGAGGTACTTTTGACTGGCCTTTGGGCTACTTTTGACTGGCCTTTGGGCTACTTTTGACTGGCCATTGGGCTACTTTTGACTGGCCATTGGGCTACTTTTGACTGGCCATTGAGGTACTTTTGACTGGCCTTTGGGCTACTTTTGACAGGCCATTGGACTACTTTTGACTGGCCATTGGGCTACTTTTGACAGGCCATTGGGCTACTTTTGACAGGCCATTGAGGTACTTTTGACTGGCCTTTGGGCTACTTTTGACTGGCCTTTGGGCTACTTTTGACTGGCCATTGGACTACTTTTGACTGGCCATTGGGCTACTTTTGACTGGCCATTGAGGTACTTTTGACTGGCCTTTGGGCTACTTTTGACAGGCCATTGGACTACTTTTGACTGGCCTTGGGCTACTTTTGACTGGCCATTGGACTACTTTTGACTGGCCATTGGGCTACTTTTGACAGGCCATTGGGCTACTTTTGACTGGCCATTGAGGTACTTTTGACTGGCCTTTGGGCTACTTTGACGGGCCATTGGGCTACTTTTGACGGGCCATTGGGCTACTTTTGACTGGCCATCGGGCTACTTTTGACTGGCCTTTGGGCTACTTTTGACTGGCCATTGACTACTTTTGACAGGGCATTGGGATACTTTTGACAGGCCATTGGGCTACTTTTGACAGGCCATTGGGCTACTTTTGACTGGCCATTGGGCTACTTTTGACTGGCCATTGGGCTACTTTTGACTGCCCATTGGGCTACTTTTGAATGGCCATTGGGCTACTTTTGACTGGCCATTGGGCTACTTTTGACTGGCCATTGAGCTACTTTTGACTGGCCATTGAGCTAATTTTGACTGGCCATTGGGTTAATTTTGACTGGCCATTGGTTAACTTTTGATTGGTCATTGGGCTATTTTTGACTGGCCTTTGGGTTACTTTTGACTGGCCATTGGGCTACTTTTGATTGGTCATTGGGCTATTTTTGATTGGCTATTGGGCAACTTGTGTTGAACAGACTTGGCAACGCTGGTCACAAAGCACAAAGTCACTCCAAATGGAGTATATCAGTGTGCACTAAAAATGTCTTCCCGGAATGAACACGTCACAGTATTCCTCATTTAAATAATTCCCGCCCAAGGCATGAGCAAAATAAAGGGATGGGGTCTGGTTGAGTTGAGTTAACAGTGGCTACGTTTACATCAGTGGTCTCAAACTCAATTCCTAGAGGGCCAGTGCTCTGCACAGTTTAGCTCCAACCAGCTTCAACTCACACCTGCTTGGAAGTTTCTAGTAATCCTGAAGATCTTGATTAGCTGGATCAGGTGTGTTTGATTAGGGTTGGAGCAAAACTGTGCAGAGCAGTGACCCTCCAGGAATTGATTGAGACCACTGGTTTACATGGACAGTTTTTGCTTCAGTCTGAATTAATTAATTCCCGATTGATGAATACAAACGTAGTGTTTACATAAACGCTAAATAAAGTAAATGGATTGATGTGCGCGTTCATATGTCACAAGCTTCTGATTGGATTTAATCTTTTGACATGAGCACACTGCATGCATATTCAGAGTTTACCACTGTTGTTGCATACTAACCATCCTCCTTTTATTTGTTTTAAAAAGCAGACTTAATAATTATCTATTTCGGGTCCTTATTAGGCGACGACGAGCACATGAACATTATACCGAAATTCTAATCACATCTGGCTGGTTGACGTGGTTACATGTGAATTGTTTTTGTTACGATTGTGCTACTAGATTATAGGGTCCATGTTAACGTAGCTAGTGTGTTTAAACTTGCGGTCACGGTAAGAGGCATGACACACTGATCCAACCGGCCAATCAGAGCACATTGTGCTTTTCAGACGGAGGGGCTTCATAGAGACAGGAATAAAACAGAGCATTACTGACAGACAGGGAAGAGAGGAACTGCAACACTATAAAATATGTGAAAAATATGTTTTTCTTATTTATTTATTTTTTTCATTAAAGCATGAAAACCGATTCTAGTAGAGCCCAATAACAAAGTCAAGACTTTGAAAAAAGCATAATAGGTCCTCTTTAAATATTTGGACACTATTTTTTTTTATTAAATTTTTTACAAGTTTGTATGTGTATTTTATGTATGTTATGACAATATAACATCCTGAAAAAAATGTGTGTTTGTATAGTTGGTGAAACAGTGCCACACTATGCTGGATGCGGGCCGTTCCTATTGCCTGAACAGTAAGAGCTTTGTAAATGGCCTTAAAGAGCTGGGACACCAATGTTCTGAGGACCGGACTATGGGGGTGAGTGTATCAACAGTCCTGTAACGGATTTCAAATTAGCATTACTTACTGTACTCAAGAACCCACACAGGGGTAGCCACGTGCACTAACTGATACCTCTGACGGTATATGAACATATGATCACCCAAAACAGCATCCGAATAAGAAGGAAGTGAAACAACATGATTGTAAGTTCCAGATCTGTACGGTAACATGCGGCTGTATGATAGATTCTAGACCGATATGGGAAACAACAGCAATTACCAGTGCAGTGTGAAATATGGGATGTGAAGATATTTGGGTCACACTTTAGATTAGGGTTCAATTCTCACTATTAACTACAACTTTTGCCTCAATAAACTCGTAATTATGGTTTATTAATAGTTAAGTTTAGGTATTGGACAGGAATGTAGAATATGGTCATGCAGAATAAGGCATTCATTTGTGCTTTATAAGTACTAATAAACAGCCAATATCTTAGTAATACATGCTAATAAGCAACTAGTTAATAGTGACAATTGGACTCTGAACTAAAGTGTTACCAATATTTGAACTTTGAGGTTTACCTCAGATTGGAAACTTTAAGTGTTTGAAACAAAGATTTGAAAAATGCTAATGTAAAAGCTAACAGTACACATGTTTGCCTAGCCCTAGACATTATTAAAAAGAAAACACAGAACATACACTACTTTTCAAAAGCTTGGGGTCAGGTTTTTTTTGCAGGGGGGATTAATCCTTTTATTAATCAAGGATGCATTAAACAAAAGTGACAAATACATTTATACTGTTACAAAGATTTGTATTTCAAATAAATGCTGTTCTTTAAACTTCTTGAAGAAGCCTTAAATAATGTCACAGTTTCCACAAAAATATTAAGCAGCACAACTGTTTTCAACATTGATAATAATACATCTTTCTGAGCATCAAATCAGCATATTAGAAGGATTTCTGAAGGATCATACACTACTAGAGTAATGATGCTGAAAATACAACTTAACAGGGGGTTATAATGAAGCGCACAACAGGAATAATCCAAGGAAACAGACTTTAATTCAAAAATGCACAGGAACACTCAGGGAATCAAACTTCACAACACCTTAACATTGACAACACCACACCAACATTCCTATTTCCCTCTTCTAACTACTTCCCTCTTGCTTTCCATCATGGAGGACATCAGGTTTATTCTTGCCTATTAATTGGGAAAATATTATTAAAGCCAAAATGAATTTAGTGTCCCATTCATTGACAACCATTCACAGCGCTATATAGATAGTCAGCTTGACACAGGCTATTTTTGCTGTGTATAAAACATATAATATGCTTCAAATGATTATTCAAATATGTAAAATGCATATAAATATATACTTCAACGACAAGACAAGGCGCTGTAGCTGTTCTGGAATAAAGAATAGCAGTCAAAACAGCAATCGTTTTCCCCTCTGTTTAAAGTTTATGGTTTATCTCAGGAACTTGGGTATCACATTTTTCCCTGAACTTCCCAGAGGTAGATACGACTTGAGTCATTCATGTCCAATTTTTAACTAATTCCGATAGCACGTGTGAAGGCAGCATCAAATACACAGAGGAACTCAACTAATGAGTAAATTAATTGGACGACAGGTGAACTGAATCATTAATCAAGGGAAAACACATGGAAACAGGCACAGGGAAAACATAAGATAACCATTACACACAGGAATAAATTACATTTTGAAATATATTAAATAGGAAACAGCTACTTTAAACTTTATTAGTGTTTCACAGTATAACTGTTTTACTTTATTTTTGTATCACAGCCTTTTGGAGTTTAATCTTCCTGACTTCAGACCTTTGAGCGGTAGTGCAAGTGTTTGCAAAAATGGAAAAGGAAAGATGATCACGAGTTAACCGAAGCATAACAGAGGCTGCGTTTCTTTCTTTTTCTTTCTTTCTTTCAGGAGTGTTTAGAAAAGTTTTCTAAAAAGCTGTCAGACATTGTTAGTGCTCAAGAGGTGAGTCGAGTTCTTCCTTTTTACTGTTACTGTTACTACTAGTAACCAATGTGCCAACAATCTGTCTGGAGATGTGTTCCTGTTTTCACTTTTCTTTCGGCTCGTCTCCCATTCCATGAATTGTGCTTCTCCAAACAGGAGGTGATTGAAACCACACAAAAGTCTGTGAAGTTGAAGCTACAGAATTTTGTGAAAGAGTAAGTTGTTCTTCCTTTTCTTTTTGTACCACTCTACCAATAATAGGAAGCTGTCTGTAAACATATGCATGAACTCGGGAGTCTGAGTGACAGATCTCATAATTTTTTCATCAGCTTATTATTAGCGGCCCTTCTGGGCGAATTGATGGTAAAACTTATTTACTCATTCTGTATCTCCCCCTAAGGGATGTGAAGCGGTTCAAGGATGTGCGGAAGGAGTTCGAGCGTAGCAGTGAGAACCTGGAGACGGCACTGGGCAGGAACGCTCAGGCTCCACGCGGGAAACAGCATGAGGTGGAAGAGGCCAGCAATAACCTTCTGAATGCACGCAGAGGCTTCAGATCAGGGGCCCTGGACTATGTGCTGCAGGTAGAAACATTAAAGGTGTCCTTGTTACAGCGTAATTATAGATTTAAGTACGGAGTGATATTAACTACATGGTTTAGGGTTATTTGCATGTAATTATGCATAATTTATAGTTATTGCTACAGTAAGTACATGTAACGTGTAACAGGGACACTAAAATAGTGTTATCAAACATTTTTTATACTTTCATATGCAATGACCTTGTCTATGTCTAGATATCTTTGCATTATATACTAAATTATCAAACCTAATGGTGTTTATCTGAACATACCTTTTAAAGCTAATGTTTTATAACAACATTGTTAGGTTTCAATTAATAAAACACTAGCCCTGTGTCCCAATTCGCATACTATCCGTACTAAATAGTATTCGAAAATATAATTAGTATGTCCCAAATCGTAGTATGCTGGAAAGAGTGTTCCAAAGATACCCGGATGGTTTACTATTTCCGGTCAGAATCCGAAGTGCGGATCGATGCACACTCTGACGGCTGATATTGCCCACAACCCATTGCGAGTTGGATGAGGATTCGATTAGAACTACAATTGCGGATAAAAAGTGTTAAAAACTACAAACATGACAGATGTGTGAGTCCTACGGTTAAGTAGAGGTTTAGATAAAGGGTTTGAGTGATCAATTATCAGTATTTAACCTGACAAAAAGATATTTATTCAATGTTATCCACTTTATATTTCACCTGCAGCAGCATTGTGAACTTTTCTAATGATACGTTTGGCCATTACATTTTAAATGCATCATTATACCTTTTAAAAGCATCCTTATATGCAAACACACGAGGAGAGTCTCTGCATTAAAGACCCACACATGGCTCAACGTGCTACTACATTTCTCTCCCATACGGTAGGAAATTAAATTGAATGTGGAGGATTTTAAATGCGACGATGATTGACAGGGCAGTTTAAACAGATAGACCTAACTAAGCAACATAGTCTGTTAAAGATGACAAAGTAGTGACACACTCAAAAGTATGTACTTTTTCTTCACAAAAAGAGTACATACTTTTAGGACGTAGAATTAGTAGGCGGATTGGGACGCAGCATAGATATATTGTTCAAAAATGGTTGTCACATACCACTTGTTTGTGTAATGACATTCATATATTTCTAGTGTAATGACATTCATATATTTTTATGGTGTGATTTGTGTCCAAATACTTTTAGGGTACTGTGTTTTATAGACTTAAACACACTCGTCTAGTTTCATGCAAGGACATATGTGTACTCAATTCAGTATTGTCTCCCTTGGAATATTTAATTTTGCTTGTATTATTGTCATCGTAATTCGCCTTCTCTCTCTTCCTTATCTAGATTAATGTCATTGAGTCCAGGAAGAAAACTGAAATTCTTATGGCGGTATGTGTTATAACAGAATGTATTTGATTTAGAAATGATTGGGAATATTATTAATGTGCCCCTATTATGCTTTTTAAAGGATCCCAGTTTTGTTTTGCAGCCAATGAAGATCATAGAAATTAGCAAATTTGCTATACATAGCTAATTTGTTTCATTGCTACGTAGGTTTGTAACAGGAAGTGAGACTGGAATTACTAACGACTTGTTTCGGCAGTTCAGAATCGATTCTTTCTTTTAGGAGACAATAACTTTATTTGTTGTGCACTATGATCGTTAAAACTTTGCAGACCTTTTACATTTACAAACAGCGATATTACACACTGCATGAAAGGTAATATTCGGAAAAAGCATTACAGGGGCACTTTAAAATAATCAGCACTGAATGGTAACTTGCTTTTGTGTTTTTCTTCTGTGTAAATGTGTTTCAGATGCTTTCTCTTATGGAGGCCCAGGCTCTGTTCTTCCAACAGGGTTATCAGTCACTCACTGAACTGGAAAACTACCGCAAACAGCTGAGTGAGGAGGTAAGATGATCTATCTGTCTGTCTGTCTGTCTCTCTATAATCTCTATCTGTCTATCTATCTATCTCTATCTAATCTAATGACTGAAAAGAGAGGAAGGAAGGAAACGTGTGAAGTACCAAGTAGGACAAATGCTCATGTTGCTTTGAAGGAAAGCATCAAAGTGATCATGTTGTGAAGATTTCAGAGATCACATGATGGCTCATCATGACAGGAAGTGTTCTGCCAGAGTGAGCAACAACAGGAAACAGTATGTATCACACACTGGTTTGTGTGTGTTGGCACATACTTTTGTGCTCACAGAACTGTAAAACTGCCTGAAAAAATACCTCAACAAGCACCAAATACAGTTTGTGGGCTTGAAACTTCTGATTTGCTAATATCTGCGTTCTTGTCATCTTACTGATAAGTTACCTGAGATCAAATACCGCTCATGTGCTATTAAAGTTGTTGAAGATTCATATTTTTGTGCAGAAATGTCTGGACAAAGTTACTGACAAACATGAAGTTGAAATGTAGAAGTTTGTCGAAGACAGGAAACTTACTCACCTTCTACTGGCCTGCGAAAACCACAAAACCTGCTCATAGCTTCCTGTAAGCACAGGAAATGGTGAAAAGACAAATGTCAAGAGAGATCGCAAGAGCCTATTCATAGCAGTGAAGTTCTTTAGAGCATTATATACATTTGCAAATGGAAAAAAAATGGAAACATTGTCGGGGTAGATAAATTAAATAAATTAGATGTGGCTGAGGACAAGTGGAAAAGCAGAATTGGGGACAAGCGGAAAAGCAGAATTGGGGACAAGCGGAAAAGCAGTGTGACAGCAAGGAGTGGAAAAGACAGGGGGAAAGAACAGGAAATTCCGTGGAAAGTAAAAGTGGAGACGTGATCTTCATGACCTCTCCTTGAAATAGGTCAGGAAGTTGAGAGTCCCAGCGTATCTTACATCCTTTCTTATTCAGTTAAGCCCTGAGTGACGTGCACTTTGACTCTTCACTAACTGTGGTCCAAAAACCCACCGCACCCCAGACAAAACTCCTGACAAGGAAAGTCACATAATAACTATATACGGCAGTTGGAATTTAGGCTGAGCCTCTGTGCATGTGTTTATAATTCTCTGATATACAATTAAACTTCCATTCTGAGATCTAGTTAAATGGTCAAAACCTCAGTCTCAAAGTGTTTCCATCTTTTCAGGATTTTCTGTCCTATCCACCATACATTCACTTTCTGCTCAAATCTGATGTTTTGTGAGGGTTTTTTTTTTATCTGGCCTGTAAAAGATACTTGTCTAAACAGGCAATGATTCCCTGGCTGATTTGCATGTGTAAATAACCATTGTAAAAAATTATTCCACAAAAAATGTATAATTCATAATTAATAAAATAATTCGTAAAAAATCATTATATCATTTAAATATTTTGTTTTATGTATATAAATTTGAAGAAACTTCTTGTCTTGCATTAGCAATACATGCATTAATATTAAAGGTGCAGTGTGTAATATTAACGAGGAACTGAAATGCAATATAATATACAAAAAAGTTTTCAGTTGTGTATTAAGACATTACATAATGAACCGTTATGTTGTTATTACGTTAGAATGAGCCATTTATATCTTACACCACGGGTCTCCTTACAGTGAAATCGCCATTTTGCGCCGCCATGTCCTAAACGGACAGCAAACTTCTCTACAGAGCGCTAGCTACTCTCTGCTCTCTCAGACGATATCTTTGTCCTGTTTCGGCCACCGTAGCTTCTCTATTTGCTTCAAAAGGGAGGGGTGAGCGTTGGGCGGTTGCAATTCGCTAGATGCCGCTAAAATCTACACAGTGCACCTTTTAACATTTTAACAAATAAAACAAAACATAATTTGTCTGTAAAATACATTTATTTAGGTCACGTCAATAATTAAAGCTGTTGTCCGTAACTTTTTTTGTGTTCAAGATTTACAAAAATAATATAATGAGAATATACAACATTAATTCGTTTTCCAAAGCATGTTTTTGACTTACCCTAAGTCATTATGGTGCACTTATAATAAGTGTTTATATTGGGACTATTTTAGACCGGTCTGGTAGGAACCGCTGCGGAGGAGCACAGTTTCTGCGTGATTTGCCATAAACAGAGAGAAGTAGCTCCGGCTGCAATGTTCTTTCGCAAGACACATGCAGTTCTGTTTATTAACCGCTAGGGCGCAAAAGTTAAGGACTGCAGCTTTAATCAAGCTTGCTGTTATTATAATTAAACTGATTTGATTTAACATCATTCCTACCTTACTTTTCACAAAGCAAACAATCTGAAAAGAGACTGATTTATTTATACATATACTCAGTGTTGGGGTTATGTAGTTAATGTAGTTATGTAATCAGATTACTTTTTACAACTAGTAAAGTAATGCATAACTTTCAAATGTACAACTCGATACCTGAGTTACTTTTTCAAACAAGTAATGCAAGTTACTTTGTTTTCCCCATTTATTGACCGGCACGTCTTCTGTCCCCATGCTGAGAGTAAGCGTGAGTAAGTGCAGAGAAGCCCTGTGTGAACATGATGATGGTTACTGTAGCTCTAGACTAAATGTGAGGAGGCATTTACTCATCTCACATGCACAAAAACACATTCAGTATTCCCAGTGTTAGAATACTGAGTATTCCTCAAAATGAATAAAAGCAGTAAAATGCTAACACAGAAATGTATGCAAACCTACAATAAGTGCGTGAATTTGCATTTCCTTCAGTCTGAGGCTTATTCGTTTTACCTTGGTGTGAAAGGGCCTTTACATTTGCCAAAAATATTAAAAAAAACAAGTAACCCCAGATTAAACGAAGTAAAGTAATGCATTAGTAACTTTTCCTAACACTGCATATAACGAAGTGTTAGAATTGAAAATATCAGTCACTGATTATCATCTAAAAACAGATCTGCAGGGGAAAAAACAGATTTGAGCCACTGTGGTGTACATTGCTCCTGTAACTTTGATTTAGACACAAACTATTAAATGTGACCATCATTTTCTCCTCTTTTTGTCTAGTATACTCAACTGGTCCTGAATTCTGCAAGAGAGAAAAGGGACATGGAGCAGAGACTCGGTGCAGTCAAGAAAAAGGTAGTAACTCTCTCTCACACACACACCATTGTATCTGTACACAAAGACACTATACATGCATCTAAGGGAAGATATATTTGTGTGACTGTCTTTAGGATGTGTCGTATGATGACTCCATTATGGACTTCAGCCCAGATGCACCCAATGGCATCGCAATGGAAGGTTACCTGTACAAGAGAGCCAGCAATGCTTTCAAAACATGGAGCAGGTACAGCACTCTTCCAATATCTGCAGAGCAATTTATGATTTAAAAAGTGAATCATTTAAATTAAAATTGTTTTAATAAACAAGCTAAATGATACATAATAATTGTAAAAATAGTAAACTAAATTAATGAATAAATTACTAAAAAGATAATAAATTACTAAAAACTAATCATAATTGAGTGGTTCTGTTAAATTTAGTTTTTCGAGGTCTATGATTATGCATTTTCTTTTCATTAAAATTCTTTAGCTATTTTAAAGGTTATTTATAACTGTATTAAACCCATTTGAAAAAAGTTTAATCTTAAACTTTCGTAATTAAACAGAGTTCAGTTTCACTAAAATTCACTAATTTTAATATTATACATATATATATTTTGCAATATTGTATAAAGCAGAAGTATTTGCTCTTTTACCTCTTACCCTTTTGTATTTGTTCGTCCGTTGAGGGGGTTGAGTGTGATTTCAAAGTCTGTAGGTTCTGAGTTGAATTACAATCATATGTCTGATTGCATTATTAATACCTTACATTGCCATGATGTGTGTGTGTGTGCGTGCGTGCTTGTGTGCGTGTGTGTTCATTCTCCAGGCGCTGGTTCTCCATTCAGAAGAACCAGCTGGTTTACCAAAAGAAACATAATGTAAGTATCAGATTCTATAACATAAGGATCACGTAGCATTAACCAGTAAAAGTAATGTTTCACACACAAATATACTGATACTTATACACACCCACAAATAATGGGAATCGGAAATAATTTAAAGGGCTGTTTAAACTGTTAAAATGTTTTGGGTGACTTTAGAAACAAACACTGCACATGCAGAGCATGTTAGTTTTATTTAAACAAGCTCTCTGTCTCTCTGTAACAGGAGCAGATCACTGTTGTTGTTGAGGACTTGCGGTTATGCACAGTGAAGCCCTTCAGTGAACAAGACAGACGATTCTGCTTTGAGGTCGTCTCACCCTCCAAGTGAGTTGTGTGTGTGTGTGTGTGTGTGTGTGTGTGCGTGTGCACTAAACTGTCAGAACTGGACTGTAATGTGTATTTATATTTATAAGATTCTTGTGTTGTTTGTGCTCTTGCTCCAGTTTGACTGTAAACACTCCTGTAAATATGTTATTCTGCATTGAGACAAGTCTGTACATATCCCATACTCCAAATGACAGGATGTGTTTGTGTTTGTGTTTGTGTAGGAGCTGTCTTTTACAGGCTGATTCAGAGCGACAGCAGCAAAGCTGGATCAGTGCTGTCCAGAACAGTATCGCCTCAGCATTCCAGGACAGAAGAGATGACAATCTTAGCTCTGTACGTCTCTCTCTCTCACACACACACACACACACACACACACACACACACACACACACACACACACACACACACACACACACACACACACACTTTAACTAAATATCTAAGTGTAGTTCTATCAAATTATATAGATTTATATACAACTATTTATTATATTATATTACTTACAGCAAAGTTACTACTGACTATGTATGTCAAAAGTAAAATGTAAAAGTAAATAAAAATGTGACGATAACAATCTTTCTACAGTATTGTTAGTACTGAATACCTGTGTGTTCACTGCTGTCCAGCCTGATAGGTTGCTTTGCAGCATTCTCATGCATATTTGCACGTTTGCTCTGAATAATCAAATCTTGCTGTGATGTGGCTACATGCACCATTCAAATGGCTTCTTGGTCAAAATGCCTTGAGTCTTGGCAACACAGTTGATTTATATTTAAAACTGATATGGCAAAGAAATCACTTCCAGTCAAACCAAAATGTATTCAGACACCTTTAACATTTTCAGTTTATTCACTATAGTTTAGAAAATGGTAATAAAATATGGCAAGAACTCAGAGTTAAACTGTCAGAACAAATTAATCTTGATAATGTCAGATAACTTTGATAGAAAGGAATGTAATGGATTACAGTCAACCAATCAGCTGTCAGCTGTTAAATGTAAGTACACCGTTAGATAATACCAATTTAGGTCAACCAATTACCAAGCAAAGCTTCATTTTGTTCAGTCTGGTGTCAAAGGTCGCAAACCTCCTGATGGGGTTTTGGTTTCCTTGCCACGGTCGCCTCTGGCTTGGCTTGCTCAGTTGGGGAAAAAACTATTTTTCAAATATATTTCAAAATAAATCTAATTATTAAACTAAATTAACCATATAGACCAAATTACTTATCTAATTACTGATCTAAAGCCCACATTGTTACTGTATGATAATCGAAATATATTCTGTTGCATTATTTTTCTGTTTAACACTGTGAAGCTGCTTTGAAACAATCTGCATTGTTAAAAGCGCTATATAAATAAAGTTGATTAGCAATTAAAGAAAAAACTCTTAATCAAAACATGTTCAGGTCAAAGTGTCCAAATAATTTAGGTCCCACATTTGTATCACTTTTACAGGTAGTCACTGTATGAAGAATGTTTGGGTATAATATGTCACAGTTTACTTTATTTTGCTATCCTCACTTACAGAAATGATATAGTGTCCCGCACCCGCAAGTAAAAAATTATATCTGACGTTTAATTTTTGGTTTGACTGTATATAACAAAATATTAAAACTGTGTTAAGCCTTGCAAATGGAGGCAATGTGACCTCATCAATATTAATCAAACTACACTATTAAGAGGTATTTATTTACTTGAAAAACATGAAGCAAAGTTTGCTTTGATCAATTAATTGAGAAATATATATATATTTTTAATTTGTTCAGTTATGTTTTATTAATTAAATAGTGTGTTAAGTAGTATATTCCGTTATGGTGTCAAAAATGGCCTCAAGAAACATGAAATTTCAGTGGTATTGGTATAAATGACTGATTTTTTGATATTGTGACAATCCAACTACAGACTAGTCTCGTGTAGTCTGACAGCAGAAGGTCTGGACTCCATCGCAGCTTTCATTGGCCAAGGACCGGCCTGACTTGCATCTAAAGCACAGTTCATGTTACGAGGCTTGAACATGTTACAATGGCCCAACAATAACTCTTGGATGTATTTTAAAGAGTCTTTGCCACAAACTTCATCATTTTGTAAATCCAGCGTTCAGCTGATCCTGATAAGCACTCATTGTCACAGCTGTAAAGACTGGCTTTCTTCTTCCATGAGGGGGTTTGGCATCATGATGGCTTTGTTTCCAGGTGAACCGTTGAAGAATGTGACACACCCGTCTCCTGTAGAGTTCAACCAATCAGATTCCAGTTTTGTGTGCCTTATGCATCAGATGTTCAGCCAACAGTCCGTGGCTATGACGTCTGAGGCTGAGACTGTTTTTATTATATAATATATAATTTTTATATAATTTATTTTAGAGTACAGTACTTTTTTTCACCTTTGAAGATGTTTCCAAAGCTGACTGCTTTGTTTTTACATATAGCACATTTATAGTACATATCCACACAAACAATCATGACTATAGACGTGTTGAATCAAGCAGATAATGCTATATTTTAATGAAGGACATAAATGTGTGTGTTTAATAGAGAGATCGCTGTAGCTCGGTGTCTGCGGGAAGTGTGCGTTTGAGTGGCGGGGAGCCGGAAACGTCTGGTCGGGAGGCCCTGGAGGAGGTGCAGGCTATCTCAGGGAACGGACAGTGCTGTGACTGCGGGGAGCCCAGACCCGACTGGGCCTCTATTAATCTGGGCATCACACTGTGCATTACCTGCTCTGGCATACACAGGTAACATACACACACACACACAACTATATAACGTATAATACGAACATGCATCTGAATTGGGTTTCGTGTTTGCAGGAGTTTAGGTGTGCATTTCTCAAAGGTACGATCCCTTACGCTGGACTCGTGGGAACCAGAGCTCGTCAAAGTAAGAAACTATCAATGTCATGTTCACATATTTATGTGTGAGATAAAAATGTTTTTTAAGTATGCAGTTGGATAAGTCACACCACTCTTTTTGCCTATTCTATCTATTTCTTCAGCTCATGTGTGAGTTAGGAAACGCAGCCATTAACAAAATCTATGAGGCGCGTATTGATGAGATCACAATCAAGAAGCCCCACCCTTCTAGTCCGAGGTACTGTAAATGCAGTGTACTAGTTAACTGTCAGTTTTGCTTTGTTTTCTACCTAACCTTTGATCAACATGTCTATATGAAAGATGGTTTTATATATGTAATCGTGTGTGTGTGTGTGTGTGTGTGTGTGTGTGTGTGGACTGGTAATCCCTATGGTATGGGGACAAAATGTCCCCACAAAGATGGCAATATCCGAAATCCTTGTGGGGACATTTTTTGGTCCCCATGAGAAAAACAGGTCATAAATCACACTGTGATGTTTTTGAAAAAGTAAAATGCAGCATGTCTCCTGTGATGGGTAGGTTTAGGGGCAGGGGCAGTGTAGGGGCATAGAAAATACGGTTTGTACAGTATAAAATGCATTACGCCTATGGAATGTCCCCATAAAACATGGAAACACAACGTGTGTGTGTGTGTGTGTGTGTGTGTGTGTGTGTGTGTGTGTGTGTGTGTGTGTGTGTGTGTGTGTGTGTGTAGAACGATATAATCAGTATATGTTTTCTCAGGCAAGATAAGGAGTCATGGATTCGCTCCAAGTATGTAGAGAAGAAATTCATCCACAAGCTCCCGGAGACTGGTCGAGGAACGGTCCTGCGGCGCTCCAGTGCCAGACGAAACCGTGCAACCACGCAGGAGAAACCGAACACACGCCCTGCCCTCAAACCCAAACCCAACCGAGCCACTCTGCCACGACTCACGGGTACACAGACACACACCAAAAACACCTCGCTGCATGCTATAATCTACACATATACATGCAGACTCATGCACCCAAGACACTGTATTTATCATTTTAATTCTCTCCTACAGCTCAGCATAGAAATGCATACACACCAAGGTTATCAACAGATACTGTACTCAAAATAAAACTAACACAAAAACTATTAGTTTAAATACATTTTCATAAACGGAAATAAGCAGAGTAAATTAAACACTAAAATGCTACCAAACAAACTGGCATGGAATAACCTAACCTGTGTGTCTGTGTGGAGGAAGACAATCCCACATGCAGATGGCAATGAGATGCCAGTGAGATCAGTACTGATACTGATAACAAAGATTGACACACATTAACCCGCTGTGGCTGGTATGACACTTTTCATTGTTCTAAAACAAACTTTCAAATAACTTGCAGTGATTCGACCCATGCCATTTTTAAGGTTCTTAATTTTGTTTTGGAGGTCTCCTACAATAGGTTTACATGCTTACAAGGTAAAAAAACACGATTTTCTCATAATAAACATTGCACATCATCACCTAACAGCTCAAAAAGTCTTAACTTTAGTTTTAAGATTAAGTCCTCTTTCTGCTCTGACTGGTCATATGGCCCAGTCTGTTGTGATTGGTCTATCATGAAATGCCTGTTACTAGGGATGTCACGATACCAAAATTCCTGTAGTCTGTACCAATTACGGTTCTTGGTACCAATTTCGGTTCCACAGCAAAATCTGTTCCAACAGATTTTGCTAATTTCTTCAATTCAAACCGAACTTACCGTGATTATCATATGATGAAATTAAATGGTAAATGCTCATGAAGTGCTCAGAGCGGCTCTCGAGATTAAGTTCATGTGCTCATGTCCTCATATTGTGGCACGGCAGGGGCTAAAAAACTGCGAGTGTTATGAGTGCGTGCGTCAAATGAAACCGCGCGTCTGCGCCATTCATTCACACAGAGACACAGAACATGCAGGATCAATATTTAAAAAGTCTTTTGTGGTTTAATATTCACAGACACTAGTATATATTCGGCTACATTCTGGAGCTGCGCTTAGATAAATACGGAAGCGACTCAAAGCAGCTGCCTATCAGTGGGTACCAAATATCCTGTGCTACCAGTACTACAGAAATGCTGGTATCGTCACATTTGCAAAATTTCCGTACCGACTTGGTACTGAAGGACTGGTACTTGTGACATCCCTACCTGTTACCATATCTGAACCATATCAGCTTCGGAGGTGCTTGCATACACTTACGAATATTAATGAACAGTAACTATCGTTTTACTGTATTTTATCGTATCAATTCCAGCACCAGTTCTCATTCTTTTGAAGTGCATCAAAGTGGACAATGTCGACAACACAAACTCTTCCTGCCTCTGCTACAGTGTTTGAGGGTCAAATTAGTTGTTGTTTGCGAGCAGCCAATGAAGATCATAGATTGGCATTACGAAAAAATGTTGACATTGTTATTGTTGACTGGAATTACTGACTACTCGTTTCAAGCAGTTCAGAATCGATTCTCAACTTTATTTGTCATGCACTTTGATCTTTAAAACATTGATTTACAAACAGTAATATTACACACTGCATGAAAGGTAATAATCGAAAAATCATAATAAAGGCACTTTTTACTCAAGTAAATCAAATGTCACATGACATCTTAAACATTGCTGTTGTTATAGTGATCAGTGATCATCTTGCTGTAGACACACTGGAGTTGATATGATGGTTGTGATTACTGTGTAAATACGAGAGTTCCTACGTCCTGAAGAAAAAACATACACACTCACCTAAAGGATTATTAGGAACACCTGTTCAATTTCTCATTAATGCAACTATTTAATCAACCAATCACATGGCAGTTGCTTCAATGCATTTAGGGTTGTGGTCCTGGTCAAAGACAATCTCCTGAACTTCAAACTGAATGTCAGAATGGGAAAGAAAGGTGATTTAAGGTGATTGGCATGGTTGTTGGTGCCAGATGGGCCGGTCTGAGTATTTCACAATCTGCTCAGTTACTGGGATTTTCACGCACAACCATTTCTAGGGTTTACAAAGAATGTTGTGAAAAGGGAAAAACATCCAGTATGTGGCAGTCCTGTGGCGAAAATGCCTTGTTGATGCTAGAGGTCAGAGGAGAATGGGCCGACTGATTTAAGCTGATAGAAGAGCAACTTTGACTGAAATAACCTCTCGTTACAACCGAGGTATGCAGCAAAGCATTTGTGAAGCCACAACACACACAACCTTGAGGCGGATGGGCTACAACAGCAGAAGACCTCACCGTATACCACTCATCTCCACTATAAATAGGAAAAAGAGGCTACAATTTGCACAAGCTCACCAAAATTGGACAGTTGAAGACTGGAAAATTGTTGCCTGGTCTGATGAGTCTCGATTTCTGTTGAGACATTCAGATAGAGTCAGAATTTGGCGTAAACAGAATGAGAACATGGATCCATCATGCCTTGTTACCACTGTGCAGGCTGGTGGTGGTGGTGTAATGGTGTGGGGGATGTTTTCTTGGCACACTTTAGGCCCCTTAGTGCCAATTGGGCATTGTTTAAATGCCACGGCCGCCAGAGCATTGTTTCTGATCATGTCCATCCCTTTATGACCACCATGTACCCATCCTCTGATGGCTACTTCCAGCAGGATAATGCACCATGTCACAAAGCTCAAATCATTTCAAATTGGTTTCTTGAACATGACAGTGAGTTCACTGTACTAAAACACTGTACAGTCACTAGATCTCAACCCAATAGAGCATCTTTGGGATGTGGTGGAACGGGAGCTTCGTGCCCTGGATGTGCATCCCACAAATCTCCATCAACTGCAAGATGCTATTCTATCAATATGGGCCAACATTTCTAAAGAATGCTTTCAGCACCTTGTTGAATCAATGCCACGTAGAATTAAAGCAGTTCTGAAGGCAAAAGGGGGTCAAACACAGTATTAGTATAGTGTTCCTAATAATCCTTCAGGTGAGTGTATATCAGGAAAGTGTTTCAAAAAGTGTGAATTTTATATGTTGGTTGATAAATAAACACAAAAATTTAAAACTAAACTGTTACTATCAAAAATAAACTCAAACTTCACTGAAATGTATAGTAAATCTGAATGCAAAACTGTAGTAACCTTACACAAACACACACTATGACCCTAGTAAATTGAAATAATGAGATTAAGTGTCTGTTCCAATTTCTCCTGATCTAATCAGTGGGTTGTTTCTTGATGTTTCCCCTGCAGGCCTGAGCCCAAGTGAAATAATGAAGAACAATTCCAGCTCTCATAAAGGTTACACACACACACACAGAGAAATGATCACATCCATTTGACCAAACAAACTCCTTACTAACTCTCTCTCTGTCTCTCTGTACAGAGAATGATGAAGAGGAGGATCTGAGTGGTCTTCATCCCGGGGCTTTGCTGTATCGATCTGTGGCAATGCAGCATTTCCCTCTCATGGCAGACGCTCTGGCGCACGGCGCTGATGTCAACTGGGTCAATGTGGCTGAAGACAGCAGAACTCCACTAATACAAGCTGCTTTGGCTGTGAGTTTGTTTGTGTGTGTGTGTGGGTCCAGTATTCATGTTTTGAGTGTGTATTGCATTAGTAATATGAATAATTACTGTGTGTTTCTCTCTGCAGAATTCCTTGGCAGCCTGTGAGTTCCTTCTACAGAACGGCGCTAATGTTAACCAGGTGGACTCGAACGGGAGAGGACCACTACACCATGCTACCATACTGGGACATACAGGGTAACACACTAGGGCTGGGCTGGGTAAAAAATATAGATTTCCCATTTAATAGCGATATTCAGTTGAACAGTTATGTTCTTGATAGTGATTCTTAAAATTTCAAGATCAATCTTTTACTCATAGCCAAAACTTTTCAATGGTGGCGCACCCTGCTGCTCAATCTGCGCTACCACAGCTGAATCTACAACAGAACAATATCGTCCTCTGGTGTGGACACTAATATAAGATCCATTCCGCCATGTCGTATTTACCCTAATTTCGAGAGGACAACATGTGACAAGGGAATTATGTGTTTCCTAAATGAATCTGTATCAGTCAGGTGGTTTGTAGGAGGTCCCAGCTTACAAGTTTCACTCTTTACAAGTTGAAATCTTGTAATTGTGACATGGCGTGAATGCACCTTTTAAGGGATAGTTCACTCAGGGTTCACTTAGGATTTCACTCAAAAATGAAAATTCTGTCATTAATTACTCGCCTCATGTCTTTCCAAACCCGTAAGACTTTCGTTTATCTTCAGAACACAAATGAATATCTTTTGATGATATCTGAGAGCTTTCTGTCCCTCCTTTGACAGCTACACAACTGACACTTTGAGACTCGATCGCTTTATATGATGAACAGATTTAATTTAGGATTTGATTCACATTTAAACATTGATCAGCGAACATAAACAGAGGCTCAACTGAACCTGCTTGACACCCGAGAACAAACCTCTTGCTGAAGCTCAAATGTGCTGCGTAACAAGAGAATTAACCAAATAACGGAAGATTGCTTAAGAAATGTTTAAGCTTCTGCACTATTTCTGTTTCTAATCAAATAAGCAAATTTGTGATTGATCAAGTAAGTTTGATCATCAGAGCTGTTATGAAATTTTCAAATATGGTTATAAATATGGTTGTGTATTTATACATTGCACAGTGATTTAAAGGGATAGTTCACCCAAAAATGAAAGATTACCTCATGATTTACTCACACTCAAGCCATCCTAGGTGTATATGACATTCTTTCAGACGAATACAATCGGAGTTAAAATAAAAAATGTCCTGGCTCTTCCCAGCTTTATAATGGCAGTGAATGGCAGCCCAAAATTTGAAGCCCAAAAAAGTGCATCCATCCATTATAAAAGTACTCCACACAGCTCCGGGCGGTTAAAAAGGCCTTCTGAAGCAAATCGATGGGTTTGTTTTAGAAAAATATCCATATTTAACATGTTATAAAAATATCTAGATTCCTCCACACTGCCTTCTGTATTCAACTTGAGAAATAAATGTATCTGGCGATGTGATGACGCAGCTAAGTGTTTTAACAGGCGCACACTTTCTTTGTAAATTGAATAAGGCGGAGAGAAGATACACAAACACAAGATATCTTGAGTATGAACTCTGATTGTATGGATGTATGAACTCTAGGATGGCTTGAGGGTGAGTAAATTATTGGATAATTTTCATTTTTGGGTGAACTATGCCTTTAACTAGGAAACCTAAAAATGACATGAAGGTTGCCGACCTCTGACCTAACGTGTGTCTCTCTCTGTCATAGGTTGGTGTGTCTGTTTCTTAAGAGAGGAGCGGACTACAATGCGAAAGACATTGAAGATAAGGACCCAATCGGCATAGCCATAGATAACGCCAACGCCGATATCGTCACGCTGTAAGTAGTCTTTGACAGACAGAGAGTATCAGCTGAACACGGCACTAATTTGCTTACAGTACATCTGAGGAAGTCCTTCCTCCTAATCACTTGATTAACATATCATCCACTGTGCTTTTCCTCCTAGACTCCGGATAGCCAAGATGAACAAGGAGATGCGGGAGATGGACGGCACTCCATCAGGTCATTCTGAGGGGCGGGGCTGTGGTGCTGGGGGCGGGGCTGGGTCTGTGATTGGACACACTAAGAAAAGCTTTCAAACCATCAAGAATCAGCTAAGTGGTCGGGCGTCAGCTGGCCAGAATTAACTTGATGTACATTTAGATGACATAACAGAGGAAAACTTGAGTGTAACAGAATTTAAAAGAAGGACAGTATGTGGATTTGTGCAATTTGACAAAGCACTTTAAAACATATGGAAACACTGAATGTTAACACTACGTTTTAATAGGATATAATGGTTTTGTTGGGAACTCCAAAACTTTGTGTTACAATAATAGTTGAGCGCTAACATTACCAATGGTAGAGTATTACACATTGACACTAAACGAAACACTGTGTAAAAGAATGGGACTCTACATTAGTTCTTTTAGTGTACCCGTGGTAATGATTTGATGAAATGTTGTATAGTGTGTTTTATTAGGTGGCATTAGTACTGTGTGTACTGTGACCGTATGCTTTTACGCGAATCTTTTTGTTTTGTTCGTGTGGCTGGTGTTTATCTATTAGAAACACCTGAAGTGGAATGTATAGTGTTTTTCATTTTTGAGCTAGTATGGGTTTGATTTATTAAATGTGTGGTGAGACCGGATTAGGCATTTGCACTTTTGTAAAGGATAATATAAAGAATAAACTCAGCTGGTCATTACAGTGCTTGCAAGATATCACCATGCTGAAAATCTTCTTCATCTTCTTTTTCTTCTTCTTCTTCTTCTTTACAGTTTGCTGCAATTACATAATTAGACTCAAACTGCTTAACATACAGATTTCATTCAAACTTAGTTTTGTGTTTAACCTAATTTAGAAAACCTCCCATTGATTGTTAAAGTTAAGATGTAATTGGCAGCAAATATGTCGTATCTATCTATCTATCTATCTATCTATCTATCTATCTATCTATCTATCTATCTATCTATCTATCTATCTATCTATCTATCTATCTATCTATCTATCTATCTATCTATCTATCTATCTATCTATCTATCTATCTATCTATCTATCTATCTATCTATCTATCTATCTATCTATCTATCTATCTATCTATCTATCTATCTATCTATCTATCTATCTATCGTTCTGTCTCTTGTTCTGTCTAATCATACCTTGCAAGCACTAGTATGTCCTTCAGTAATGCAGGTGATTCAGCTGTTTGGGCATTGGCATAGACATTTGGCATTGCATGGGACACCATCACCATTCAACCAACATGTTTACTATCAACTATCATTAAATCAAAACTTCAGTCCCTGGTGATCATTTAGACAAAGCATTATGATCACTATTTTAATATTTGGCTTTCCAATATGAAAGTGAATAAGATTCTGTTACTCTGAATCTGATACTCTTATAGCAGTGCCAGATGTTTGCAGGTGTGCTTTTTTGTGGTGCTTATGCTTTTTGCTTCTGTTGTTTTGCCGGGGGGCTTGTTTATGGCAGTTTGTCCATCTGTCTATGTCTCTGTATACAAATCAGTTTTTGCTGTGGTGCATCTGTGTGTGTGTGTGTGTGTGTCCTGAGACCGGTGGCCAGGTGTCTCCCGCTTGCAGTGTGTGTCCTCTGCACTGCGTGCAACAGGTAATTCTCTGCTACTTCCTTACCGTACTTCCTAATGTATGAATAACAAGTGCACTTCTGTACAATTACAAATCCAACTCTTCTCTTCTGGGTGCTGGTGTTGACATCAGGCGGATTCAACCATCTTGTTAGACCTTGTTAAACTCTGTTAGACTCCAGGTTTTCCATCTTTAATCATTTCACACACACAGGGATTTTATTTACGCTCCCGTACAGTATATAACTGAAGTACATACTCAGTCTCATTTGTTTGAAATGTAATGTGCTGTAAGAATTTGAGTTGTAACATATGTAAAGGATGATTTTTTTTTTATGTTTTGCAGATTGTTTAAAGGGGCTATATGTAGAATTCAGAAACCCTTGCTATTAGCAACACCGGTGGACGTTAAGTGAACTGCAGCTTAGCAATTTACTGCCCACGCTGGCTCGCGCACGTGCACACAAGAGACTAGACTGAATGTCATTCAATGTCCCGATATACTCATGACGAAGTTATTCTTCATACTTTGCTTAGAAGTAAAAAAAGCGACTGCTGAGAGCGACATTTATATCAAAATATAATAATGTGCTGTGCGCATTCCTCTAAATAACAAAATAAACACAAAAAATGACAGCGGTGAGAAAACAGCAGTTAAAGGAGTAGTTCACTTCAGCATTTAAATTTCCTGATAAACTACTCACCCCCATGCCATCCAAGATGTTCATGTCTTTCTTTCTTCAGTCGAAAAGAAATTAAGGTTTTTTGAGAAAACATCCCATTTTTCTCCATATAGTGGACTTCAACGGGGACCAAACGGGTTTAAGGTCCAAATTTCAGTTTCAGTGCAGCTTCAAAGAGCTCGACACGATCCCAGATGAGGAACAGGGGTCTTAACTAGCGAAACCATTGGTCATTTTCAAAAAAAATGTAACCACAGATGCTCATCTTGCACTACAAAAAAAAAGTACGTTTTTCGCACCCTACCCTACCTTTTTGAACCAGAGTACACAAAAGTCACGCATGATCTTTCCAGCGTGATTATGTAATGCATGAAGTCGTGGACTATGGGCACTTATGTTCTTTGGTCATATTTAATTTATCTCCTTGGCGAATGTATAATTATTGTACGTTGTGGACAAACTGGTAAAACTAGTTACAAAATTGAGTGGCATAAGTAGGGTGACCATATTTTGATTACCGAAAACCAAGACACTCGGCCAAGCAATGAGATACTCAAATGATACTCGAGTGCTGGTCAATTTAATGGCTCAATGGAAAATAAAGAAAACCAGGACATTTTCATCACTTCATAAAAAACAGGCAGGACGGCCAGAACAGGACTTGAAAACAGGACATGTCCTGGGAAAACAGGACGTTTGGTCACCCTAGGCATAAGTTATTCTGTTTTTAAATAATAGCTGTATATTGAGATGTGGTGGAAGTGACATTTGTTCATTGCAGGTCGGAAAAATGTTAAATATTAACAATTTCTCTTGTAATCTAAGTTTATCCTCTTACAGACCTTAAAACCAGACAAATTATTTAAACGTATGAGACTGTGTTGCGTGACTTTTGAACAAGGTTTTATTTTATTCAACTACACACTCTTATTCCTCAACTGGGATCGTGTCTCTTTGTGAGCTCTTTGAAGCTGTATTGAAACTGCAATTTGGACCATGCCAAAATCATCAGTATTAAAACAATAAAAGACCTGAAATATTTCAGTTGGTGTGCAATGAATCTAAAATATATGAAAGTTTAATTTTTATCATTACATTATGTAAAATAATGAACTTTTATCACAATATGCTAATTTTTTTAGAAGGACCTGTATTTGAGACTACAGACAATATAGATGTGGCTGTGTGAGACTATAGTTTGAATGAATCCCTTTACTTTGCGTAACACATTGACGTTACAGTAAAGAATTTCTTTTTCGGCGTTATCCTGAACGGAAGAGAGGCCCTCGAGAGCGTGTAAACATTCTTATGATTTTATTTTAGTCCTTCTCATAAAAAAAATCAGTCTACAGGCTTTCATAGACAACCTAGAAAGTGTTGTTTTAAGTTTCGTTACAAGCTGTTCACACATTGTCAATAATACATGAAAATTACATTTAGCCCTTTTAAAGTTGTGCTTCTTATTCAATATTCTGCTAATACTCATTTTTCTGTACTTTGTTCCCTCCTGTAGGTGATGATACCTACCATGATATCTTCAGGGATTTCTCCCAAATGGCTTCCAACAACCCAGACAAGCTTAAGCGCCGTAGCGCTGACATTAAGTAAACCGCCTGACCACTAGATGTCAATGTTACACCAATATACCGCTCCAGTAGACGTAATGAAGTTATTACCACATACTATTGCTTTTCTTTTTTTGCTGAAACATCACCCGGCCAGCTCCCACAGTAAACGCCTCTCGTGAAAGCTGCTTCATTTGGTTTGTCTGGTGCACATGATTGTGGGTCTAAACATCTGGGTTTTAGCATATTTATCCCGGTTTAGGCTTTAGGATATCATGAATAATATTGCTGTTTCCAGACAGTTATTTCTTTGGGCACAATCGTTATTCCTTTGAGCAAGTTAACATTCCAAATGTTATGAAAGCAACAGTAGTGGTGGAGTGGATGCCTTTACGTTTCTCATTTAAATGGCAATTTATCCTCATTAAAACATTTTGAAGTTGCTTTTATTATTTTTATTCACTATGTTGTGAGCCACAGTGTTAATGCAACTTGAATGTAAATGTTACTTTGGGTGAGAGATCACTGTTTGCTTGGTTCTCCTGTATAATTTTATTTCCATTTTCTCTCTTTATACAAGACCAAAACAACATGTTTGAAATGGTTCATTGATGTTTCGTGGGCATGCAATGCTCCAAGCAACGTGTTTGAAATGCATTACCGTGGAAACGGTAGAATATGTAGCTAAATAAATAAATGATTCATGACTCATCATGTGACTTGCATTTCGAAGCTATGCTACTGTTTAACCAGGGGCCGGTTGCATAAACATAGCCGCAAAGTTAAGACGGTGTCTTAAAAACTAGCAGTCTTTCTTTTGGATTCGAATTAGATCAATCTACCTTTTCATGTAACTGACTTGATGTAGTTATGACCAGTCTTGAAGAAAAATATTAGATGACTAACTAGTCTAAGCAGTTTATGCAACCGGCCCCTGGATGCAGAATTTTGCAATGAAACACCATTAACACACAGATATAGGCTATACACTGCCATTCACACGTTTGGAGTCTGTACTTTTTTTGATAGGAACATTAAATTGTTAAAATGTGACAAGACATTAATAATGTTACAAAATAATATTTTAAACACATGACCCCTGTTGGCAAAATGACTCGCAATTAGCAAATTTTCAAAAATGAGTTTCACATTTTCTATAAACTTAATTATGTATTATTTGTTTGTATTGGACAAAAACAAAATGACAGATACACCTGTTAGTCAGCAATGTTACTTTTGAGAAAAATCGAGTTAAAGGGTTAGTTCACCCAAAAATGAAAATCTGTCATTGATTCCTCACCCTCATGCCGTTCATAAGACCTTCGTTCATCTTCAGAACACAAATTAAGATATTTTTGATGAAATCCGACAGCTCTCCAAGTGACGCCAGTGTTTCAACCTTAATTTCAAGAATCATTTTTTGTGCACAAAAAAAACAAACATAAAAATGTTTTTCAACAACAACTTCACGCCTGTGTGTGTCTCCTACGCTATTGACTTAGTAATTACAATGCAGCGCTTATGTCAGAGCTACGGCAGAACGCCAGCTTACGATTGGCCGATGCTGTTCACATGAGCACAAGGACGCATGCGTGTGATGATGACACCAGCGGACCTATGTAAACTGTGTAGGAAACTGACACAGACATGAAGAAATTGTTGAATAAAGTTATTTTTGTTTGTTTTTTGCACACAAAAAGTATCCTCGTCTCTTCATTAAATTAAGGTTGAACCACTGGAGTCACATGGACTATTTTAACGATGTCTTTACTACCTTTCTGGACCCTGAAAGTGTTAATTAAATTGCTGTCTATGTAGGGGTCAGAGAGCTCTCTGATTCCATCAGATATATGTTAATTTGTGTTCTGGAGATTTGGAACGACATGAGGGTGAGGAATTAATGACAGAATTTTCAGTCAGATCATTTCAGAGGATTAATTGCTGTTTGGAGCATTGGGATTGTTAGATGAGGGATTCATTGACCAAAAATCAGCATTTTTCACTTGTTTTGCCTGTAGCTCAAAATTATCCAGTGCAAATTTTGAATCATTTTGCCAGCGAGGGTCACAAATGCTGAAAAAAATTATCAATTTGCAAAAAATAAATATTTCTTGAGCATTAAATCAGCTTGTTCAGAATGATTTCTGAAGGATCATGTGACACTGAAGACTGGAGTAATGATGCTGGAAATTCAGCTTTGAATAAATTACATTTAAAATGTACTAAAATAGAAAAAAAATGTTAGGACTGTATATTTGATCAAACAAACGCAGCCCTGGTAGTAAATAGCATTTTATTTAACCACATTAAAACAATGAATCCAGATTCAATTGTTCCAATAAAACCCAACTGTCTTACCACACACTGCTCTTCCTGGAAAGTTAAAGCACAGCAGGCACATGAATATCAGCCGGTGCCCTGGTGAAAGCTCAAACTACCAGATCGGCTCAAATTCCACTCAACCTTTTAATTAGATCAAAAGTCAACTTGCAAAGTGTTTAGTTCTAACGTTATGAAGTTCAAACGCTAACTGAACTGATCCAACTTCAGTGCGGCCAATCTCAAGGCAGTAAGAGCCTCTCGCATGAGAAAGCAAAGTCTGGCAGTGGCTGAGCTCATTGACTCGCAGTCTATAAAGATTAAGGCTCACGTGTTTGTGTCTTTAGAACAGCATTACCAGCATTCAAAGGGTTTTCCATGTGAAGTAGAGAATAATCAAGACTGAAATGAATCTACAATAGTAAATCTCTTGTATTATGTCATAAAAACTGTAAACAGAAGGAAAAGTCTTACACAATGTGCAGCACACTTTGATCAGTGATTCACCAGTGTATTTGTTTAAGTCAGTGACCTATGCGGATAAAGTATGTAAATATTCTCTTGACCTTGAAGTTCACAGTGAAAACCCATTAGGCAAATCCCCATCACAGTTTAAAGAGATATCAATGAAATGCACAAGAGGCACCTTGAAATGACAACAAAAGAAAACATATTTCTCCATGTGCAGCTCAAGAACAAGAAAAGAGCAGCTGTAATCAAGTAAACGTAAGTGGTGTGTGTGAAAGAGTGAGAGAATAATGCTCTAGTCGAGGAGCTGAACAGGATTAGCATTGCTATGTTAGCATAAGCTTGCCTTCCTGTCTTAGTATAGGCTACTATTATAGCCTCAAGCAACAAAAAAGAAAATGTTTTGCTCTTATCTTAGCTATTGCTTGATGTGACAACGTGTGATATGTGATGACTAAGCAGTTGAAAGCTTGTTTGGAATTGAGAGAAAGTTCTTGCTAGCAGCCCTCATGTTTGACTAGCCTTGAATACACAATGCCCCTCAGTAACTGCCCTTAATAAAAAGCACAAATGTCATTTACTCCACCAAACTCCATCCTAATCAGTGCTGGAGGTCAAACGTGTCACCATAAATTACAATCCAAAAATTCTAATATGATAAAAACAATAATTCATAAATAAATAGATTTTCTGCAAACTGTGTTATGGTGTCAGATAGTAATACCATGGTATTTAATATACAGTGCCCTCCATAAATTCAGAAATGGGCAAGGAAAAAGTGCACTTTTAGGAAAATATCGGCACAAATCCTTATTTTGTGGTGATTTTGCATGGCAGGAGAAAAACTATGAAAAGACATTTTATTAAATAAAAAATATTGAGTTCTACGGAGCCCCAAGAGGGACATGATGAGATGGAAAGAACTTATTTGGCAAAGAACTGCTAGAGAACGCAAAGTTTCTCAGGGGAACAAAACATTTGTAAAAGAAACCAGCTCATATTTTTTACCATTACCAAAATATATACTAACAAAAATTAAAATATATAATAGTATCTCAATGATACTAAAATAACACTGCACAGCTGCTAGTGTCTGAATGTGACATATGTATATTTTCATTGCTATATAATCAAACATAACAGCACTATTGCTGGTCTTTATTGATAATTAAAGCTACTTTATTGTATTTAGGTCATGAGAAGGATTTATGCTGATTTTGTCCTATTGTATAACTTTGAGAGGGCATTACTTCATAGTGCATGTCCAAAAAACACAGTTTTACCATAGTGTATGTCTACTTGTTGTATATTAAAGGAATCATTAAATTAACAATATTTTTGACATTAAGACATATGTTAAGTTAATATAAGGTTGGCTAACTGGCTGCACATTTGAGTGACTGCTGCTTTCAAAACTCTTAAAACTGCAAAAAACATCCGTCGGATTGTCTAGTTATTATCCGAAAAGCACTAGTAGCAAATTTCACAATATAAATAAAATGTATGGCATTAATCTAACCACTAAAATGATCCACTAAAAGTTTTACTGCAAAATGTGGTATAAAAACATTTTGGCCAAGATTCTTAAACCAACTTTTGCCTATATCCTGTTTGGTATAACGCAAATATCCTTGGTATAACGAAAATATCCTTTTAAAACTAGCACGACCACCATTAGCTAACATCACAAAATCATAATGTTTCCTTTAATTTAGTCAGATGCATCATTTCCTGAGGTATTTCTTCTCGTTCTTGAGAACAGATCTTTAACTCTTTATCTGAGTAAAGCATCCGGTCATCCGAGGGGCACAGTTTCTCAGAGACAGAGTTAGAGGATATAGTTGGTTTGAGTAGTCCATTTTCAATGGAGCAATCCTGAGACTTCTTCTTTGATGGTGATGGGAGTGGAGCGGCCGTACAAGACCAGAAATAGGGAAGAGTCATTGTAACTAACGTACCTAACAAGAGGAAACCTCCAGCAGTGATAAAAGATGCTGTGTATGTTCCAGTGCAGTCCTTCAGCCAGCCTAGGAGGGAAAAAATGGAGATGGAACAATCATTTCAATGCTGATTGTGAGTTTAAAGAGCTGCATCATTTTTTTCTGCCTTTTAAAGAGGACCTATTATGCTTTTTTTACATTTTCATTTTCTTTAGTTGCTGTTTGAGCATTAAAAGGTCTGCAAAGTTCTTCTCTATATCAGAGTGCACTGAACTCCCTGAAACTCTTCCATTGAGTTTCTAAAGGGGCAGGTCTTGGTTGAGTTGAGTTAGTAGTGTGTTGAAACCATAGACTGTAAAAAAATATATAGAAGTAGTGTCTGTGACATCACCCGTTGGTTTCTGAAGAGCATTTTTAAAGCCCAAAAGTGGGTGGAGCTGGCCGTCACCATGGTTATAAAAAAATTCACCCCCTTGCAGTTGTCATGAAGGGCAAAATTAGCTATAGAGACCAAAACCAATTTTTTGAACCAGGCTGTCGACATATTTTTTGCTGCTGTAAAGTGTGATGTGTCCCCTACATTAACTGACGACCCCTGGCATCTACTATTGGTTGGTGCATTTCAGCATTCGGTGTTTTAAAATGCACTAATGCTGAATGAGCCAACCACTAGTGGATGCCAGGAAAGGACAATAACCATCTTGTCCTAGGGGATCACAGACTCGGTAAACCCAGCCTGATCTGCCGGCAATTTGATTTCACCCTGCAGCTCAGGCTGGAAATCTCTGTTACACTTTTGCGGGAACCAATCACAGACTGGCTTACCTGCCACCTGGTGCGCTATTGGTGCGTTTAACACGATGACGGATAGAGAAGGATGAATCGATGCCTGTTGATTTACAGGATCAGCCTCTTGATTGGTTGAAGGACTATCCAATTGCCTAAAGAGTCATTTGAACTATGCCCGTTGATCACGCCTCTTGTGCAGTAGAAAATACAGAGCAGTCTCCCCAGACCAATGTTTAGTCTTAAAAGATTGAGCTTGGTCTGGTGATAGCCAGACAAATGTGTTCAACTAACAGACCCCAAAAACAAAATCAAGACTTTGTGAAAAGCCATAATAGGTCCTCTTTAAATATGATCTGATGAGCTCCTACCAGACAGTGGTGCTCCCAGCAGCCCTCCAACACTCTCAATGAGCTGCACGAGGCCAAGGGCTCCCAGCACTCGCTCAATGCCTACGATCTCTGGCACCACCGCGAATGCCAGCGGCGTCATCGCTCCTGCGCAGAACCCATAGGCCACACTGATAACCAACAGTCCCGAGTAACCACAGCAGCAGGAATGAGCATCAGAGAAAGGCCCAGTAACCCAGTCCACACCACCAGCATGTGGGGCAGCCGCATTTTGCCCAGATCCGAGGCCCAGCCGGAGGCTACGCGGCCAATAATGTCTGCCACACCGGTTACAGAGATTACAAAGGCTGCCTGGTACTCAGTGAAATGAATGTGACGGCTGTGGGCAACCAGATGAACGTAGGGGATGAAGTAGCCCGCATTGAAGAAGGTGATGGCCACGGCATAAGTGAGGAAGCCTCTGTGTGAAAGCAGGGAGAGCTCAAAGCACTCATAGATACGGGAGAGTAAAAAAGAACATCTGTTGAGGTTGGTCGAGTTTTCAGTCTGAGAAAAGCACAAAAAGACATTATTAATCCCTAAAAAAAAAATATAAAACATTTCCTTTTAAATAAAAAAAATATATAAAATTGCATAATTCTGTTTCAATTATTAATTGTTAATTTTTTTCCCGTTTTATTGATTTATATATCAGAACGCATACCTTGTTCACAACTTTTGGATTCCCTAGAGGTTGAATGAGAGCTCCACAAGCGATCATGTTGAAGCTGAGGCCTCCGAGGATAAGCAAGGCCCCACGCCAAGCGTAAACTTCTACTAGATATTGAAAAAGCGGGGAGAAGGCGAAAGAGGCAAGGCCGACCCCTGTGAAGCCCAGGCCCATTGCTAGAGATCTCCGCATGGAGAAATACTGCATCACTGACGCAACAGTAGGGGTGAAGACCAGTGCCCAGCCTAAACCTGACACAGATAAACAGAGTCAGAACATGAATCAGGATCCTGAAACTGGATAATAATAAAGAGATAGTTCACCCACAATTGAAAATGATCCCCCTCAAGCCATCCTAGGTGTACATGACTTTCTTCTTTCAGCCAAACACCAGAGTTATATTAAAAAATATCCTGGCTCTTCCAAGCTTTATAATGGGAGTGAATGGCATCTTAAATTTTGAAACCAAAAAAAAAGTGCATTCATCCATCATAGAAGTAACCCGGCTCCAGAGTAATAAAGGTCTTCTGAAGGGAAGCAATGCGTTTTTGTTAGAAAAATATTCATATTTATAAACCTTATAAACTATAATCACTGGCCCGATGCATGACATGGAGTAGCGTAAGCTTTGGTGAGAGTAGATGCCTCTCATGGTTTTAAACTAATATGGCTGGGCTCACAAACTCAAGCTCCTCCGATTCTGGGGTGCTTTTTTGGGCTTCAAAAACTCTGGCTCTATTCACTCCAATATTAAAGCTTGGAAGAGCCAGAATAGTTTTTAATATACCTCTGATTCTGTTTGGCTGAAAGAAGAAAGTCATATACACCTAGGATGCCATGAGGGTACATAAATTATGGGATAATTTTCATCTTTGGGTGAACTATCCCTTTAAGGACGCTATTTACAAGAGCATCTACCTGAAATGAATCCCATGGTCATGTAAAGGTGTAAAAGAGATGTTGCCTGGGAAGCCAGAATGAATCCCAGGCCTGAGAGGAATCCTCCCATCATTACAACTGGACGAGTTCCATACACATTACATGCGGCTGCGGCTATGGGACCTGTATGCAGACATTCAGAATGAATTGGATGTGACGAGACAAAATGTGTTGTTTTACTATATTGTGTTTGTTGATATAGACATATATCATGAATGAACTAACTCATTAGCTGTTGAATAGCCAACCCAATGGATGTGATCCAAGACACTGCCTGAGCACTCTCATCAAAGTACTGCACAAACTCCACGAAAAAGACGCCCAGGCTGCGGATGAGCCCAAACACCAGGGCAGAAGTCACGAAAAGAGACCCCACCACCACCCAGCCCCAACCCCCGTCAGGTGCCGCCATCTCCGGGGACGGCCGCTGCTTTTCCTGCATCTCTTGGGGCTTTTCCATCTTTGCACTGAAGAGACAGATTAAAGAGGCCATATTATGCCCTTTTACAAAGTCTTGATTTTATTTTGGGAACAGGTTTTCACATTTCAATTTTAAAAACAACAACGCCCTTTTATTTTGCATATGCCTTGGGAGGGAATTATTTAAATGAGGGAGTTCAGAAACAGTGATTATTGATATAGAGTAAAATAGTAAATGTGCTTTCTATTGTGTAAGACCTTCATGCTCAAACAGCAACATTACACACTAAAAAAAGCATTACAGGTCCTCTTTTCAGGCAAGACAACAGGTGGAAAGGGTCCAAATGAAATGAACTAATCACCATACTTCCGCAGTTGATTGGTTACATTAAGAATTGCAAACATTTTTCTTGTATTACAAGTTTTCTGAAATGTTATTTAAATATGCAAATTAGGCATTATCTAATTAAATATGCACTTGCACACATTTGCAGAAATCTGACCACTGAATTAAGCTCATTGTATTGACATATTCGAGTTAAAGGTTTTTACAGAGGGAATTTTTGGTTTTCTCTTTTTATCACTCCAATCATAAATCTGAAAATACTGTCAATAATCTGGAATAAAATTGAAAAAAATCAAGATAATTACATAAATCCCTCAGTGAAACCCCTCAGAATATAGATATGAATAAAAATGTAAAGTTTGGTGTATGTAAAGCTGTTGAAATGGAGATTCATTTTGAGAAAACAGCCTTTAAAGATATAGGTAACACTTTACAATAAGGTTCATTAGTTAACTACATAAGTTAACTAGAACTAATGATGAACTGCACTTATAAAGCATTTATTCATATTTGTTAAAGTTAATTTCAACATTTACTAATACATTATTAAAATCTTGTTAACATTAGTTAATGCACTGTGAACTAACATGAACAGCTGTATTTTTATGAACTAACATGAACAAAGACGTACAAATACAGTAACACATGTACTGCTCATGGTTAGTTCATGTTAGTTATTACAATAACTAATGTTAACTAATGAAACCTTATTGTAAAGTGTTACCAAGATATATATTGTGATTGAAATCTATAAATGCAAATAGATCAAGTCCAATAAAGCAACACTTAAAAGTGTATTTTGATTTTATCTTTCCACTAGTTTGAAACTACACTTTAGGAAAAGCCAAATAGCCCCAAATCTCAGAATTGCCTGTAGTGTCTCGCATTAAGAGAAGTAGAGGACTAAGAAAATGTCAGACTAGATACATGTCCTTTTTTTTCACATCAGCTGCACAGGGAGGTGTTTCTTGGCAAATAATTGGTCTCTAGCATACGGTTCATGGTCTCTTTAACATTACCTAGAAACTAAACCCATCTGTTCACTCTGCCACAGTGCTGATAAACATCTACTGGTTTTAAGAGGTTTTTTCAGTCAGGTGTCAGATCTTGTCCTGGTCTAATTTCCTCTAACACACATAAGAGTTTAATTTAGTCACAAAATATAGTTGATCATGAGATGGACAGTCATTACCAGTGATTTCAGAATCTGATCAAATCTAAATCTTTTTTAGATTTTAGAAAACATAGATTGAAAAACTGAATGTACTACCGGCCTAAAATACATAAAAATATTTGCTGTGCATAAAATATCCATCATACTGATATTCAAAATACAATTACTACTATTATTTAAATAATTTAGATTATAGGTTACAACTACCAAAAAAGCACATCTTTATAATTATTATTGAAAAACCAAACTAGAATTATACTGTAAAACATAGACATTAATATATTTTCATATTACATAATATATAAATACAAAACATTGGTAGAAAAACAATGTACAACCAGCTTAAAATACATACAATAAAATAGCAATCATGCGGTATATTTAAAATAAAAATACTACCATTATTAAAAATGTAGTAAATAATGAAATTATTCAGATTATAGGTTATACAACTACCAAAAAGACACATCTTTATTATTATCATTATACTAAACTAGAATTATGCTGTAAAACATATCAATGAATGAATTTTCTTATTACATAATACATACTATATAAATATACATATTACATAAATAATGTTACATATGTGCATAAACTAGCCAGTTATATAAAGTTATTTTTTCCTTTACATTGCTGATCAATATAGGCTTGAATTTTAAATCTTGGCTTAAAGCCATAACATGTTTCTACATCTTATACTGTGAAAGAAGGAGAAACAACCATTACTTTGCAGGGTCAGTTTCCACCACTATACATTATATATTTTTAATTATTTATTTATTTTAGCATCATTAAAACTACTCAAATGTTTACATTTTACACTTTTTTGCTGTTGATGATGCAACCAAACAAGAAATTCCATTTTAAATGTCCAATGTGCACCTGTAGGAACATGAATATACACAATAAAAAGTAATACTGGTCAAAAAAACAGCATGACACACCAACCCTTTGCCCTTGGATCAATAATCTCTGCCTTTCGCAAGTAACAGATGTCTCGCAACATCTCACCTCATTGGTAACGCCATTTTGCGTTTATATCGGTTTATAGCCATGTTTAGATTAGGTTTTTCTTTTCTTTTTTTTTACAGATGTTTTTCTTACAGATGTTTTTTAATGTAGGCCTACTATAAAATTCGAAGACTTATGAAACATGTCAGGTGTTCATTTGTGCATGATGAGAAATATTATGAAAAATATGTTAACTGAAATAATTTTTTTAAACACTATTTCGTTGCTTGGTGACGTTAAATCTGAGTTTTAAAATACCAGTCTAACGTTACATACTCTATCTCCGGATGTATAACAATTATTATTAGGTAATGTAAAAAAAACTGCTCACACGTAAGAATACGCTTAATGCAAATCACAATGGTTTATTAATATAATTTATTTAACGTGATCCCAGTTAATTAATATTCATAAAATCACGCTTGTTGTGAAGTGACGTAGTTCCACTTCCTGCGTCGTTACCTAGCATTGTTGATATATAGCACTCTGGATTTGACAGTGACACGATGTATTCATTATTAATTTATTAATATCTATCAATACAAACGCGACCCGATCTTGCACACCAAAAGTGTTACAATAAGTTAATTACAGTTGAGGCTTGTATTTGTATAATGGACGTACCGCACAAACATTTTTTGGCAGTAGATATGTGTTACAATGAAATATTTTAAACATAACAGTATGTAGCATTGCTGCTTGCTGAATGACATATAACATACAATCATATGTAGTGTAAAATACCGTCATGACCATATTAATCCGTTTCAAAATGCGATAGCTTCAGGTTAGTGTCCACAGAACAGATCAGTCGTTACTTACCCATAACCCAATCACCCCTTTTCCTTTCGAGTCATGATGATTAGGTCAAATCAAATAAATATCTTTTTAAATGCATTGACCGGTAAACATGGGTGAGCACATCGTCGATGGTGACTTCCAACTTATTCACCTGCTCTCTTGACATAAGCCACTATTAAGTGAACGTGCTGGTTTAGTTTCAGTAAAGCTCCGCCTCCAGCCCGCTCACGAGCTAGCATGTTCCCATTTATTTCAAGAATGAGGTCTACATCGATCAATTATAAACTGCACGTGCAGTGTTATGTTCCAGTAAGTCGACAATAACAGCACATTCAGCATTCTGTCATGCATTTAACTACTGTCAGTAAGGATTAACGTTCTCTATGGTATGAAAAAAGGCCACCTAGCGATAGTTTCAGTTAATGGTTAGACATATTATATCAGTTACCAAACTCTAGCAAAATGCTAGGATTTCTTACAGCACCCAAGGCTGTTTACTGGTCTTATTTGGTTTAAACTGGATTTTCCTTGCTGAAGTGTGATTGTTAATGTAGGGTAAAGTAAAAACATGTATTTAATCTAATGTAGGCTATTATTTTATTTTTTTTTTAAATATTATTATTTATATATTCGTGTACTGTGCATCTGATTTAGCTGGTCTCCCTGGATGCCTGGACTGCTGACAAATGGCCAAACCCTCGAAAACCGCGGATGGAGAAGTCTCTTCTGAAAATTTGTTTGACGATGATAACTATATCAACATTATGGCGTCCGATGATTGTAAACAAGAACCATAAGTTTAACCCATTTGCAGCTAATTCGAAAAAAGAAAGTATTAGCAAACTGATAATGTCTTTAGGAGCAACCTCATTGGTCCCCGCTGGAGCTCAAACGGGATGCGTAACACGAGAATGAACCTCATTGGTCCTCGCTGGAGCTCGTAACACAGAATGAACCTCATTGGTCCTCCGCTGAAGCTCAAGCGTGATCGTAACACGAGAATGAACCTCATTGGTCCTCGCTGGAGCTCAAACGTGTTACGTAACACAAGAATGAACCTCATTGGTCCTCACTGAAGCTCAAACGTGATGCGTAACACAAGAATGAACCTCATTGGTCCTCGCTGAAGCTCAAACGTGATGCGTAACACGAGAATGAACCTCATTGGTCCTCGCTGGAGCTCAAGCGTGCGTAACACGAATGAACCTCATTGGTCCTCGCTGAAGCTCAAGCGTGATGCGTAACACAAGAATGAACCTCATTGGTCCTCGCTGAAGCTCAAGCGTGATGCGTAACAGAATGAACCTCATTGGTCCTCGCTGGAGCTCAAACGTGATGCGTAACACGAGAATGAACCTCATTGGTCCTCGCTGAAGCTCAAACGTGATGCGTAACACGAGAATGAACCTCATTGGTCCTCGCTGAAGCTCAAGCGTGATGTGCGTAACACGAGAATGAACCTCATTGGTCCTCGCTGAGCTCAAGCGTGATGCGTAACACGAGAATGAACCTCATTGGTCCTCGCTGGAGCTCAAAGCGTGATGCGTAACACGAGAATGAACCTCATTGGTCCTCGCTGGAGCTCAAGCGTGATCGTAACACGAGAATGAACCTCATTGGTCCTCGCTGGAGCTCAAGCGTGATCGTAACACAAGAATGAACCTCATTGGTCCTCGCTGGAGCTCAAGCGTGATGCGTAACACAGAATGAACCTCATTGGTCCTCTCTGGAGCTCAAGCGTGATCGCGTAACACAAGAATGAACCTCATTGGTCCTCGCTGGAGCTCAAACGTGATGCGTAACACGAGAATGAACATCCTTGGTCCTCGCTGGAGCTCAAACGTGATCGTAACACAGAATGAACCTCATTGGTCCTCGCTGAAGCTCAAACGTGATGCGTAACACAAGAATGAACCTCATTGGTCCTCGCTGAAGCTCAAACGTGATGCGTAACACAAGAATGAACCTCATTGGTCCTCGCTGGAGCTCAAACGTGATGCGTAACACGAGAATGAACCTCATTGGTCCTCGCTGGAGCTCAAACGTGATGCGTAACACGAGAATGAACCTCATTGGTCCTCGCTGGAGCTCAAACGTGATGCGTAACACAAGAATGAACCTCATTGGTCCTCGCTGAAGCTCAAACGTGTTGCATATCACAAGAATGAACCTCATTGGTTCTTGCACATCAAGTGAACATGCTCGATCTTCTGCTTACCACAACTGATGCGTGAGTAAAACGTTTACATGAAAAAAAGCCTCTTGAGAAAATTTGGACTAAACCGCTCAATTCATATGGATTAGTTTACGATCTCTTTATAAACTTTTTGAAGCATCAAAGTGGTAGTTTCATTGCTGTTAATGGAAAGCTCTCAGATTTCATTAAAAGTTCTTCATTTGTGTTTTGCAAAGATGAAAGAGTCTTACGGGTTTATAACCACATCAGGGTGAGGAATTGTTGACAGAATTTTCATTTTTGGTTGAACTATGCTGTTAACAGGAAAAACTTCATACACAACTACTACACATATGGATGGACAGGTAGTGTGTGTGTGTGTGGTCGGTTTTTGTTTAAGGCCGGAAACAGGTGCCAGTCGCTCCATTGTTCGTATTTCAGCACCACCCGTAGAGAAGCTGAGACGCTTTAGGGTGAGTCGAGGGGTCTCAGTTGTGAGCTAATCGGAGGAAGGAAGGGCTAAGAGGTGAATTCTTTGTTCTTCTAGGCTCCAAGAATCAGACGGGCACCGTCCGATTTGAACTTGTAGTGAAACATTACTGTATGCTTATTAACTCATTTAAGGTATGACTGAGAGACTCTCCCACTGTTCATGTGATTGTGAGAACAGCAGACACACACATAATAGCAAGAAATTAATTTAACTTTAATTTATATAAAATAGGTCTTGTCTTTGTCCAGCAAAAGAGCGCAACACAATTTTGTTGATATCATTATCCTCATCATCATCATCATCATCATCATCATCATCACTCTTTACATGTATATTAGTTTGACTAGTGAGTCCTCAACCTGCTTGGACTCTTGAAAACTAGTATACATCACGAAAATCATGAAACGTATCATTAAAAAAAGATGCACTTAGTTTCCAATCCTCTACACATTTTCTTCTTGTTATTTAAACACAAATAGGCTCCAGGCCTTTTAAATTAGTACATTAAAATACTGAATAACTGGTAAATATTAAGCAACTAAGAGGTTATATATTTGAGTTTGACCAGAAATGGATTCATTAACAAACATGAACATTTTTGGGCAGAACAATTAATAAAAAATAATCATAAAAACATATATTAAAATAACAGCATATTGATTAATAAAAAATCATAACAATAAATCTTTCTCACACATGCTTAGTTCCTTAATTGCACGTCCTTTCTTCTTTAACTGTCTTCCTTTCACAATCTTTCCTACCTTCTTGCAGAATTTCACTCCTTTTTACCTTCATTCAGCTCTTACATGTCCAATCTGAACTCCTAATAAACATCTTCACACTCTGCCACAAACCATCTTTACAACAGCAAAAAACATATCTTTCCATATGTACTGAAGCATTTTCAATTCACCTGCTTCCTTTTACTGTCTTAAGGCCCGTTTCACTCCTAGGACGATAACTATAACGATAGCAATAACGATATAGTACACATCACAACCCTAACTGCACCAAGGAACGATGTCGCTTGAATCCCTTTCAGAACGATTTTGATGAACTATTAAAACATTGACAGCCAATCAGAATCCATCCTGCTTTAAAGAGCTCGAGCATTTAAAGCGACAGACGACAAAACTGCAGCGCTGGTTTAGAATGAACAAAACGATATTGTGTGCAGGTTTGAACGCTTGTTATCGTTATAGTTATCGCTCTTGGTGTGAATGAGCCTTTAATCCCTTTTCAAAGTGGTAATTGTTTCTCATGGGGATTTCTGGAAAAATACATTTGCATGGCTCCTCAGTGATAACTTGAGCATTCAAATGGTTTAACACAGCCTCTTATTTACATACTAGTAAAATGATTAGTCTGGCTAATACATAATTAACAGAGTTTCTGCCTGAGAAACAATTACAATCTCAACAGGGCTACTTACTTTTTGACAATGATACGCACCATTTTCCCTGCCACAGAAAAAGTGGCCAATATAACGACAAAATACTTTTTCCGACAGCATAAAATATGATTACATTGCACGAAGAACAGAAAGTATGCAAGTGAAATAAATAATAATATTTAAACAAATAATAAAGGTAATAGTCAGCACATCTAGTGCAGGAGCGCTGCATTCTTGGAGACTACATTCACTGGTATATTTTTACTAAATCTGTCCTCGAATGCAGCACTCCACCTCTTTAAACTCTTTACAATACTGTTTCATAGATCCATCAATCTTCAGCCTAAACGTTTCCATCTTGCCCTATCTGCAGAGTGAGCATATAGCTCCGCTGCCTGCGTTGTGTCGAGCGTGTCTCTTAGCCAGCTTGTAGCAGGGTGGGTCCAGGTTGGTACGGGTCCGTCAGAACCTTGTAGCGGATCTTGGTGTTGGTGATTGCGCCGTGTTTCTGTCTCAGATGGAGCCTCAGCTGGCTCTTATGACGGAAGTGCAGGTGGCATTTCTCACACTGGAAGAAAACATTAAAGCAGAGATTTCAGCATACCATTTATTTAAAGTTGTAGATCATAAATAAATGTATTTATTTTGAACATGTTATTCCACCTCTTTGCAGAATGCCTGTAAAAATCATCATTAAATCAAAATTCTTGTTTTTTATGGAATATTGCAGTATTTATTGCATTCATTCATGTGCCCTTGTAATCTTTCATCCAAATAACTTCCGCTCCCTCTTGCAGCGACAGCTCTTCCCTTCTCTTCTCTGATGATGTGTTTACTGACAACCTGTCACTCACATGAGATCGACCAATGGCAAACCACAACCATCCAATTCATTCCCGATGGTCAAAATCAAGTCCCACCCTACATTCTTTCTAGTTCAAGAAGCCATTTCACTCGGATATATGTCACAATAGGGAATATATAACATTTTATAATCATTCTTATTTTGTGAAATAATATGGAAAGATTTTTTTTATAATTTTGAACTCTGCATCATCAAATTAGGTAATATTAGGCCTTTTTTTTGCAAATGATCAGATTTTTAAAGTTGCAGGGCTGTGATATAGATATACATATATAAAAGGATATTAAAATATATATGTAGAAATATACTGACGCTGTAAGGCTTCTCCCCGGTGTGGATGCGCAGATGGCTCTTCAGCGTCTGCAGGTGGCGGAAACGTGTTCCGCAGGTGTTACATGGGTACGGCTTTTCTCCGGTGTGGATCAGAACATGTGCACGCAGGTGAGCGACCTACAACACACATCATGCATTTTTCAGGAATATAAATTTTAAAAGCTCGAAAATAAGAATGATACATGCAATTCTTTGCAGATCTACCTGGACAAATCTGGCTCCGCATGTGTCGCAGCGGTAGGGCTTTTCTCCAGAGTGAATGCGGGAATGGGTCTTTAAATTGGCAGGCCGGTTGAACTGCGCACCACACACATTACAGCGGTAAGGCTTGTCTCCTGAAGTTAGCATGAGCATAAGAGGGAGATAAAGGTCAGTAATAATAATAAACTTTATGTTATATAGCGCCTTTAAAAAAAACATAAAATAAGTTAGGTGAGATTAACTGTGCCTCATAAATCTCAACTGAAAGTAGATTCCACAACTTAAGTTGTAAGTAGGTTAGATTGCTCAGCCAACATTACTCAACCGCCTCACCTGAGCAGGAAGGTTTTGTGTTTGTGCCTTGATGTCCAGTGTAACTGATCTGTGCAGAGAGGTTCTCAAACTTGATTGGATGTTGGCCCAATAAATGATTCGGATTGGCTATTTGGGTACAAACATAAGGACTGCAGAGACCTTTTAAAAAAGAAGATAAATAAGATTTTTTTTTTTTAGGCACATCTATTCACAGTAAAGTTAAGAGATGCTCACCTTTATCCTCACTGATCGAAAGGGTCAGGGGTTGCAAACGGCGGTCCACAACATGATGGGGAGGGAAAGATATTTTTTGCAGTGATGTGTTATATGGAAGACCCAAGGTTTTCCTAGAGAAAACAACACAATGATCAATACATTTTAAATCAGTTACATCAGAAATCAGTTAAGTCAAAAGAGACAAAACACACCTATTATTCAGTCCAGGCTCCTCCCCTGTCCAAATGTTAGTTGCTGTTTTAAATGAGGTTTCCATCCTATCAGTGACTAAGGGGGCGTGGCTTTGTGCTTGACTCTCTTCTTCAGGCCCCTCCTCCTTTATAGGTGTGGCACACAGAGGGTTGAGGACAATATACTTGTACTTCTTCCAGTTACAGGCCTTTGGGTCAGGAGTTGGCTTAGATTCTGATCGCTTCTGTAAGGATAAAATATATTACCATTAGGCCACGTTCACACAGCAACAGTCCTTAATACAGATAAATCATTTATAAACATGCACACCTTTAGTTGAGGAGAGAGACTGCAGCCGCTGGACTCAGCAGGTGAGTTGGGCTGTCCGCTGGATTGGGAAGGACTGTCTGGAGAAGGTGTGGAGGGGGTTGGAGGGGACAATTCCTCTAATTTTAGGGTCTGAGACTTGGGGATAGCAATCAGGCCAGTCCCTGGATCCAGCGTGGCAAAAATCTCACCTGGAATCCTGTAGATACAGTTGATGCATGTTATGCCCTTCTGATAACCATTTTTGAGATGGGAAATAGTGGAAGTGTCAAACACATAATATTAGACATTCCCTCTATAACCCTTTTACCTGGCTCGGTCTGGGATGGGATCTTCTGCCTCAGCAGCAGGCCTGGAGGGGGAGGAGAAGATGGTGGGGTGAGCAGGTGGTGACCTTCCACCGAGAGGCGCTCTGGGGGCTGGCTCCATCAAAGAGGGACTCACAGCGGTCCTTTCACTGCAGAGAAAACAACACACTTTGGGTCTATTCCTGCAAACATAGTTCAGACAAACATTTTTATGAAATCACAAAAGTGAGATTGGAGGAAACAATATGTTTCAAAACGTTTGCGTTCCCTTGCAAAAAAAACCCTGATTGCGTTCCCCAAGCAACTTTATCCACTATAAAGAACCTTTGTGCAATGGAAAGGTTCCATTGATGTTAAAGGTTCTTCATGGAATCATAAATGCCAATAAAGAACCGTTATTTTTTAAAGAGTGCACAGTTATAATAGTTGTTGTGTCACATTGCTGCTTATTTGCATAAAGTAAGCTCTGTTTAAATTTGTAGCATCATTGTCACTCATCATGTCACCAGAAATCATCTGTGTTGTTATTTCACTGCAAATCGCTGTCAGTGTTCTGTGTCTGCTACCTTCTCTGCTCTGGTCTTCAGTCTCACCTGTGCTGAATGAATGCTCGGCAGGTGTCTGCGACATGCTCCATCTGCAGGTAGGTGGCAGCGGCGAGCACTCCAGAGACTGTCCGGGGCGTGAGAGGGAGGCAGGAGGTGTACATGAAGTCCAGCAGCAGGGACACGCTGCCTGCGTCCAGCCCCTCCGGCAGGGCAAGAGAAAACCCCCGCTCACCGCAAGCACCGGCCGCTTGGCGAGAGAACAGAGTGTAGAAGAATCCACTGTGGGAAAACAGAGATGTAAGATAGTGGGATAAAACGCTTTATTCAAAAGAAAATGTTTAAAGATAGAAACGTGGAGATCTTAATAAAAGAAGTTTAACTGACAAACATGGCTGCCTATTTCCAAATCATGCTTCTGTAAATCAAAATTATGACATACTCCCCTGGTTTCACAGACAAGGCTTAAGATAGACTCAGACTAAAACGTTTGAGCTGTTTTAACTGAAAGAAACCTGCACATCTTAAGATATGTCACTGCCATTGTTTTGTCTCAAGATGCACAACAGTAATGTTTTTTTCTAAGGCATTTTTATAAAAGTCACTTGAATATCATTATTAAACTAAGGCCTAATCCTGGCTTAATCTAAGCCCTGTCTGTGAAACCAGGTAACTAAGTCTTAATTATGACTTAAAAGTCAAATATGTTATTAAAATTCTAAAGTGACATAAAACAAATTCAAGATTATGACATAAAGATTTAAAATAATGACTGTCATAATGATGACTTACTATTTCCCAATTATATGTTGTCATAATTTAAACTTTTTGTCATATTTTTTTTCAATTAAAAGAAAAAGGTCCAAATTGTGACTGTCATTATTTCAATGTTTCAACAGTTTCAGTGCATTTATGTCAGAATTTTGGCTTTTTTTAATGTCATAAAAAAATGAAAACACGTAAAATTATTACTTAACTTTCAACTTTTATGGCGTAATTAAGATTTACCAAAGCAATTTAAAAACTTTTTTTGTTGTTGTTGTTGCGGAAATGGCCTTCCATACAAAAGCGTATCTGCTTACAATACTTACAAACAAAAGCAATGTGCGTGGCTGAGTATGATGATCTCACGCGGGCGTGAGCTAACTGTCTTCAAACAAAGGCAAATCTTGGCACAAACAGGAAAAATGGCAGAGGGAGGGCAGGAAAGAAGAAGTGAGGGAGGGTGGGAGAAAGTGGATGATGGCTGTGCATCCTGGCACTCCCTGATGACCGACCTGCATGCGATGAGCACGGCGCAGTGGGCGCGCAGCGTGCCGGTCCCCACGAGCAGCGTGGCGTCTGTAAGGATGTCCCGATGCCGCAGTTCATTCAAGTTCAGCAGCACGTCGTTGGAGTGGCGGGTGAACTCCTTAATGTAGCCTTTCACCTCCATCACATGTGCGGCTGCCGCGTGCTCAGAGGGCCTGCCGTGCTCTTCTTCCATCTGCATTAATTTTTGCTATTTTATAAAGAATATTGTAAACATATATTATTTTATAATAATTAAGCTCCACAGATTATATTTTGCAATATATTCTAGTTAGCAAAAATATTGAAATAATTTAAATGCTGGGTTAAAAACAACCCCAGTGGTTGGGTTAAATGTTTGCTCAAGGTGCTGGGCAGTTTTATTTAACCCAACTAAACTATATTGTTTAATTTTTAACTATATGGCTGACTTTAAATGAACCCAAAATAGATTGGAAATTAAAAATCAGAAACGTATACTAGAGGCAATAATAATTATTAAAGGTGAACATTTATTAAGAAGCAATTGAATTAATGTTTATTGTTTATTATTATTCATTAAACTTCTTAATTATGTTCATTTATTAAACATAGGCTATTAATACATTTTAAGTTTCCAACATACTTTGGGTTCATTTGAAGCAAACAATACAGTCATTTTTAAACAATATTCGAGTTAAATAAAACCGATCGGCAAACTGCTGGGTTTGTCCATTTTTAACCCAACTTGGGTTGTTTTTAACCCGCATTTGGGTACATTTATAATAGGCTATATTAAATATATAATCAAAATAATTTGAAATCCAACTGATTTAACAATATAGTCTAATTAAAAAAATATTTTAATTATGGCGGAGCTTTATAGTTATGATAAAATATGCTTAGTAGCCTAAACATAAGATTTTTACCTGGCAAAGTGAGATTCAGAAGCATCTATTTGGGGAGGCCAGCTCCCTACTCGTACCTGCCATCAAAAAATCCATAAATCATTCTAACCCACATGCACCAAGTGTAATAACAAGTAAAAAGTAAACATAAAAAAGCATGCCATTTTATGAACAACTTTATTGATTCACCAACTTCCAGAATCATTCTGCAAAACCATGAAATATCATGCACAACACAAATGTGATGCATTGCTTTACTATTGCATTAGCCCAGTTAGTAGTGAAATATTTAATGGACAAATCAGTAAAACTTACTAAAATTACTAAACTCCAGGACTTTTAGAAAATTAAATGCATCATAATAATTCAGAATAAAAAAATGCAGGATTTGAGGACAGTGAAAAAATGACCACGTTGTCATTCTTTCCTTAAAACTGATGAACCCTGATTTATAACACCTCATTAGCTCTGTAAGGATGCATCAAAGTGATTTTGCAGGTGGTTTGAGCATCAAAAAGCATAACCCAAAGCATCACATGTTTGTCACTAAGAAATATACAATATAGATACGCATTGAAAAGATTGAATTGAATACTCACCCCGACCAGCAGGGACGAGAACACACACCGCCCTGTTCTTACAGCCCTCTCTTCTGATCCCAGTTTCAAACAAGCCGCACACACACACACGGTCAAGACTCTCTCACTCAAACGTGTCTCTGAAAAACTGACCAGTCTGACCTAAGAGAGAGTATCCTTTATAACGCTGTGCAGGAAGTCTCATTCAGTCAGGGTGTTTATTTCCTGTGTTAGTTAAGCTGCCTTTTCACACTGCTCCTAGGTCAGTTTTGTGGCGTTTCCTAATGACTGAATTTGTGATCTAGATGGTCTCTGATCAGGGGAAAAAAACACCAACCCGAATCCTCGTTTCCACCTTCCTTATTCTGCCCACGCGCTGGAAGCTCAGCGGGAAAAGGCTCCAGGCCCCCGTGTGTCAGTATTTATAGTTGTGTATTAGAGCTCTTTTGTGTTTAATGATGACAGGAAAGTGGGAAGAGTGCTTTTTGATGCATGGTGCGTGTTAAATGTTTGTATGGATGTGAAGAATCCAGGGAATGTAGGTTTGTGTGTTAGAAGGGTGTTCTGGCCTGCGTGGGCTTATGCGCATTGTCAACGGGTCAGAAGTCCTGTCAACACTGTCCAGGAGTTCAGCTAACCAAAGCAAACGCGCATGACCCGGTGTCTGTCCAGGACAAGGAAATCGTCTCAGAGGAAGTTTGTGCGAATACATCAACTTCATTCTTATGGTTTGCCATTGAGTCCAGTGAAAAGGCAAACATAAGATCCGATTACTGTGCAATCTAATGCTGCAAAATGTATTTTTAAGTGAGCTTGCCAAACTTCATGTCATAGGCCCTGTTTGGTATTAAGATGCGTTTTGGTTGATTGGATCACAAGTGGACAACGCGAAATACAGGTGTGTACAAGGTCTAAAATGTTTTGAGCTTGTCCAATTTCGAATGTGTTCAAACAGCCAAAAGACGCTTACTATCCTGATGCATAAACATAATGGGAAGCAAGCTAGCAGCGCTCCCACCACGTGCTGTGCATATGGCACCAAGGGCTGGCACATAATTCACCTCTCTACACACTAAGAAATGCTTGGTTGTTTTAACCCAATGTTGGGTTAAATATTTTCTTTAATGCAACCCAATCGCTGGGTTAAAACAACCCAGTTGCTGGGTTAGTCCATATTCGACCCAGCATTGGGTTGTTTTTTACCCAGAATTTTTTAGAGTGTAGAAAGTAACAAAAAGAATAGACCGCCCCCCAGCCGGGAACCAAGATGGCCAGCAACGTGACTGCGTGCTAGCCAGACAGGATTTAAACTTTGGCAGCTGAAGACCTTTAAATTTAGTTTGGTTTGAAGACGAAAAACGTACCAAGCACAATGTTCTCTCACCATTCCTTATTTCTACTCACAGCGTTCGGCGTGATCATGAGGCTGTCAGGTCAGAAACTGAAGCAATTTTATTATGTCCATTAGATCAAAAGATCTGAAAAAGCCCATACATTTACCCGCCCATAGACCCTTCCCTTGAAGAAATCTGGACAGAAGTGTCTGAAAGTAGACAAAAGAGACGGATTAAAACACCAGGTGTAAACGGGAATGTGTCTCACTCGTCTACTTGTGATCCAATCGACCAAAATGCATTTTAATACCAGGTGTAAACATGGCATAGTCTGTTCAATTTCTAATAATGGTTGGTCCTCTGCGTGCTGCCAAACAGAGCTGACCCGCAGATGCATTGACTATACGAGACCCTGAAGGTGTCCTGTGGTTTCTGACACCAGCAGATCATGTGGTTTTGGTCAAATCCTGTGGTTGCGAGGTGGAGGTGCCTTGGATTAAACTTGTTGGTCCAGCACATCCCACAGATGCTCAATTGACTGTAGATCTTGGGACTTTGGAGGCCAGAGCAACACCTTGAACTCTTCATCATGTTCCTCAAACCCTTTCTGAACAATTTGTGCAGTGTGGCAGACCCATTATCCTGCTGAAAGAGGCCACTTCCACCAGGGAACATCATTGTCATGAAGGGATGTACGTGGTCTGCAACAATGTTTAGGTAGGTGGCACGTGTCAAATTTGCGTCCACATAAATGGTTGAACCCAGGGTTTCCTGGCAGGACATTGCGTCCCCATCACACTCCCTTCACCAGCTTGTTGTCGTCCCACAGTGCATCCTGGTAATCCCCAGGTAAACTGCGCAACTTCTTCCACTGGTCCAAGGTCCAGTTTTGAAGCTTGCGTGCCCATTGTATGTGCTTTGGAGTATGGACACTGGTCATCACAGGCACTCTTGGTCTGTGGCTACGCAGTTTCATACGCAGCGACATATTCCTCTCATAACCATCATTAAAATGTGCAACTTTGTATACATTCATGTCTCTTCAACACATGATTTGAGGCATCATTCATGTCCATAGCACAAGCATTGCAGGATGAATATTTAACCAAAGTCAATCAACTAATCTAAGTAGGCCATCTCAAATGAGTCTTGAAGTTAACTTCCTATAACTAATTTTGTGTAGACTAGGTTGTGCAGTAAACATGGCCTAAACAAAGTGCACAATCTTTGTTCAGACCAAAGATAAGGAACTCAGCGAATGCAGCCAGGTCAGCAGGTACAGCCAAATTAGGCCTCACCTGCCTCTCTCAAGGGTTGCCGGAAACCTCTGTCTGGCTTCCTGTGACAGGAGAGTGTGTGTGTGTGAGCTTCTGGAAGCTAGTTATGGGCAATGAGCGGAAGGAAATAGGAGGGTTTTAAAAAAAAGTGATATGGGTGATATCCCTCTCTCACGACTGAAAAACAAGGGACACCTAGAGAAATGCAGCCCGCAGATGTGCAGGAACTATGGAACACCCCCTCCGCTCCACAGCCTGCCCCCCCTTAAGGCTTCCTGTGAGACACACACACACACACATACACACAGACGGGGATGAAACGCCTGCGCAGGACATCCGTCAATAAAGCAGGCAGGAGAATGAGACAGGGGATATGGGGGCTCATGTAGGTCTCCAATAGCTCAAAAACAAGCGGAAAGTTACCTCATCTTCTTCACTCACGGTTCATGGAGAGTTTGGAGGGAAAACTTACCAACAAAGACAGACAAGTTGATATGAAATTCTGCTCCTTAAGTATGGTTCAGGTTTCTTCAGTTCATGGAGATGATCTTTGATTTGCATGGTTATCGTGTTTTTTATTGCTGTCAGCTCATATTTGGAATTTTGCAAATACATTTTTCCATCACTGTACGCTCATCATTAGAAATACTATACTAATATATACTATACTAACTGGGAAAAACTAATATCTCAAAACAAATATCAATTTTCATACTGTGTATTGTAATGTTGTGATGCTCTTGTAGCATTAATGAAATAATTGTAATTAATATAAATAATGTACTTAAATAAATTAAAAATGAACATTAAACTAAATACTACATGACATGTAATACCCTATATCAAAGATATACAAAAATGCAATGTGCAATATGGCGTAATAAGTCCCGCCTTCTAAACAAAAGAGCCAATCGCTGATTGGTAAAGTCCTCGAGTCACTGTAGTGTATACAGCCGTTAGAAGCTCCGATTGCCCTTATGCGAAGCGTGCATCTTTAGAAATTTGTCTTTGAGATTCATTTTTGCGGTCTGTATTTCTATGGCTTCACTGTTGAAGTAGATTTAGCCTACTTATTGTAGAGTAACGAAAGTTATCATGAGCATTGTAATGTTTGAAGCGGATCTCATAACAAATGACAATAGACTGAAGATTTTAAAATGAACGGTTCATTCATAAATCCGTAAGATCTTACCGTCATGCTGTGGAAATCAGAAGACAGAACACAATGAGTGCAGTGCTGAAAAGGGGCAGGGCTACATAAGTCTTGATTTTACATTGCAACCGAATCTGCTTGAAAACAATTTCTTCTAATTTCTTGCTGAATCTCAAATGTGCTCTGTAACACGAGAATGAACCTCATTGGTTCTCGCTGAAGCTCAAATGTGCTCTGTAACACGAGAATGAACCTCATTGGTTCTTGTTGAAGCTCAAATGTGATGCGTAACACGAGAATGAACCTCATTGGTTCTTGCTGAAGCTCAAATGTGATGCGTAACACGAGAATGAACCTCATTGGTTCTTGCTGAAGCTCAAACGTGATGCGTAACACGAGAATGAACCTCATTGGTTCTTGTTGAAGCTCAAATGTGATGCGTAACACGAGAATGAACCTCATTGGTTCTTGTTGAAGCTCAAATGTGATGCGTAACACGAGAATGAACCTCATTGGTTCTTGTTGAAGCTCAAATGTGATGCGTAACACGAGAATGAACCTCATTGGTTCTTGCTGAAGCTCAAATGTGATGCGTAACACGAGAATGAACCTCATTGGTTCTTGCTGAAGCTCAAACGTGAAGCGTAACACGAGAATGAACCTCATTGGTTCTTGTTGAAGCTCAAATGTGATGCGTAACACGAGAATGAACCTCATTGGTTCTCGCACATCAAGCGAACATGCTTGAGCTTCCGTTTACCGTAACTGATGTATGAGTTGTTGAATGTTTAAATGTGAATAAAAGCCTAAATTCAATCTGTTCATCATATAAAGTGATCGTGTCCCTTCAGAATATTTGGACTAAACTGCTCAATTCATATGGATTCGTTTTATGATCTCTTTATGACCTTTTTGTAGTGTCAAAAGGTGAAATTTTGCATAATAGACCCCCTTTAAATGGACTTTGATCTAGACATGCAATTTAATTCGAATTTTTTATTTGTCTATATCTTGCATTAAAGTGAAATTGAGTGATACTTCACACCATGACAGCCTTGATAAAACAGCATATAAGTGTTGAGCTTTGAGAAGTCATTAAGCAATTACTGAATTCATCCTTTGTTTGTGTTCAAACTTCGCAGTGTATGTTAATGCGAGTCGGAAGTATCTTTTGGATGAGGGTGTTGAGTGCGTGTGTGTGTCCTTGTGCTCCTGTTTGTTTTGATGTTGACTGGATTGATTGTGTCTTTGGTGTGAGGGGGAAAAAGAGAGAGAGAGAAAACAACAGAAGAAAAAAAACAAAGAGGGAGATGTGGGTCTAGGCGACTTCCAGGCATTGTGCGAGCAACGGAAGAGAGGGGGCGGCCGAGGAAAAGTGAGACCATTACTAAACGAGCTCGGCCAATTAGCGGAAACCATACAGTCTGTCGGACTGGCAGCAGCAGCGTTATAGAGATCAGATCCTCAGAGCTGCGTGCCTCGGCTAGTGTCCGGCAGCACGGCCCGAGAGGGCTGAACCACTCTATTGTGATTCTGAGAGCTGATGTGAGGGACTCTGATGAGTTTATGGAGCTGGAGCCTATAGTTGAGTCACTGTTTATTCTTTCTAAAAGGCCTGAATCAAGGAATGATATCGTGGACTAATGTTGTTCTGACAAATTTCTCACTGCACTTTAAGGTTTCATTTGTTAACACGCTGTAAAAAAAAAAAAAAATTTTAAATATTTAAATTAATCAACTTGGAAGTCATTTCAACTTAAATTACATTCAACTGACTTAAAAAATGAATTGAATCTAGTATAACTTTTAAATAAAGTAATGTTAAAACATGTTGTCATAACTTATTGATCATATCTTTTTTTTTTACAGTGCACTAGTTAACGTGTTAGTTTACATCAGAATTTATTTATGTAAATGTTAATCTGAACATTTACTAAGATCAAAAGTTGCATCTGCACTGTAAAAAAAAAGTTGACAAATCTTTAAAAGTTTAAGGCAAACAGCTGCAGAAAATTTTTGAGTTTTCTCAACTTATTTGTTTGAGTTATCTCAACTTTTTATGTTAAATAGTTAAATAAACTTTAAAAGCTGAATTTGTCATACTAAACATAAGTTGGATTTTTTACAGTGTGTTAACATTAGTTAATGCACACAAATGTTTAACTAATGTTAACAAATTAGAGCTTATTGTAAAGTGTTACTGGTGGTAAGATTACATGTTTTTAATGGTATAGTTTACCCCAAAATTAATAACTTTCTTTCATGTGGAAGGAAGAGGATATTTTGAATTTTTCAGTGTTTGTTGGACCGCACTGATTTTTTAAATATCAAAATACAATATAATATACATCTTGATAGCTGCAGAAACAATGACTGCACTTTTAATAAACTGCCTCTTCCTGCTGAAACTGAGAGATTTGGACATATAAGGACATATACTGTGAGCTCATCCGGCGGGGTGTGTGGATGTTTTTCCTCTTGAGGAAGGTGGAAGGAGGTGGGGAGACGGACAAAAATGGACAATGAAGAAAATTAGGATGTACTGAAAAGGGTCACAGGTTGAGCGTGAGCAAATTCATGCTGCATGAATGCACACTGCCAATGAAAAGTTTGGGGTCAGTAAGATTGTTTTAATGTTCTTTGAAAGAAGTCTCTTATGCTCGCCAAGACTGCATTTATTTGATCAAAAATATACAGAAAAACAGTAATACTGTGAAACATCTGGTTTTATTTTAAAATGTAATTTATTCCTGTGATCAAAACTGAATTTTCAGCATCATTAGTATTTCTTCAGAAATTATTCTGATATGATGATTTGCTGCTAAAGAAACATTTACTATTATTATTAACAGTTGTGTGATATTATTTGGAAACGGTGAAATTTTTTTCAAGATTCTTTGATGAATGGAAAGTTCAAAAGAACAGTGTTTATTTGAAATGGGTACGCTTTATTTTAATGGTCCACTTTAAACATTACTAACTAAATGCATGTCAACTCTCAGTAGAGTATTAGCAGATTGTGGTAAACTTTTAGTAGATTGTTGGGTTAAGGAAATTGTCTAGCTATGACTTCCTGTTCAGGGGAGTATAAATATGAGGAAACACAAAGGCCAAATTCCCTCAATCACTCATCACAATGACTAAAACCAAAGAATATAGTTCTGATGTGCAGCAAAAGATTGTTGAGCTTCACAAATTAGAAAGAAAATAGCTGTAAGAAAAATCCCCATTTCCACTATCACGGCAATAATTAAGAAGATCCAATCAACTAAAGATGTTATGAATCTGCCTGGAAGAGGACGTGTGTCTGTATCGTCCTAAAGCACGGTGAGGAGGAGAGTTTGAGTGGACAAAGACTCTCCAAGGATCACAGCTGGAGAATTGCAGAGATTAGTTGAGTCTTGGGGTCAGAAAGCCTAAAAACAAATCAAACAGCACCTACATCACCACATGTTGTTTGGGAGGGATTCAAGAAAAATCCTCCTCGCTCATCCAGAAAGAAACTCCAGCATATTCAGTGGTCAGACACGACTGGAACTTCAGACACGACTGGTTCTGTGGTCAGATGAAAGAAGAGCTTTTTTGGCAGCAAACCCTCCAGATGTGTTTGGTGAAAACAGGGATATGCCTTGAGTTAAATATACTGCTAGATCTTTCTTGTTGTGGTCCTATTGTTTTGCTGAAGGTCCTGGACATCTTGTTCAGATACATGGTATCTGATGGCTTCTGCTAGAAATCTTATAATGGGCCGTGGTTGGATCTTCCATCAGGGCGATGATTCAAAACAAACATCAAAATCAACACAAAAATGGGTCACTGAGCACAAAATGAAGCTTCTGCCATGGCCATCTCATTCCCCTGACCTGAACCCTATAGAAATGAGTGGGTGAACTGAAGAGAAGCACCAACATGGATCTGGGAATCTGAAGGATCTGGAGAGATTGTATGAAGGAATGGTCTCTGATCTCTTGTCAGGTGTTCTCCAAACTCATCAGGCATTATAGAAGAAGGGAAAGGATGTTGCAAAAATCACCAATAACTGTGGCCTGCGAACTAGAGTAAAACATGAACTAGAGAAAAACATTTATTCCATAATGAGATTTCTCCCTTACTTTCAATTGTTTAACTTCAATGAAATGTTTGAATTGTTTTAATAAAAGATGCAGATTTATTTTCACAGCTGCCTTTGCTCATATTTACCAAGGGTGCCAATATTAGCGGAGGGCACTGTAGTTATTTATAGTCAGAATGTTTGTTGGGGAGCATCAAAATAAAGTTATTAAGCAGACAGTCTACTAATACTCTATTAAGTAGATAATAAGATCCCTCAGATAACCCTACTGAGTCTGAGATGGACAAATCTTGAAGACAAAATATATGTTGCAAAAAATTGTTTTTAAATAAACCATGAATGAGCCAGAAATTTTTAACATTCCAAACCCCAGAAAAGCCCAACGAAAATAAGACTGTAGATGCTCCCTATATAGAGAACAATGTTTCTCTCAAAATACTGTGCCAGGATCGTTAGACGTGCAGCCAAGTAATCAAGATGTTTGCTGAATTGTCTGCAGCTAAAAATGTGGAAGATATTTCAGGTCATGAGTTAGCTCTTTCATAACCACCACACGCTATTCATAGAACCTATTGCAACATTAACAATTATCAGAGAAAGATCTAAGAAAAATTACCACCCTCAACAATACTCTATTCATATCGCTGTCAGCAAGCACATTTCCCTCATTACAAAAAAGTATTTTTGAAGAAATTATGCCAAGACCAAACTTTTGTAATATACATATTTTACTAAATGGGAAATTGTCTTAATGTTAGTCTCAATAATATAAACCCGTTTTCTTCCAATGTACACTGATCATATCTACTTGTTGATATGAAGACCATTCACTTTTTCTATAAGTCTCTAGATGAAGTAATCTAAGAGCAGCAATGAAAGTCAGATATATAGAGATATGGTGGGAGGAGGTGAATGTTAAGAAGGTGAAGCCATCTCCGAAGGAAAAAGAGGAGAGAATGATACTAGTTCAGGTCAGCCATTTCCTCTCAAGAGCCCTTGAGCTTGGTCCGATGGTCACGTAGAGTTTCCCATCAGGGTGTTTCACATGCTGACCTGGCGAGAGGTGTTATCAAGACAGGATATTAAAGTGGAGCACAGACTGTAATATCATTACAAATCAAGTGAGGGTAAGTGGTTATTGAGGCAATGAATCACAACGTCTGACACAGAATAATACAATGACACAGACCTCATGGGCTGCAGATTTGAGCCAGCATGTTTCCAAACACAAGTAGCAGTATAAAATAATGTGATGGGAGATTGTTATTCATACAGTTTTGATTATTATTCAGTTGCTTTAGCATTGACTGATTGAATCAAACCCAAACAATAGATTAATCAATCAAAATGCAACTGAAGACAGCTAAACATTCCTTTTCGTTTTGAGAACAAGTGATATGCCCAGGATTAAGTTGCCCCAGGCGGTAAATAAATCCCTCATCTGGCACCATATGTCATTCCAATATGGGACACACACAGTATGCATCCCAAAATATGCCCTACAACACACTGACATTTATGGCAAGCCAATTTAACATTTATTCCTTTAAATTAAATAGTATATTTTCTGTTACTAGCACTTATCTCTACTCTTTAAAAAATGCTGGGTAGCTTCAAATTCATGTTTGGGTCAAATACGGACAAACCCAACCATTTTTTATTAAATTTTTTAGCCCAATAGTTGGGTTTGTCCATATATGACCCCAAACATGGGTTGAAACAACCCAACATTTTTAGTGTAATTTATGACTGAATCTTTTTCAGTTCCAGTAGATCACGTGCAGAACTTTCCACTCCTATCTGCCTTTTTTTTTGGGAATTGCGTTCTCTCGCTTATTTGCCCTGTTTAGTAAATCTGGCCCCAGTACAAAGTACAAAAAAAGTGTTTATATATTTATGAGCTTTTTATGATATCAGGAAATTTAGAGATTTTGAACTTGAACCTAGATTTGGTGTTCATGCAAAAGAGCTCAGCTAATTCTGTTCATAAGTAGGAATATAAGTGCATTTATGGATCATGAATTATTTCTATGATCTTCATACACTTTCAGAATATGCATTTGTGATCTGAGCTGCATGATAACCGTTGCATTAGTTAATCCAGCTGCAGTTTTCAGTATATGCATGCATATACTTATTGTCATCTATATTGTATACTGTCATCTATTGTCAGAGATTCTCCTCACTATGTTTGGTAATGCAGTTTACCTTATAATAATAAAACTTCATTGACTGCAACGTGACATGTTGGCCATGTACATTTGTAATGCTTTTATTTTCTATCGTACTTTCATAGGAAGTTCATTTGAAAAGTCGAAACACTCACTTTGGTCTCCACCGCTCCGTTTAAATGAATCTCCGCAGCTCCCGAGCCGAGTGCTGTGAGTGCGATGTTGAAAACATGTGGAAATAGCGCCTCCTGCTGGCTATAGATGAATGACGATATTTGCGTCATCGGAGGAATTTTTCCAGAAATAAAATACCCCTCATATGACCCTGAGACGAGAGAATTATGTATTTTATTTCTGGAAAAATTCCTCCGATGACGCAAATATCGTCATTCATCTACAGCCAGCAGGAGGCGCTATTTCCACATGTTTTCAACATCGCACTCACAGCACTCGGCTCAGGCATATTTACATTGTCTGAATCGCATAGTGGGCTATGTGCCTTTCACCATGTAGAAAATAGTAAATGTGTGAACAGCTGACCGATTTCAGCCGCAGCTTCAGGGTATGTTTACATCGTAGGGGGCGGGTAGTGATGTATGTCTCGAGACCACTTTTACGTGGTCTCGGTCTTGTCTTGGTCTCGGACCTCTCGGTCTTGTCTAAGTCTCGCTGTCTCAGAACGATTTAGCAATACAATATCCACGACAATATATATATTTTTTTACGACAACACAACGTTCAATAATGCACCATTAATATTATTTCGCGCCCTTCAAATGCAACCAATCACATGCATGTATTATTTTCTGACACAGCCGTTGGCGCTCTCATCCATCAGTGAGTGAGTGTAGCCGACGCCGTAGCGTACAGCGTAAAGAGCACAGATCCAGCATCTAGTCAGTCAGTATGTCAGCAAATTCTAGTCTGTTTTTTCCCCCTCCGGTCTCGACTTGGTCTCGGTCTTGGTCTCGACTTGGTCTTGGTCTTGTCTTGGTCTTGGTCTTGAGTTGGTCTGTCTTGGTCTTGGTCTTGAGTTGGTCTGTCTTGGTCTTGTCTTGGTCTCGATACCCTCTGGTCTTGGTAGTGTCTTGGTCTCGGTTTAGGCGGTCTTGACTACAAGTCTAGGGGCGGGCGCTTCAGATTCTAGAGAGCATTTGATTGGACAGAAGATTTGATGAGAGGTGAAGTCTGCGATGATGTCATCAAAATCTGTGATTCGTTTTAACGGAAGTGAGAGACTGTAAGTTTTGAATGCTTATAACGCCTAAATGCGAATTTCGTCATTGTTTTGGAACACACCAACTGACTCATAACCTTAAGGCTAACATATTCATACTAAAAGCTAAAAAAAATTCAGGGGCCTTTAAATGTTAAAACGGCTTGCCATGTGACGTCATGCGTTTGGACCGCTGCATGCAGGCCTCTGTCAGCCGCTGCTGGACCCTCCAGGAAAAGTAGGTTACTAAAATGAAACCGACAGAGAACTAAAAAGTACTTAAGTGTATTTGTTTAGGTACTAACCTAACGCGAACACCGCTTACTGATAGTGTTTACTCGCATCGCGTGAAATTGTATTTTTCTCAGGAGTAAAAATCTCGCATAAATCAGTCGAGGAGACTTGCAGTATTCGCGTTATTTAATAAACAGTTTAAACTGGATGCTGCTCATCGATGCTACTATACGATCTAGAGTGGGTTTTTATGTTTAGGGAATATTTTTAATGTTTAACAATTAAATGAATGTACTTGGTGGCAAGAGCACAAGGCTGGGAATATATTAACTGAACTTTTTAATTGAAAGATAGGCTACCAGACATACGGACGCAGCTCGCCGGTTTATTTCATTTGCTGATCTCATTTTGCAGATGAAAACCAGGCGAGACGAGGCAGATGCTCGGTAGACTGGGAGTCTGCAGCGTTTTCAAGAGGTACGGGAAATCGTTAATGTCCTATTGTTTAAATAACCCAGTACCCACAGGACACGAGTTACCATAGATGAGCTGTTGTTATCGCAACCATCCGCGATGACGTTTATGTGCGGCAGTGTCGCACTTTTATCAGTCGATGTCACTTTGCCGTATATCACAGGAGAGAGCAGCAGAAACACGTTATAGCGTAGATGTATGGGTTAATTTTAAAAGATTATAAATATTATCATGCGGGTGATTCATCGGCCTAACAATCCCCGGTTTTGATTACGAGCTTTTCACGGATTGCGGTACAACCAATGTGGTCAGGCTGGATATTTCAAACTCAGACATTTGTTAGGATGTAGATCAGTGCAATGATTTAGAGGTCACAGTTGAAAAATACATTTTAAGGTGGTATTTGTTTCGTTTACATGGTCATTATCTGGTCCAAACTGGTCTTGGTTGGTTGACACTACAAGGAACAAACAACCCAGCTGCTAGTTAGTTATATTAAGATGGGCAAACTATTTTTGGAGGCATCATGACATAATTTTTGGGTGAACTATCTCTTTAAGATGGTAGTTGGTTTCTAACTGGTCAATAACTAATGACCAGTAAGAAACCAGCTAATTTCTTAAAGGGATAGGTCACCCAAAAATGTAAATTCTGTTATCATTTACTCACGCTCAAGTTGTTCCAAACATGTATGAATTTCTTTATGTGGACCATAAAAAAAGATATTTTGATGAATGTCGGTAACCAAACAGTTGTGAGCCACCAAAAAGTACTATGGTGGTGCTGTCTGGTTACTGACATTTTTCAAAATATCTTCTTTTATGGTCCACACAAAGAAATTCATACATGTTTGGAACAAATTTAGGGTGACTTAAATCCCTTTAAAGGCACAATATGTTAGAATTTTTTCGATTAAAATATCCAAAAACCACTAAAACTTGTTGACTTGTGTACTAACATTATCCCAGATGTTTTCAAGAATGTTTAAATCCAGAGAAATAAGCTAATTTAACCAGGATACTGTCCGTGTGATGCCTATCAGTGACGTCATACCTGCGTTACCCTCAATTTCCGGTTATTTCGTATAAACCATGGAAACACCAAAGAATCTTTAATAAATTGTGTGTTTTATTAGACAAGGGAACAACTGTTTGGATTTATAGACAGAAAATGAATTATTGTACAGTAATGCAGCATTTCGATCTCCATCGTACAATATGTTTTAAAATGAATTGCATGCCTTTTAGCAACACAAGCCATCCAGCATTTATTAATAAATCTTAAAGGAATACTCCACTTTTTTTGAAAATAAGCTCATTTTCCAAGTCCCCTGGAGTTAAATAGTTGAGTTTTACCGTTTTTGAATCCATTCAGCCGATCTTTGTATCTGGCGGTAGCACTTTTAGCAAAGCTTAGCATACATCATTGATTCTAATCAGTCCATTAGCATCTCATTCAAAACATGACCAAAGACACTTTCAATATTTTTCCTTTTTAAAACTTGACTCTTCTACAGTTACATCGTGTGCTAAGACCAACTGAAAATGAAAAGTTGCGATTTTCTACACCTATATGGCTAGGAACTACTTTCTCATTCCTGCGTAATAGTCGCGGATCTTCGTGGGCGTACCATGGCTACAGCAGCGCAATGATATTACGCAGCGCTGAAAGTAGCCCCCAGCTAGGTAACTTTCAATGTGACTGGCACTAAGCTCGTGTAGTTGCAGAGAAAGTTTCAGGCTTGCAGCCGACAAATTGTGTTGTGGATTTACCTGTGTGATTAGCCATGGTTCTGTGTGTTGTAAAGGGCTGTGATAGTAAGTCGAAGGTGTAAACTACCACCATGTTTCACAGAATACCAACGAATCATTGCGCCGCTGCAGCCATGGTACGGCCACGAAGATCCGCGACTATTACGCAGGGATGAGAAAGTAGTTCCTAGCCATATAGGTGTAGAAAATTGAAACTTTTCATTTTCAGATGGTTTTAGCACACGGTGTAACTGTAGAAGAGTCAAGTTTTAAAAAGGAAAAATATTGAAAGTGTCTTTGGTCATGTTTTGAATGAGATGCTAATGGACTGATTAGAATCAATGATGTATGCTAAGCTATGCTAAAAGTGCTACCGCCAGATACAAAGATCGGCTGAATGGATTCAAAAACCGTAAAACTCAACTATTTAACTCTAGGGGACTTTAATTGTCCTTTAATATCGATCTAGCTCGCTGCGGTGTACAATAAGTGTCTCATAGCAGCCGGCGAGCGAACGCAGAGTAACGTTATAACAGTTTTTAACACACTCACATGTCTCTAATATGATCAAACAGTGTGGAGCTACCCCACATACACATGAGCGGAAGAAGTGGAAGCAGCGCATAATAAAAGCTCTGCTGCTGTTGAGCCGTGTATTGCACTCGTCTCTCATTAGCAATCGCTCCAGCGGCCTCGTTTAGCTCCCACAACAAGTGAAGAGGACAACTCCCATGAATCTGCGTTAAATCTTGTCATCAAGCTACGCCTTTGTTTTGAATAGGTGACCTCTAGCGGCGAAAAACTACACAGTGTGCCTTTAAGCTGGATTAAATACCGTGTTTGTATTTTAATACCCGCGATTAGATATTTTTCCTTACTACATTTACACTTGTTCAGATGTTGGCATCTTGTATTGTTGTGAGGTTTATTTGCCTTGTTTTCATAAGCTTATAATAATAACAAACACTCCTCAGCACTTGGATACACAGGACATTGTCCGGCGGACACCAGATGGCTCAAATGAAAAGTTGATCATTACATAACATTTCCTATCTTATTTTCGTGGACGGACTCTGTATATAAAGGATTGTGGATTAAGTGTTGGGGACAATGGCTATTGTACCAATGGGAGACTTGAGAGAGGAGCGAATACATTGCAAGTACTGTGCACCTGTGGGAATTGTATGTATATGTGTGTGTGAGAAAGAGAAATACAGTTTGACTAAGGAACCCTGGAATTCCCCTTTCGGCTGAGAATGGTTGCCTTTTCCTGCCTATTGTTATCGTGGAAACCATGCGTTGCCACTGGAAACTCAGCATTAAGCATCAACCTGTTTGTGTAGTTACAGTTATGCAGTTTTTACAAGCTTGGACAGCACTGCTATAGGGCCTTAACTCTGAGGTGTGGTTTGAGGTGTGTAGTAAAAATTGAGTCATATATCATTTAATCATGCTGATGCACAAATAAGACACTTAGAAACTGGGAAAAGTTACACACAGTGACAAATTGTATTCTGTGCTGTCCATGTAGAAGCCTGGTATGTCTGGCCCCAACTGGCTGCCTCCAAGAACCCTGGGTAGTTCAGATAGAGCCACAGCACCAATGTCACACTCTGGCCCCGCTCTCTACAGACCTCCTAAGAAAGGTCTGCCCGACCAGAGGCCCAAATATAACATGTACGAGCAGAATGGCGGAACAGGAGGAAACGGGATGCCTGTAAGATATATGGCAACTGGACCTTCAGGTAAGAACCCTCAAACTTTCAAGTGCATGTTTGTGCATCATGCTCCATTAGGGCTGCACAATATTGAAAAACAACAACAACTGACATTTGGATAGAGTTCATCTTTCTTGAATGATTAGGATGATTTTGTAGGGACCTGAATATTACAAGCATAGATAAATGCAATAGAACAAAGATGCAAATGAAACTAACTGCTTTTTCAGGTAAGTCTAACAGTATTCAAGTACAGAAATTGAATAATCAAATGTAAAATAACACTGCATTGTCTTCAGAGAATAAATTTAATAATGTTTTTTTTTTATTAAAGCTACAAAGGTGATTTTTCTCTTTGTATTTTGACTAATGGCACAGATAGCAGCAGGAATATTCGGTTTCTGTCGCTTTAAGAGCTAATGCACTGATCCAATATAATGAAACGCATCCGTTTTCTTTCTCAGTTGTTTACATTCACGTAAGCTTGTTTATAAGGATGTTCGCCAAGACAAGCATTTTGACATTTTCGCATGTATGGAATATGGAGAACAGAATCGAGTTCCCTTTTGTCTTTTTTAACTCAAATTGTTTAAAATCATTTGAACGTTTAAACTGACAGGACCTAACACACATAAACTTTGCAATTAATCCGTAAATCACATGCATTTTGAACTGTGGTGCCTGGTCCTTACGGATCACGGATCATCTACGATTTCTATACTTAAGATCGCACATCCTACAATGTAATATCACAGATTAGGGCTGGTTCGAATACTTTTTTTTTATGTTCAGTTTTATGCCTTTGGAAGCTTAACTTTCATAGGAATTCATTTGAAAAGTTGAAACTCTAATTTTGCTCTCCACCGCTCCGTTTACATGAATCTCCGCAGCTCCCGAGCTGAGTGCTGTGAGTGCGATGTTGAAAACTTGCGGAAATTGCGACTCCTGCTGGCTGTAGTCTTTAGCCTCTGGACAAAAACTCCTCCGATGACGCAAAATGACGATATTTGCGTCATCAGAGGATTTTTTCCAGAAATAAAATACATAATTCTCTCGTCTCAGGGGGATGTGAGGGGGGAAGTACGATAATTTGAATATACTCCCGGGTTTCTACTGATACAAAGCTTAATGCTAATCACTGAAGTAACCCTTTAACCCAAAATGCAAGCTCAGGCATGCGCTGCTTCCATACAAGCTCAGCAAGTTGTGTGGAACTCTATGCTCTCATTGTGCATGAGAACACTTTCATTTTTTTGATTCCCTTGAAAAGGTTAATCAAGTTAATCCAGATTGTTTAGAATTTAAATATCTTTAGTTTAAATAAAAAAAAATCCAAGTATAGTTAAGTATAGTTTTTACCGTAAAAATGGCCAAAGAATCATGTTAAAAAACAAAGAAACAAACATATGCATCATGCTTTTGCAAAACGGTCCCGTAACATAGACACTTGTCAACCTTATAAGCACAGTCGGACACATAAACATTAAAAAGCAAAGAAATTAAAAGAGTATAATTATAGATAAAAGAAAAAGGAGGATTTGGGTTCTAATAACCATCAATTCAGTATCAACATGAATGAGGTGATGTGCAATGTATATTATGCGGAAATTCCAGTGTTTTTTTGTCCTTCGTAACCTGAACTGATGTTTGTGTGCTTAGGTGGGTCCATACAACACCAGCATCAAGATGATCGCTCAGGGCCTACTGCCTATCATCCATTGCCTCCCCAATTAGGAGAGCGATACTATGCTCCAGGCCAAGGGCCCAAAGAAGACCACCACAACAACTGGAGCCCCCGCATGGCCAGCCATGAACTTCATGTCAGTGATACCCACATGTTCATTTATAATTATCATTTAGGACGTTTTGTTCTGTTTAATTTGTCGATCATTCCTTAAATTTCCTCAGAAATACTGGTAAAGTTTCCTTCTCATCAAACTTTTTTTTTAAAGTGTCCCTATTATGCTATTTTAAAGGTTCCTAATTTTGTTTTCGAGGCCTCCTACAATAGATTTACATGCATCCAAGGTCAATTTTCACATAATGTACGTTGCACATCACCTCTTTTCGTCTCTTTAATCCCCTCCTTTCCAAGAGTCTACTCTGCTCTGATTAGTCAGGCAGTGTGTTGTGATTGGTCGACCGCTTACATTATGTGTTAGAAACGAAACGCTCATTATCATATCTGAATTTCAGCTCCAGATGCTTCCTTAACACTTGATGCACAGTAATACGAACAGTAACTATGGTATCAAGTCCTCATCCTCAGGAAGTGCTTCAAAGTGGATTTGCAGCACTAAAAATAGTATTTCGGCAGTTCAGAATCGATTCTTTCTTTTAGGAGACTAACTTTATTTGTCGGCACTTTGATCTTTGAAACTTTGCAGGCCTTTTACGTTCACAAACAGTGATATTACACTGCATGAAAGGTATTCCTATAAAGCATAACAGAGGCACTTTAAAATATTCCCTCATTATTTAGGCTATATTGTGTTTCTTGAAAGTATAATAATGTGAGTTTTGTTATTTGCTCAGAGTCGGGGATCAGAGAAGCACATCTCTGCTATTGACGCAGAGATAGACTCTCTTACATGCATGCTGGCTGACCTGGACAATCACCCTCAGAGCTCAAGCACACAGGTAACACTTTAAAAGCAGTAACTGTTTAAAATAGGAGCTTTTGCACTGGGTAGTTATAGGAACTAGCCGTCAGGATGGTTCCCTCGAGAACTAAATGTTCCGCTAGGGGCTTTTTCCTGGTTGCATTCGCACCGCCAGTAGGAACTCTGAAGTGATTTAAGCTGCGCTTCTTGTTGTGACTTTTATCTTGACGGCGCTGAGAACGCCAGAGCACATAGTACTCCCTTCATTAGTTTACAGTCTTTGTCTAATGTGTTATTGGGTAGAACTTTTATACAAAGAAAGAAGACAGTATATTAAAAACTATTAGCGTTTGCTGTGTGGTTGTCCATTGTCACTAGTCAAGCAGTAATATATGGTCATGTTTCGCTTAGTCCCCTCAGAGGTGCGTTGGATTTTCTCTTAAGCGTAAAGGTTGAGAGGTCCGTCTATCACTGTTGTCCATGTTCGTAGATTTAGTATGTGGAGTAAATATATAGGTTATAATCTAGGCGGCTTTCTTTAAAGGGTTACTTCAGCGATTAGCATTAAGCTTTGTATCAGTAGAAACCCGGGAGTATATTCAAATTATCGTACTTTCCCCCCCTCATATGACCCTGAGACGAGAGAATTATGTATTTTATTTCTGGAAAAATTCCTCCGATGACGCAAATATCGCCATTTTGCGTCATCTGAGGAGTTTTCGGCCAGAGGCTGAAGACTACAGCCAGCAGGAGGCGCTATTTCCACATGTTTTCAACATTGCACTCACAGCACTCGGCTCGCGGAGCTGCGGAGATTCATGTAAACGGAGCGGTGGAGACCAAAGTGAGAGTTTTAACTTTTAAAATGAACTTCCTATGAAAGTTAAGCTTCCAAAGACATGAACTGAACACGTGCCAGACTGATCACGTGCTGTGAATGCGGCCGCGAATCCCGCGATTACCTCAGCTCATTTGGTGAATGTAATCCGATCCTGCTGCGTTTGTGCCGTGACGCTAAATCGGCTCACTCGCTTTATATCGAACAGACACGTTCAGTTTTTAATTGTAGTGTCTCTAACTGAACTGATTTTTTGAAAATGAACGTGGTAGGCAAGTGATCCAGTAATCCAGTAACCGTGCCTAGAGTGGCCTCGCAGGGCAGCGAAGCAGTGCATTCTGGGAATTGGTGTCTTTCATCCCCATGAGACAAAAATAAATTTTCTGTGTTTTCTCAGTCTAGGAGGCACCAAATTCAAAAATAATTTCACATTTCTACTACATTAATGACCCAGTTTAAATGCAGATTCATCTTCCCAGCGCTGAAGTACCCCTTTAAAAATGGCGGGTGCCGGTGTTTCACGTGCGTTCGGCCATTCAGCGTACACTTACGTCACTGGTAGTTCCTATTACGCTGGGCTAGACTCTACTCTACTCTGAAGTAAGAACTAATTTAGTTCCCCCAAAAGGCGTTCCTAGAACTAAAATCGTTCCTTCGGTGCGAACACAGCAAAAACGGGTACTTCTGCCATTAGTTCTAGGAACTATGAAAAGGTTCCTCTGGTGCGAATGCCCCTAATAATGCTTTAAACAAATATATTAGTAAGTAATTTTAGATAAATTAGTAAGTAAATGTTTCTTAAGGCTGAAATACACTACATCACTAGTTCTCAACTGGTCGTTTGGCCATGGGACTCAAATTTGAAGGGATTTTGCTCAAGAATTTATTTCTCAAAAATGGTTGACACACACACACACGAGCAGGGCTGTAGCTTGGGCATCCGGGGGGGGGGTTGTTACTTTTGGCCGTCCTCGTTTGAGATCGCATAGCCGGGGGCCTTTTTCCCCTCTAGTACTGTCCCACTTTACTTAACATACACATATACTGTAATAATATCACTACCACTGGTGAATAAACCGTATAAGGTAAGGCTATTAAATGGCAGTCCCAAACATTGTTCGTAGTTCAAGTTAGTAAGTCATCAAAAATATCTGAAAGGACAAGAAAGATCATTTTTCTGAGGTGAGACTTTTTTTTATTTCATAAGAAAATATCGCTAGCATAATGACACTGACAAATAGCCTGACAACATCTCATCTGACCTCAGATACTGAATCAGGACAAGTTGACAACATGTTTTTCTCAGGCACGCTCTACTTAAACTGTGCCTGACAGAAGAGTCAACAGCTTTCACACGTCTTTCAAACTAAAAGTGTCGCATCAGTGAAGCATTTTGAATTACGTTTAGTTGTTGTCGTTTCTTTGACTACACACCCATCTTGCGACCACCTGTTGAGAAACACTGCACTAAAATCTGAACAGATTTTAAAACAATAGTGCCCGGTTTCACAGACAGGGCTTAGATTAAGCCAGGACTAGGCTTTGTTCAATTAGGACATTTACAAAAACATGCCTTAGAAAAAATATTCCTGGTGTGCATCTGGAGACTGAAACAATGGCACTGACTTTAATTTAAGATATGACAGTGCAAGTTTCTTTCCGCTAAAGCAGCTCTGGGACCAGCTTAAGCCTTGTCTGTGAAACCGGGGGCATGCATCATAAACCTGCTGATTTTGTCAATAGTTAGAGCTAAGCTGGGCATCATACACTGACGACTGAGGATCACACACTACCAGACTTTCAAGTTGTTTCAAACACCACAAACTCGCACAGAAACATGGCGACCTTGTTGCTAAAAGACGCATGACAAATAACTTTTTGGCAAAAATAGTATAGTGTATTCCAGCCTTTTGGAAAATGTTTGGTATTGTCACACAGCTCTCTGGGATACTTGATTCTGTTTGTGATTTTTAATCAATTTTATTTTAAATTTTCAACAGTTGTATGACAATGTGCCTTACAGCAAGCACCACCCTATTGACCGATATAACCCTCCGAACCAGATGGGGGCTCCACCAGCAAGCAGGCCCTCAATGGCCTACCCCGCTCCACTCCAAAACCAATACCACCCTGCCCCACCTTACACCTCTACACCTCAACCGGACTATATTTACTCTTCAGTCCACAAACCTTACCCACAACCAGTGCCTGCCTCCTACACCACTGCCTCCACCCCAACCGGTCCACGCTTTACTGTGCAGGTGAAAACGGCTCAGCCCGTCACCTATTCTCAGAGTGGACGACAGGCAGAGCAAGCTTACACCCCGCCACCGCCTCGTCAGCATGCCGCTCGCCCCCCTCAGCAAGATCGGCCACATTATGAGGTTCAGGGACAGGGCTGGTACCCACCTCCACCTCCTCCTGCCCAAGAAGCTCATGGAGATCCAGCTGCCTATAAGGGAGGAGCAGGAAACATGCCGGGAGGGAGAGCCGGCCAGGGAGTGCCAGTCAAGATGAGTCAAGACCAAGTGTCAGCATATCAGTCTAACAAGGTAAGACCGGTTTGGGGGAGAGGTCGATGTTAGTTTGTCATGTAGCACAGATGGAAACTGTTAAGTGGCTTTTACAAAAAAGAAAAAAACTTGCCTTTAAGTAATTCTTATTTTTATTAATATTTTATATCTTATTAACGTTAATAGTCTTGATAACTAACAAATAAATTTAAAAATTAACATTAAAGATTCAATTTTTCAATCAAGAATTATTTTTTTATTAGTGCTGTCATTTTTTTGCTGAAACAACTTTAGTATATTTTAAATATTTGTTGAATGGCATCTATTTATGAATGAAGGCCAGTGTCAGTGATATTAATACTGCTACTGATGTCTCTTTTTAAAAACCTTAATGATAGACATTCAACATTTACAGTATAATTGAAAGCTATCAATTTTAACATTTATTAGGCTTTAAAAAATAACAACTTTTAATTTGTGAACTTAAAATAATCCTCACATAAACCCATTATAATAATGTCATATTTACCTGTGACCTTGGAAATATACAGAAATTTGAATAAATTTATCAAACAGTCTGCACTGCATAAATAATAAGTTAAATATAGAATAGTTTATTATGAAAGCTACAATTTTCACTGTTACCTTTGTTCTTAGTTTCACATTAATGACAGACATCACAGAGACTGGTTTATTAGGCTGCTGTCACTTTAAGATCTGCCGCTGCCGAACATGGCGCGGATCACGTCACAACTCTTTTAAGTTAATTTAAGATGTTATTTAACCCATTAAAGGAACACTCCACCACTTTTAGAAATAGGGCTTATTCAACATCTTTCCTACGTTTAGATATGTGGGCAAATTCATTTTTGTCTCAGTGCATGCTTGTTTTAGTTTGGCAGGGTTGCCGCTAGTTTAGCTTAGCATAATTAATGGAATCCTATGTCGCCAGCTAGCATGTCCCGAGTAAAAGTGATCCATAAAAACCCCACCTAATTACTTCTTGTAGCCTGCCTATTCACAACGAGTACAAATAGCGATCTATGCATCGACTCGACAAAATGGCCATTTTGGCATAATTATCTGTGTTATTGTTCGTTCAAGCATGAAAAAGGACTCTATTCTGGCGCGTGTCTTTCTGTGCATTGTGTGTGTGTAACCTAGACAAGGGGTGCATCTCAAACAGCTCCTAGTTCAGTAGTCGGGGCACTGATTAGGGAATCGACCACATTCATGTACTCAATATACTGATTCAAGAGCTAGGGAGCTGATTGAGATGCCACCCAGGACGTTCGCAGACAGCACGTTGTCGTAATATTGATTATCTGCAAGGACAGTTTTTAAATATATGTATTATTTAAAGTACACTACAAGTGCACCTGCAATACAATTAAGTGCACTACTTTTTCAGAAAGGTTGTCAACATGAATTGTGTGATTTTTTTTTGTTTGTCAAGTTTACATTTATACAAGAATGATCAAATATGTACAGGTTTCATATGTGCAGTTTATGTTCTTCCAGCAGGGGTCAGCACCACATCCAGAGGAAGAGTTGGATCGACTCACCAAGAAGTTGGTGTATGACATGAATCATCCCCCAACTGAGGAATATTTTGGTATGCTCCAATATTTAATGCATTTTTGCTTATTTCATGTGTACAGCGAGGGTCATGGATCTCTCTCTATCCTCCTTCTTTCAGGTCGATGTGCTCGGTGTGGGGATAATGTTCTGGGAGATGGCAGTGGCTGTATTGCCATGGAGCAGGTGTTTCACGTGGAGTGTTTCACCTGCATCACCTGTCATGCCAGACTGAGAGGTCAGCCCTTTTATGCATTAGACAGGAAGAGCTACTGCGAGAACTGCTACATAGTGAGTTCTCTTTTTCTGTCGTCTTCTCCTGGTTTCTGCCTTTTATTGGATGTTTTCCTTTCACATTTTACATCAGAACTTTGAACGTTTTCTCTTCCTCTCTGCTCACAGAGCACACTTGAGCGCTGTTCAAAATGCTCTGAGCCCATCCTAGACCGGATCCTGAGGGCGATGGGAAAGGCTTACCATCCTCGCTGTTTCACATGTGTGGTTTGCGGCTGTTGTCTGGATGGAGTGCCGTTTACTGTGGATGCCACTTCTCAGATCCACTGTATTGATGACTTCCACAGGTACTTACGCACTTGGCTCGTTTTGTTGTCCCTCAGTGTGGCGTAAAGCCTCTGTTTCAATTGATAAACATTTACCGTATTTTCCGCACTATAAGGCGCACTTAAAAGCCTTTCATTTTTTTCAAAAAACGACAGTGCGCCTTATAATCAGGAGCGTCTTATATATGGATCAAGGCGCTCTGTCAAAATGTTTCAGTATGAAAAACCAATAAAAACAATTTAATAATAATAAAATGTTTCAGTATGACTGGTAAACTACAAAGCCGCACCGCTTGCAGCATTACGGCTACCGTAGTCAGTAAACACCGGTACTGTGCTTACACCGGTACCGGCTGAGAGGGAGCCGGGCAGGTTGGATGCCGTAGTCACCCAACTGTTCAATTCGGACACCGAAGAAGAAGAATTCGAGGGATTCGTGGACGGGGAATGAACTGAAAAAGTGAGCTTTACGTGTTATACGTAACTGAACAATGTGGAGTTATGCACTACTGTTTGATTTAGTGGTATCCGACTGTTTCTTTTACTAGGCTACGTGTTTCCTGAATTAAGGAAAAGTTCCCCTCCACGTTTGGGAGAAAAGTTAGCAAGGCTGGGAGATATTGTTTATATGCACATCAACGTTTGAACAACGTTACCATGGGAGTGAACGGAGTTGTCAGAACGCTTAATAAAGTTTGACTTTATCTGACTGTTTTGTTGAAATTCCCTTTAGCACAGAGCTCCATCTAATGGATGCATAACGCAAACGTTTGACTGCAGTGTCTTCTATTCTATGCGCCTTATAATCCGGTGCGCCCTATTTATGAAACATTTCTAAAATAGGCCATTCATTGAAGGTGCGCCTTATAATCCGGTGCGCCTTATAGTGCGGAAAATACGGTAAATGCGGATGATGTTTTTCCTTTTTATTAATAAGGCTCTTCCAAATGTCCTACATGGATTTTATCACTAAAACCTTGTTGGCTTCCTGTTTGAACAGGAAGTTTGCCCCCCGCTGCTCAGTATGTGGTCAGCCCATAATGCCAGAGCCCGGGCAGGAGGAGACCGTGAGGATTGTTGCACTGGATCGCAGTTTTCATGTTAACTGCTACGTATGTGAGGTAAGAACCATCATTTTGTGTGTTTGTTTACTGTTGAATTATTGATTTAATGCACCAACACATTATTTTTAACAACCATTCAAAAATAAGGGGTTTCATTTAGTGACAAGAAATGTCTCAATATTGAGGGGGATTTTGTTAATTTCAATCAAACTAAATTATTATTATGTTATTATGTAATAAAATATATGCACTAATTAAATACACAGAAACTTGAACATTGGATAAAGCCGGGTTCAGAATTATTGTTTTATTTTGGTGACATTTTAGAGATAGAGTTTTGGATATCTCTTTTATCAATCTATAAATCAGGATTACAGTCAACAGCCAGAAAAAAAAATGACAATGTTTTTAGCCATAAAATGTTAAATATATCTGGTGAATAATAAATGAACAAACCACTCTGTCAAATTATAGGTTTTACATAAAAATTACTTTTTAAATCATTGTGTTTATAATCTTTGTTGTTCTTTAAATGTTGATGTGTTGACTAACATAAAGCACATGATTGTAAGTTAAAGGTACACTAAAACCAAAAACCACCAGGCCCGAATGTTTCCAACTATTTGTAAATTGTGAGAAAATCGATATTTTTACCAATGAACCGGGATGTGTGAGCATAGTGTGTGAGGGAGTCGCCTGTCAATTGCGTCATATCTGCGTTACCCTCGTTTTAAACACACTCAAATGTATCTAATTTAAATAAACAGAGCTGCGTTACCTCATACTCATGATAACCGGAAAAGCGGAGATTGCCCTGGCAACTGTCCCGTCATAATAAAAGTCCCGTTGTTCGCGAGAAGTGTGTTTTGTGTAACAATCTCTCCAGCGCTCCCACAACACTCGATCCTGCTCTGTTTCATACTACAGTAACGTTAATAATCGCATCCATGAACATGATTTCTGCCCGAGTCCTGTCCTGATTCTTTTCCACCGGCTGTGAGGTGAAGACCACATGTCCCAAGATTCTGCGCTCAAACTTGACGTCATCAAACTACGCCTTTGCTTTGAACAGGCGCTCTCTAGTGGACAGAAAAGTTGCATAGTGTACCTTTAACTGTGGTGTATTATTCAGTTAAAGACAGCTTGAAACAGAAGTTGTAATAGTCTTTTCTTCCCTATTGTGACGTACGTCCAAGTGAAATGGCTTCTGGAATGATAATGTAGGGCGGGATTTGATTTAGTCTTTCGGGAATTGATTAGATGGTAGGTGTTACTAACTAAATGGAGGCAGATCTGAATGGTGGTTTGCAGTTAGTTGTGGAGGATATTTTAGACCCATCAAGACGCATGTTATAAAGAGAACAGACGTTGTTTCCAGGGGGAGGTTAACGTATTTGATTAACAATTACAAAAAGTGTTAGAATTAAAAAAATAATAATGTGCACAGATACATTTTGTTATAATAAGCAGTGCAAGAATTATCCATTTTGATTTCATGGTGACTATAAATAGCCTATAAATATAAAATAGCCTTAGGGTGTACTCACTCTAGGCGAACTGAACCGTGCCCAGGCGTGTTTGACCCCCAAAGTCTGGTTCGGTTGAATAGTGTGAGCGCTCCGTACCATGCCCGGGCGCTGTTCGTTTAGCCGGCCCTGGCCCGCTTGGAAGTGGTGGGCCAGAGCGCGGTTTGGTTTGGCTCGGGCACGGTACGCATGCGGTGTAAGCGCTAACCGCGCCGGAGCATGGAACAGCTGTGCACTACTGTCATCATTACGACAGCAAACAATAAACTATTACTACTTGGAGACACTTTTCAATTAATTCAAGTATGTTTAGGTTTATAACGGGCCTGGTTCTCACCTTATTGATGAACATGAATTGTAGTTTGCGAGTAAAGCTGCAAATTCCTCCATCAAAGTCAGCTGCCTCTGTAATAATCTTCTGATACATGCAGTGCAATCAAGCTAAAATCACCGCGGCATAAATGATAAATCCATTAGGCAGTCTATTAGCAAAAGAGATTTTCTTCCGGTCTTCTTCAAAACAAAAAGTTGGATCGTGAATGACGTAAGCGTGCTCCGCCTGGTGCGTTAAGTGCAAGTGTGAGTGCAGGCCAGCGGGGAGGGGGGACAATCGTGCTCAGGCACGGTACAAGGCCAACGTGCCTAGTGTGAATACACACAAAAAGTGCCTGAAAAAGTGTTTAAAGACTAAAAATGTCTTATTTGCATATTTTTTGCAATAAACTTAAAGGAACACTCCACAGTTTTTAGAAATAGGGCTTATTCAACTTCGTTCCTACATTTAGATATGTGGGGAAATGCATTTTTGTCTCAGTGCATGCTTGTTTTAGTTTGGCAGGGTCGCGCTAGCTTAGCTTAATGAATGGAATCATATGTTGCCAGCTAGCATGTCCTGAGTAAAAGTGATCCAAAAAAGAAAAGTGGATATGTAATTTTTTTATGTAGTTTTATTTTGCCATTGTATTTTAATTTGATTATGCTGTTCGCAATGCTTCATGGGATTGTAGTTCTTCACTACCTTCCTCCATTTTTTCCCTCCATTTAATGTGCATAGCTGGTTGGCTTTGTTCATGGCTTATAATGCTTTAATGAAGACTTTATTTTTTTAAATCCCCATGGGAGAAATGAGTGTGCCTATGACAAAGTGGGCGGGCACTGATGCACTCTATAGGGCTGTTGCCAATCGAATGAAATCAGCCATCTTTACACTGCAGAGGTGGTACAGAAGCTGCATCTGAAATTTACACAGTTAAATACGTTGGCATGAATGCATTTACACTGCAATTATAAATGCATAATACTTTGAGATTAGTGTATTAAAAATACTATAATAGACCAAGTGCGTGCTGAAGCCGAACTGTGTTTGTGTTGTAGGAGTGTGGTCTTCTCCTCTCTTCAGAGGGCGAGGGAAGAGGCTGCTATCCCCTGGACGGACACATTCTGTGCAAGAGCTGCAGCGCCCGTCGCATCCAAGATCTTTCTGCCAAAATCTCCACTGACTGCTAACGCCCCATCCTGTCTCGCTGTGCCCTTTCTCCGCTTCATGGTTATTCTTCAGAATGTGCAACTATCTAAACATCCACCACCTGGTATTTCTTCTATCCTCGACCTCACACACTAAATATCCACATGTCGATCGCACAAATAATATGAAGACGTCCCTCTCATGACAGCGAAGAGCTGTTGGCTAAAAACAACTTTTGTGCTCGGAGTAGTTTCACTGGAAAGCTGTTTCTTTAATAAAACAGAAAAACAGGTGGTGAATGAAATGTGTGAAATCTGTGTGTGTATGTTTATACAAAATGTGAGTCTTGTGAACAGGGTGCATTTCTAACTCTGGAGAAGCAGTCTCTACTCATGAGAGTTTTTACAACAACCTTTCATGGTAATAAATAGAAACAAGCCACAGTTTCCTCAAATAACGCCCCAATTCTGCTGGCAGTCGGGGTCACTTCATGTTGTCCCCATTCATCTCTGTTCTCTTATCCTCTCAAAAACAAATACATGAGGTTTTCTTCTGCTGCACTCGGTGGAGATCGAGCACTCATTATTTTAATACTTGAAATCATGATTGTTGAAGGATATTATTACTGTATTTTGTTTATGGACTTGATATTGATTTATCGTTAAATTCATTGTGATACTAATGATAATTCTGGTAAAAAGGTGGAAAAGTTTAACATGGGCAGCTTTTTTGTTCTTTTTTTCGCCCCCTGCTCTTGTCACTCCAAACAGCCTCTAGGTTAAAACACAAGGTTTACACTGACCTCTTAAAGGGATAGTTCACCCAAAAATGAATATTCTGTCATCATTCATTCACCCTCATGTCGTTCCAAACCTCTAAGACTTTCGTTCATCTTCAGAACACAAAAGAGGATATTTTTAATGAAGTTTGAGAGCGTTCTGTCCCTCCATTGAAAACTACTCAACTGACATTTTTGATGCTTGATAAAGTTTATAAAGAGATTGCAAACTAATTTAATGAATTGAGCAGTTTAGTCCAGATTTTCTCGATCGCTTTATATGATGAACAGATTGAATTTAGGCTTTTATTCACATCTAAACATTGATCAGCGAACATAAACAGAAGCTCAAATGTGATGTGTAACACGAGAATGAACCTCATTGGTCCTTGAAGAAGTTCAAACATGATGCGTAACACAAGAATGAACCTCATTGGTTCTCGCACGTCAAGCGAACATGGTTGAGCTTCCGTTTACTGCAACTGATGTGAGTTGATGAATGTGTAAATTTGAATACAAGCCTAAATTCAATCTGTTCATCATATAAAGTGATCGAGTCTCTTCAGAAAATCTGGACTAAACCGCTCAATTCATATGGATTCGTTTTACGATCTCTATGAACTTTATCAAGCGTCAAAGTTTCAGTTGCGCAGCTGTCAGTGGAGGGACAGAAATCTCTCAGACTTCATTAAAAAGATCCTCATTTGTGTTCTGAAGATGAACGAAAGTCTTACGGGTTTGGAACGACATGAGGGCGAGTAAATGAGAGATTTTTCATTTTTGGGTGAACTATCCCTTTAAAGCTGTTACAAGTGTGTTGTCAGATAGGAATAAAGGGTCAGTGTATACCACGGACGCTTCAATGAAGGAAATCTCTGGACAAGGTGTGTGTTGAGCTGCAGTCATGTGGTTGAGTTTTCTGCTCAGTGGTTTGTTTTGGCAGCGAGTTTGACTAGCGAGAGAAATAGTGAGCGATTAGGGGAAGGAATCTGCTAGGTTAGAAGAATGACAAATGTGACCTAGTCACAATTTTGTTACTAAATATACACAGATTATTGACTAACAGAAGATAAGGTTACAAGAAGACTTTCACTTCAAATTGTTATGCATCTGACTTTTGTGCACAGAGATTGTTATTGACTGGCTTTATTTTTTTACATATTTGTTCCTGTATTGGCTTTATTTTGTCAACATTCATTTTGATGGTCTGTTATTTGAATAATGAGCAACAGCAAGCATCCATTACTTAATGCCATTATAAAAAAAGGTTTTAAATAAGGTGTTGATTGTCTGAAGCAAAGTTATTACGTATAAATGTTTGCTCCGACAAATAGTTACAATTGTCAAGAAACTAAAAACATAAAGTGGTTCAGATGGTTGCATGCTTTATTTATTGATTTGTCTGGAATATTTTGTAAGATGGTTCAAATGTAGTCCATCTGATCAATTTGCTGCCAGAAAACTGTCATCATTGTCATTGATCACTAATTGATAAAGTGCCCCTGATACTGCACGGTTTGTTTTAATGGCTTATATACTTTGTAAGCTGTCAGTTTATTTCAGGGCTTGTTTGGATGACTTTGCATTGTTCCCCTGATGTTGATTATAGGGAGACAAAAAGATCTGCTTTATAAATCCAATGTTTTTACAGCAAATGCCTATTGATTTCTAGTTTTTGTACCGATTGTTGTTTCCGATTTATGATTTGATGAACTGTGAAAGAAAGAAAAATTACCCCAAAAAAGCTGTTTGCTTTTTGTATCACTTTCCATAGAGCCAATCACACGTGAACCGTTTCCCTGATCACTCTTTATCACAGAGGACTTGCAATCCAATGACACTGTTGCAAAGTCAACATAAGCTATAGATCAATGTAATTTAAACTTTAATCATATAATCACTTGCTATAAATCCTGATAGTATCCATAACACACATATTTTGTACCATACAGTGCATAAAACTCAATACTAGACAAAAAGAGTTACTCTCTCTTTTTGTACTGTAATAGTATTGTATTACTGCCAATTTGCATGCTGGTGAATTTTAAGAATATTGTTGGTACATACATATAGTATTATAAAGAGAAGGAGAAACCTAAGACTATATAGATTTGTTATTACAATCCATGATATACAGGCATAAGGTAAAAATGCACAGGACCAGAAATCCTCTAAAAAAAATCAACTAATATTGATGCCTACACCATAATGACAATGTTTAAAGGGTTTCAGCAGAGATTTGTTAAACCAAGCAAGTTGACTAGCAGGAGGTGAAGGTCTTCCAGTAGAAATTCCGACAGCCTGTTTTCCGTTCTCGGTGGGAGAGGGGAATCTGGCGAACCACTTCATTGTGAACGTCAATGTCGTCGATGCTTTCAAGAGAATCTTTCTCCTCAGGCGCCACCGACTCAGAAAGTTGCTTCAGAAGGAGCAAACGAAAGAGATCCTGAAGCTGGAGCAAATAATAAAGATTCAGAAGCTATTCCATCCCTATTCCCCCCCTGCATGTTACTATTAACACTTTACAATAGGGTGCCATTTCGTCGCTGTCGGGCGGAAACCTCATCTCCAAAAAAACGCGTACGTTACTTTTCAGGAAAAAGGGAAAACTATCTTTTGAATAAATTTAAGCACCGCGTTGTCAAAGTTGATAATGTGGCTTTATACATGGCCAGACACTTTAATGTCCTCATATTATTTACATTTTACCAAAATAACGCTGAAATAGACTTTTTGAACAGCGAATTTCTGATTATTAAGTTTACTGTAGCTATGGGTGCTCAGGTTTTATTTTTTCTGTCATTTGGCCACAATCTCACCTTATTAAAAGTCGCAGTCGATTTAAGACAGTATTGGCTATGATTTGGTGAAAGAAGAGCAGATGAGGTGGAAACTTTCTGAATTTGAATATCAGGGTAATTTGTACTTTGTCTTCTGGGAAACACGCAAGTATCTTCTAGTAGCTTCTAAATTGAAATAAAAAAAAATTGGATCTCTTCGTCCCATTTTAAAATGTTTTCACCCCCGGCTCTTAATGCATCAGTGAATGTTTGACCTTTTTTAATAGTTGTGTTTGAGTCCCTCGATTGTTCTGAGTGAGAAGATGGATCTCAAAATCATACAGTCACTGCTGGAAAGGGTTCAAATATGCAACAGATGCTGGAAAACTGAAGAATTTGCAGGACGTGGAGGATTTTTCTGAAGAACATTGGGCAGTTTAACTGCTCAGGACAAACAAGGGACTCATGAACAACCATCACAAAACAAAAAACAGCCGTGGATCATCACAACATTATTAAGAATCAAGGGTTCATAAACTTTATAAATTCAGCTATTTTTCTTCTTGTGGACTATATGTAAACATATTTTATGTAAAATATCTTATTCAGGACAGTACTAAATAAAAAAGAACATGCATTTGTTTATGATCTCTCTTATTTAGTTAAAATTATTCACATTTTCACAGATTCTGCAAGCGGTTTACATACTTCCAAGCAGCACAGTGTATTATTTCTTAATAAACACTGTAACAAATTTATTGCTCATTGTTATTTTTTCTTAGTTATTGACTAATTTTAACAATTGGGACCTTATTGTAAAGTTACCATTAGTTTCTCCATATCCACACAGGCACCACCATCAAAACGAACGGTAGAAAAGCTTGAGTTCTACCTCGTTCTCCTTGGGTTCCACTTCAGATCGTAACATCTGGAGCAGCATGTCTCCTCTAGGTGCTGGACTGACGCTGCACAGCAGCAAAGAGACCGATAGAGTCACCACGACCACCTGTAATGGGGAAAACATCTTACAGCACTGTGAAAACACTGCCTTTAGGAGCTTTAAGGATGACAAAGCTTATATAGGCACCAAAGGTGGGATCCTGGGCTCCATTACAGAGAACTTATTGGCCGAAACATAACCACGAAGGATGATGAAGGTGGTCGTGTGGGTGTACAGGAGAAGGGGTAAAGGGTGAGGAGACATTTGTGTGAGGGAAGGGACTCTCAGACTCAGTAGGAAAGATGTTTGATAAGGTCACACCAAGGTGTTACCTTTGCATCAGAAACCATGTCAATTCTACGTTATTTGCAATAATATGTCATGTAAAAATCGACCATCTAGAACAAAAATATCCTCATGTCTGACAGGCGAAAGAGTTATTAACTTCATTGGCGAGGCACTAATGAACTAGTTATAGCAGGGTGATAATACGATCGTGCTCCAGTAAGGCGTGTGGTGTCACTTGAGATTTGGAGAACCGTGCATTTCTGTGTCTTGTTCTCAGTATGAGGTCCTCATTAGACAGAGGAATTAATGATGCAAAGTGACTCAAATGTTAATTGGTCTGCTTAGTCATTACTTCACACCATCCTCCATCTCTGGTGATATGACTGCATTACAGTTCATTTATAGATCCTGTCCGTCGGATCAAATCTAATACTCATGTGTGGCTGATATTAGACATATATGCACCTCTAAATCTCACCCCTGTCTGAACACATGAACCAGGACTTCGAGGTCTCAGAGGCCAACTACTCAGACTTGGCCGTCTCAATGGGTGGCCATTAACATTTACGAGGGAGAGGTGAGCGTGTCAGTGCTATGGGCAACACGCTGAGCACCTACCGGTAAATGACGGCCAGCTCATCCTTGGTTTAATTTGCATGAAATAAGTAAGCATTAGAATTAGATAGAATTGTTTGCTTTTTTTGTGACAGATGACTAAAAGTCTCTGAGTGACAAAACCCATCTAATGTAGTTTAGATGAGTGGAAATTAGTTTTCAATTGGTCCCTATAAAATGATCAAAATAAATTATTTCCTCTTATTGAAAACATTTAATTTGAATAATTCACTACTTGTCAATTCTGTAACATACTGTCAACATTGTTACTCTACCTTGGTAACAGAGTTTGACACTTTTAAACTTTTTAGCCAAAAACACAATTTGCTAGCATAAACGCATAAAAGCTAAGATAAGGTCTGTTTTACTTTTGATATTGTGGTAACAATTTTGACTTTTTACAAAATAATTCTTGGTGTAAGAACTTTTTAGATTAAAATCACACACACACACACACACACACACACACACACACACACACACACACACACACACACACACACACACACACACACACACACACACACACACACACACACACACATGTTGTGTTTCCATGTTTTATGGGGACATTCCATAGGCGTAATGCATTTTATACTGTACAAACCGTATTTTCTATCCCCCTACACTGCCCCTGCCCCTAAACCTACCCATCACAGGAGACATGCTGCATTTTACTTTTTCAAAAACATCACTTAGTGTGATTTATAAGATGTTTTCCTCATGGGGACCAAAAAATGTCCCCACAAGGACTAGGATTTTGTATATTGCCATCTTTGTGGGGACATTTTGTCCCCATACCGTAGGGATTACCAGTCCACACATACACACACACACACACACACACACACACACACACACACACACACACACACACACACACACACACACACACACACACACACACACATTCCTGGATGAGTTGTGGGAGATAATGCCACCAATTTAAAGGCAAAGTATGCTACGGTAACAGCAAGATTTATGCACACCTTTTTATAAGATAAAAGTTATTTTGAAACAATTCAATGTTGTAGAATCAGGAAAATTACTATTTAGGGCTTTTATAAATTAAAAGTAAAATAAAATATTTTGATTACTCAATGATAAATGATGGAAAAAATACACTAATTTGGACAACAAGAAATCATGATTTTCAGCTATATAAGAGACTTTATTTTTTTTTACAAAAAATATAATATTGTTATGGCCTGCAACATCTTGTGATCCATGACAATAAGTCTCACATTATTAAAATAATTAAAAAAATAGGTATAACCATTTGAAAAAAGCAGAAACCAACTTTGAACACCAAACGCACCTGCAAATATAGATAGATAGATAGATAGATAGATAGATAGATAGATAGATAGATAGATAGATAGATAGATAGATAGATAGATAGATAGATAGATGGATGGACAAATGGATGGACAAATGGATGTACGGACGGATAGATAGAAAGATGGATGGATAGATAGATAGATAGATAGATAGATAGATAGATAGATAGATAGATAGATAGATAGATAGATAGATAGATAGATAGATAGATAGATAGATAGATAGATAGATAGATAGATAGATAGATAGATAGATAGAAAGATAGATGGATAGATTGTTGCTTATTTTTCCCTTTAATTTTCCCTTTTTTATTTGTTAATAACTTTGTATTGTAAAGTTATCACATATCTGTTTTTGTCATTAAGGGCTATGTAGAGTAGACTGGTGTGGAAAAAAATAATAATTTAAAAGCATTTTAGCGTAATTTAGCATGATTATTTTTGATAATCAGATCTGTCAATAATTTTACTAAATGACAGGTTCACAATAGTTTGATACAAATTGAATAGGCAATAAATACATTGCTCTTTCATTATTACATAATTAGGTTATTCTTTCCAAAAGCCAAAAAAAGGGGTTTAAAAGAGGGCAGATTTGTCTTCAGTGACTGTAGATTTTACAATGGATGTGTTCTCTGACCTATGGGTCAGACTCATTCATTCATTATCAGCACATTCGTTCAAGACACCACGGACAAAAATCTTCACTTGCCGTAACATGACTTTTATTTTGAAGGGATTGAAAAGCAGCGGCGTTATCAGTTTGCGCATGCGTCTGACACAAAACAGGAAGTAACGTCCAAACTGTCAACAGTCCAACGCAGTACCAGTCACGACCGCTTGATTCTGCCCTCATATTTATGTTATTTCAAATTTAAACATATTTTCCCGACAGTGATGTCTCGAAAGTCTAAAACAGAAGAATATTACCGCTTCTTCACTGTGACAGATCCACGCACACACGAGAAAGGACACACGGAATATAAAGTAACGGCAAGGGTGAGCGAGTAGCACTATAATATACTACAGGTTCATATTTACATCTCAGAGAGAATGACACAGTTTTGACCTCAGATATCAGATTTTTTTGTGTTTTGTATGGACTGATATTTATTATAAACTGTGCTTAATAAAAACAAAAGACATACTGAGCCTCAAATAGAGGGTTAATAACTACTAGCCTCGGTCTATTTATCTGGTTTGCTGTGAAACTCGTGATTTAAAGAATCTGGAGCGAGATCACGTGACTCCAGTGTCTCATGCACCAATTTCAACACCTTCCTCATTCATGCTTCAAGTAATCAGCCCTTTCAAATCTTCTCCCTTTGGTGTCATGTGGTTCAACTTATCTGTCTATGTCTCCACAGTTTGTTTCAAAGACACAGCCGGAGAATGTTAAAGAGGTATACTCATCATCCCTGGCCGTGTATGTTTGCATACGCACATGTTTGGAGCTGCATTGGACTCATTGTTGGTTTGATTGGCAGGTTGTGGTGTGGAAGAGGTACTCGGAGCTGAAGAAATTACACGGAGAGCTGGCGTACACTCATAGGAACCTGTTCAGACGGCTAGAAGAGTTCCCTCCTTTTCCACGAGCGCAGGTTTTTGGTAAGGTCAATGGAATTGCTCAGACGTGTCACGTGATGCAAACAGTTTTTTTGTCGCTTTATTTCCCACCACCTGGATCTTAAGAATTTCATTTTTATGACTTGATGCTTGACTCTGTATCTCTCGCTCTCACAGGGCGTTTTGATGATGCTGTGGTTGAAGAGAGGAGGAAAGCAGCCGAGTCCATGCTGCTCTTCACTACAAACATTCCTGCTCTGTACAACAGCCCTCAACTCAAAGATTTCTTCAGGGTAAGACATATATACACCGATATACATATACATATGGTCCCCCTTTTGCTGCCAAAACAGCCCTGACCCGTCGAGGCAAGGACTCCACTTGACCCCTGATGGTGTGCTGTGCGAGGTAGGGCCTCCATGGATTGGACTTGCTTGTTCAGCACATCCCACAGATGCTTGATTGGACTGAGATCTGGGAAAATTGGAGGCCAAGTCGACACCTCAAACTCGTTGTTGTGCTCCTCAAACCATTCCTGAACCATTTTTGCAGAGGGATTGTGGCAGGGCGCATTATCCTGCTGGAAGAGGCTACAGCCACCAGGGAATACTGTTTCCATGAAAGGGTGTACATGGTCTGCACCAATGCTTAGGTCGGTGGTACGTGTCAAAGTAACATCCACATGGATGGCAGGACCCAAGGTTTCCCAGCAGAACATTGCCCAAAGCATCATACAGCCTCCTTACCTTCTTCCAATAGTGCATCCTGGTGCCATGTGTTCCCCAGGTAAGCGATGCACACGCACTCGGCCAAAAGAAAACATGATTAATCAAACCAGGCCACCTTCTTCCATTGCTCCGTGGTCCAGTTCGGATGCTCATTGTCTGTGCTTTCGGCGGTAGACGGGGGTCAGCATGGACACCCTGTCTGGTCTGCGCCCCATACGCAACAACTTCTTGTGCAGCTTAAGCTACAGTAGCTCATCTGTTTGATTTACGCTTGCCCATTTTTCCTGCTCCTAACACATCAGTTTTGAGAACAAAATGTTCACTTGCTGCAGATAGACAATGCAGATATTCCTGTAAATGAAACAGAGCCACAGGACACACAAATTGGATTGGTACAGTTGTGGTACACAGTGTGAACATTCAATCATTTTGATCAGATTCCAATCGGATTCACATGTAATCGGATTTGGACTAACAGTGTGAGCATAGCCTAGACATTTTTTAACTGTTTTTTTAGGTGCAACATAAAATAAATAGATTTTATGCTCTTATCAAAGTTCTTAATGGGCACTGACCAGTGACCACTGATCTATATGAATGACTGTATTGCTCATGACTTCAGAAATAGTGAATCTACCGCGCCTCCACATTGGTATTCCCTTACATTCTATTGAATTAATTGGAAAACATCTGAAAACATTAATAACGAGTCAGCGTTTTTATATCTGAATTCTGTACTGTCTGCACTTTCTTACAATGCACATCCTAAAGAGTTAAGTTGTTAGTGGTTTAAAGTCGGGAATTTCCCCTGCTTATTAAAAGCTATGTTAATCTTCATTACAGTTGCAAATATCAGATCAGCTAAAGGACGGTCGGAACACCTCAACATTTATATCACAAATGATACAGTGATTTATGAATGCAGATTTAAACTTTGTAAGGCATTTGAGCTGACCTCTGGCTTTTTAACCGTTTCCAAGATCTCCAAGAGTCTGAAGTGGATGTTGGTCAACAAAAAGACATCAGGAAATAAAATACACACTTCACAACTTATTCAGAGAAATGACGCTGACTGCGTATGGATTTCTTATTTTCAAGCGTTTATACTGTTGTTAGAATTTTTAATATTTAGTGATATTTAGTAGTGTTGTAGTCAAGACCACCTAATCCGAGTCAAAGACAAGACCAGACCACCACTCCTTAAATTCATAGAGATCCACGTTACTGCCTTAATCAATAATTAGAATAAGACACTATATAGAGCTGTTACAAATCAAATTAAATCATTTACAAATGAATAATGTTTAAAAAAAAATGTTATTGAATGTTTGTATAAAAGCAGTCATGCTCATTTTGTGAAAACAGCTCTCTTGCTCTTGTGATATTGCACATATTATAATATAAAAATCCAGAACTCGTACAAGTACATTTTTGCAACAATATCTCAAATTTTGTGAACATTTGTATAAATTTTGGTGAATTTTCTGACACAATCCCTCATTAATTTCTGAACTGGCACAATAACTAAATCAAAGTAGAAATAAGTTACTAATTGCATCTGAAGCAGTAAGTTTGACATCCAGTCACATTAATGATGTTAATAAATAAATCAGACAATGCACCGGCAATTTAGAGATATCCCAGCAGTCTTGGTCTTGACCGGTCTTGAAACAAAATCCTTGAAGTCTGAGACTGAGACAAAACCGAAACCTTCCAAAAATTATCTTAAGACCGTTCTCGAGTACTACAACACTACAATTTAGTATGTATTGTAATATTTAATGTATATTCGAGTCACATTCTGATCTTTATCCCAGATTTATGTTTATGCTAAAATATTTCATGAATGGTTAGGTACATAAATAAATCTATTTTGTGTTAGTTACCTGTGTTGGCAGCGACCAATCATAACAATTTCTAAATATTGCTTATCCCACCTGAAAAGACCATAAACATTACAGATAGCATTTGAAGTATCAATTAATGTACACACATGTATCTTAAAAACTATTCATGCACGACTGAAATGCTGCAAATCGGGTGATTTTAGGTCAGTGTTTTGGCTGTAAATCAATGATGCCCTCTGTCGGTAGGCCATTGTAAGATGCTTGAATGCTTCCGGTGGCTAAACGCAATGACCAATCCAATCATTTATATAGATCAGTGGCACTGACATGGTCAAACTCCAAAAATAACAAAAACTTCACTCCATATTTGACTTGTGTGCTGTATTTTTGTGAATGTTTATGTTTGGTAATCCGCTTGGTCATTTTTCCTCTGTCAGGGAGGAGAAGTGAGGAGACCACTGGAGACAGCTGCTATTTCCACGTCTCTTCCACCTCCCCTTATTCCCCTACCTGAGAGGAACGCCGAGCTGCTGGCTGAAGAGGAGACGGGGAGGGATGCTCCTATCCCAGCCCAGGAGCTGGAGTCCAACCAAAGACTGACAGATCTAGCCCAGCCAGAGATAGCCGTTGAGGCCTTTTCTGTCGACACGGAAAGCAGCTTCACGCAAGAAACACAAGCAGAAACGGAAATACAGGGACTGACAGAAAAAGAGAGCGACACTGACATCACAACGAATCAGAATAACGGCACAGACCGATGCGCTGCTGCTACAGACGCTACAACACGTTAGTTTGTCATCCACATCTTTTATCCTGTTTCTATTCTATGGCTAATTGCTCCATTCCTGCTCTTCATTTTCCAGATGCCTCGCTTGAAACTCCAGGTTCTCCAGTTGACCAATTAGAGGAGTTTGATTCGCTGTTTGATTCTGGATTGGAGGAACATTTAGACAAGGCTCCGCCTCCGCTTTCAGATACAGACCTTGCTATTTTTGACCCATGTGCCAAAGAAGGTAGGGAAGTCTGCACAGGGAATTATTATTTTTTTTTTTTTAATGCAAACCTCACTCTTATCGTCTTATTCAATGCCTCAGATCATCCATACGGATCACCCAGCCACGCTCAACTCCTGTCTGTCCCTCTAACTGGTCCAAATGGGACTGAGTCTGGTGAAGATGTGAGCTATGTGCACCAGGCCAACGAAGAGCTGACTGCCGCCCAGCAACGAGAGAAAGAGGGTGATTACAGTGCAGCAGTGCAACGATACAGGATGGCTGTCGATATATTTATGAAAGGAGTGCAAGGTAAGGCAAGGCGACTGTTTGTGATACTAACATTCTACCAACTGCTTCTTTCTGCAGTATATAGTATATACATGTAGACTGTGCAAATGTGTTATGTGCTGTTTCAACCTAGCACATTGTTGGGAATGTAATGTCCCACTATGCATGTTCTTGACTTGATCTTCCTTTTCCAGTGTGACTCATTAACTTGAACAAAATTGAGTTTACAATGCAACATAGATGCACTACTTTTATTATGTTTTTGAAAGTCTCCTTAATTTTGTGAAAAATTATTACAATTTAAAATAACTTTTTCATTTGAATATATTTTAAATGTAGTTTATTCCTGTGATCCAAGCTGAATTTTCGGCATTATTACTCCAGTCTTCAGCGTCACTTGATCCTTCAGAAATCATTTTAATATGATTTGCTGCTCATTTATTATTATCAATGTTGAAAACAGTTGTGCTGCATAATATATTTGTGAAAACCATGACACATTTCTTTCAGGATTCTTTATTGAATAGTAAGTTTAAAAGGACAGCATTTATTTTAAATATAAATATTTTGTAACCAGTGTTAATATTTATATAGTACTACAATATTGCATCACTCCTAAAAACTAATTTAGTTACTTTTTATGAAAAGTAATGCATTGCTTTTTTCATCTGTGCTGGGCTTGCTTGTTTGTCATTTTGAGGAATACTGAATGTGTTTTTGTGCAAGTAAGATGAGTAAATGAATGCTCACATTTAATCTAGAACGACAATAACCATCATGTTTACACACAACACCTCTGCACTTGCTCACGATTACTCTCAACATGTGGACAGGAGAGGTGTCAGTCCATAAATAGGTAAACAAAGTAACTTGCATTACTTGTTTGAAACAATAACATATTTTGTTGTAAATTTAAAAGTAATGCATTGCTTTACAAGTTGACAAAAAAGTAATCTGATTACATAACTTATGCGTTACTTTTAATGCGTTTTAGGGTGTGTTCACACTTGGCATGTTTGGTTCAATTAAAAAAAAAAACTCTTCATTTGCAACATGGCATCATGACGTTGCGTAAACATACACAACACTTTCTGTTATCTGTACGCATTTTGAGCTATCCGCGTTTATGTCTACGCCGTGTGATTCCGCGTGTATGTCTATGCCGAAACTAACCATTATGTGTGTGTGTGTGTGTCCACAATGTAAATGGATTTATAAACATACTAAATTATGTTTTATTTTTTTTAAATGTGTAAATGCTAAATGTTTCTTGTGATGGGTAGGTTTAGGGGCAGTGTGTGTGTGTGTGTGTGTGTGTGTGTGTGTGTGTGTGTGTGTGTGTGTGTGTGTGTGTGTGTGTGTGTGTGTGTGTGTGTGTGTGTGTGTGTGTGTGTGTGTGCGTGTTCGTGTTCGTGTGTGTGTGTGATGGGTAGGTTTAGGGGTAGGGGCAGTGTAGGGGATAAAATGAAACGGCGTTGATAAACACGCTAAAAAAGCGATTATGCGTCTTGATTGCACACCAAAATGGCATACGAATTGGCGTGTCATACATACGCCATTTCATGAGATTAGTCTGTCATTTGAATAAGTGTGAACGCTGCCATCTGAAACCTGGTGCGGGCCAAACAAACTCTGGTGTGGTTTGGATGAAATATGAATGCAACATGGATCAAAGACATGTAAACGAACCAAAAACAGGACATATCATCACAAGAAGGACAGAATGCTCACTCATACCAGTTTTGTCTTGTCATAGTCGCAATGTTGCTCATCACAGTTCGGTACAGGCGTCAAAACCGTGTCTCCTCGCAGCAGATCTTCATTTGTGTGTGTGTGTGCTGGAGGGATTTCCTGCTGCTGTTTTGACTCCTTTACACATTTCTCAACTGGTCAAAATACCATCATATGTAGCTACGCACACACAACGGGCGCATTTATCCCAGCTCACAGCATTGATGTTCGGTAAGTTCATGAAATATACGTTAAAAAAAGCCAACCAATCAGGTTGTGAACAGATCCCTATGCCTTTAGGTTCTGTGTTAAAATGACAATGTGAACTCTGAGCGTAAAAAAATAAGTACAATGTACTTACTGTGTTCATATTGTGTTGCAAAACACCTTTGCTGATATTGAGGTGGGATACGGGTAGGGTTAGGGACAGGTGTGGTGGGATGGGTAAGTTTAAGGGTAGGGTTAGGGACAGGTGTGGTGGGATGGGTCAGTTTAAGGGTAGGGTTAGGGACAGGTGTGGTGGGATGGGTCAGTTTAAGGGTAGGGTTAGCTCAGGTGTGGTGGGATGGGTCAGTTTAAGGGTAGGGTTAGGGACAGGTGTGGTGGGATGGGTCAGTTTAAGGGTAGGGTTAGGGTCAGGTGTGGTGGGATGGGTAAGTTTAAGGGTAGGGTTAGGTGTAAGGGAAGTGTCAACTGTGTAATTACAAATGTAACTACAGAAATTAATTACAGATGTAATTACATGCAGGTATTTTTTAAAATGTAAGTACAATGTAAAAACATGTATGTACACAATAAGTGCAATGTATCAAATTAGTAATTAAAATGTTAGTACATAGTAGTTAAGGACACCTAATATAAAGTGGGTCCAATAGTAGGGCTATTGTTACATGTATAAAAGTTAGATCTGATAATCGAATCTGCCTGGACAAGAGACTTTCTGTTAATATTTCACAAGTAAAAGCAGAACTACTCATCTCTGCGCGTTCTAGACTGGATGTCAGTCAGTGGCTGTTTAAAATCATTTAAAGACTCTGCTGACCAGCAATGCGTCGATGCTAAGACAGATTTCGCATGCCTTGGACATGGCAACCATTTTTCAAGAAGGTGTCTCGGCCTGAAGGACAGACGCAGGTAATCACACGGGCTCAGTCGATCTCTCTCACATTCACTGTCTGTTTAGGCTTAGGTGCAAATCTACGGAGCCTCTGTACAAATCACCATTGTACACATTATATTATCATTAATAACTTATTTAATATTCAGTACACATGCATGAAGTGTAAAACGAGAAGGGCTGAGTAAAAAAAGAAGGAAAACACAAATATCGCAGTTGTTGCGGTTCATCCGTTCTGCGGTTGGCTCCTCAGTAGCACGGTATTGCGATATTGCAGTTATTGCGACAGCCAGGACTACATTTTTTTTTTTTGTCTGGACCAAACAAACAAAGCGAACTGAACAATAAGTGTGAACACACCCTTAAAGCTCTTTACAGTCACTTTTGATCCATTTAATATATCCTCACTAAATTAAAGGCATTCATTTCTTTGAAAAAAACAGCAATGTTTTAATAAATTGCATGACCAAAGCACTGATGTTTCAGTAAACATTGTAGGTTTTTATTCTTGTTTTCTATGTAAATAAAAATAAAATTGAAAAACTGGCCCCATATGCAGATCACAGACCCTAAATCATACGCATGTCAATTTGCTGTGGCCAGAATGACCCTGACGTGATTAAATTATTTGAGAGGACAGAGCAGAGTAGCTCTCAACACAAGGACATTACATGCATTGATTTCTTTCCTCGAAGCAGGAAATGAGCTCTTTTTGGATGCAATGCAAAATAATTAAATAGGTTGAAACTAAACCTCACAACATCCCTTTGTTCTACCCTTTTTCTCTTCTCTTTCTATTACTCATTCTCTCCCGCTAGGAGATGTAGATTTGAAGAGGAGAGAAGCAGTGAAGAGGAAGATTGCTGAAGTCCTAGAGCTTGCGGAGAGACTTCTATCTATACAGACTCCCACTCACGACCACAATACATAGAGAATAAATTTATACACACATACACACTAACTCAAGCTTCATCAAACCTGGGGTACCCAAGCACACTCCCACATATCTACCCTCATGAACCGAGTTTTTGACTAACACAGGCACACATATTGAAACAATTCCACCACGGTTTCACTTAAGTGCAACTCGCCGACCACCCACACGGTCAACACACACACACACTTGACTCCCACACTTACCTTACCGCTCACTCAAATAGGTACACTTGTAGTACCATCCAAATGGATGTGTCCAACAGCACTACACTCCCTGCACTGTAAGACCAAGTGATTTTTACTTGATTTTACACTGTTTTAACATAATCATCTAATACTGTATGATCCTTAGGAACTGGAAATGTCTTAAGAGTCTATTCAATTTTCTTTAATCCAACTTTTGTGTAAATGAAGTCGTTGTGTAAATGACTGTTGTCTAAATGAAGACATTGCCTTTTTAATGGAATCTGCCTGTTCTGTAAATTATAAGTAACTTAAAATATAATATAAAATGGCATTCTCAGCCCATTTTACATTTTTAATATATTTCAGGGAGTAACAGGATATTCAATGTGTTCAAAAGTCTTTGTTAAAGCGTTATAAGACATGAACCAAGCCAATCAGCTACGAGGTGAATCACAACACTGAAAAAATTGGACAAAAATACAAAGTTACCAGACTACTTAATCGTTTTAGTGATGGAAAGAACTACAATCCCATAAAGCATTGTGAACCGCATAATCAAATAAATTAAAACTGGAGAAATGTAAAATGTCATTCGCTCCATGGGAGGGGGCGGAGCTAAAGAGTTTTTTGGCATGTTTTGACTGACTGGTGTAATTTTCTGTACAGCATCATGGGTAATGTAGTTTTTCACCACCAATTCTGCTGTTATACACAATTATTTTAAAACTAAGCTAAATGACGGCTTCATAAGAAGCAAATACTTTTGATTAACAACCTCATAGCTCACAGTAGGTCTATCTTTAAAGGGTAAGTTGTTTTTAAAAATCCCTACGGAGCAATTTTACTTCCGGAACCAGACTGTAGCTACCTTGGCTGACATTAAATTACTGCATGGGCTATGGTCAAGAAAAAGCTGCATTTCATCACAAAAATTAATTCTTGACTTGTTCCTCTTCCTCCCCAACAATAAAATAGTTCTGTTTGAATAGTAAAGCCACAAGACATAAACAGATGATTTTATATATATATATATATATATATATATATATATATATATATATATATATATATATATATATATATATATATATATATATATTTCCCAATTTTACAACTTCAGGTTCAGGTTTCTTCATTTTATACCTGTAGGTAAATTAGGTTTCAGTGAACAAGTTCAGGCTGTTTCTCATATATATTTAATAGAAAACACAATAGACAACACTATAAAAACAACACTTAACACTAAGACATTATAATAAACGCATTACTTAATCATTACTGTTCATATGATTAATGGCTACAGGGACAAAGCTATTCTTATACTGTTTTGTTGTACACTGCGGTACTCTAAACCGACGATTAGAGTAGCTTTATTGCTATGACAGCATAAACAACACCACAGCTCAAATAATACATTTCAGTAGAATAATTCATGTAAAAGCTTTTATAATTATATACTTCACATTTCTACTACTAAAATATGTCTAATTTACTCCGATTTTAAGTGTCTTTTAACCCTCAGTTTTTCAAATATTCTATAAAAATTAAGAATCATCCATTCTGATTTAATTGAGACTTTACTGCTCAAATAATACACCTTTTAACATAACAATTAATGTAAGTGCTTTACAAAATTGTATGCTTCACGTTTCGTTTCTAAATCCTAGCCCTATTTACTTGTTTTAAGTGCCTCACCATAATCAACACTACCACAATGCTGTCGATTGTATCGACCCTATAGAAGACTCAATTTAAATAATGTCTGAATGGCTTTGACTGTGCACTATGTAACGTTGAAGGCCCTAGTGGTTAAAAACAAAACTGCATGCATTTTGCAGAAGAACATTGTTTTGGTTGTGCTTCGGCTCCTCGTGCCTGTGCGGATGAATATGGTTTGCGGCACCTGTGAACACATGGATATCCAAAAGTGATGACGTCTGAGCAAGTAAGTGCAATATTTTATGTTGTTGTTTTGACTAATTGCAAACACTGCTATTTTTAAATTAATGATGTTACACAATAACTGCTACATTATCTGTTCAATAAAATACCTTACTCACCTGTTGAGTAATAAAAACACCGTCATCTCCGCATCGCTTTTACAACATTTCAAATCTCTCAGTTCTCACCATCCGCGAAAAGCCAAGCAAATGTTGATTCTTGTTTTATTACGAGCTCTGTCTCGTTCTCTCTTTGCCAGCAGACTCTCCTCTGTTTAGCGATGGTTTAGCGGCTCCATGTCAACCTTTCTCGTTTGTTGTGACAACTAACCCCTGCCACTCTCACACCAGACACGCGTCAAAGTAGCAGAGCAACTTGGGCGAGTAATGTACAAAATATCCCGCAAAGAAACAACTAAAATATAAACCCTCTAATCAGGATAAGGCAAAACGCGTTTTGGAAGAAGGATTGATGTAGCCGATGGAATGATATCACGCATTTGTGTTTCCATTATGTCACAATTTAGGCGTGCACAAATTGAAAATACAATTTGCAATTCCTTTTGAATAATGTCCGGATTATCATTCCATACTATTGACTCGTTATCTCATGTTGACTTTAATAGGTTTGAGCGCAGTTGTTTGAATACACCACCAGATGTTGCTGTTTTGCCTAAACTAGATCAAGACATCAGCACAGATAAACCCACATCTCTTAGGGCCATGGTGTTTAGGGCTGTCGTATGCTCTTTGGCTCTGTTTCTGGAGTGGGGTAAAGGGAAGGAACGAATATAAAGGACAAAAAGGATTACATAGCTGAAAGAACTGAGGGATGAGCGTGGATCATCTCTATTGTCAGTGGATGGAAAACATCCCTCTCTTTCCCCTCCTACTGTTGTTTTCTCGCTCTCCCGTCGGGCTTGTGTATTTGCTGTTTTGGCTTCCTGGAGAGAATGTGGAATGGAGAGAGGTTACCGCACCTGTGTGTGTGTGTGTGTGTGTGTGTGTGTGTGTGTGTGTGTGTGTGTGTGTGTGTGTGTGTGTGTGTGTGTGTGTGTGTTAGCGATGAAGAGACTGACAAAAAGGAAAACGGGGGGAGATAGAGTGTGTTTGGGCATTAGCATGCTGAGAGTGTCAGCTCTCGATGTCCCTCTCTCCCCCTCTCCATCCCTCATTCTATCTCTCACTCACCAATCCCTCTCTCCTCAGTGTCCATGGCAATTATACCATCAAAACACTCCAGCCAAAGAGGATAATTGCAACCTGAGTACTGCGGAGAGACTGAGAGGGAGAGTGAGTGAAATTGTGTGTGTGTGCGCGAGAGAGCGCGTTTTCTCACGTCTGTGTGCGGCTGAGAGCGCGAGGCGGTGCATTATACTGTATTCCTGAGGTTCTCCACCGCATTGTGAGAGTCATTTCGGTCAGAGATCAAAGAATATGTTTGCGGTGCTGAGAGGACAAGGACAATCCATTGAAGACACATGCACACACTCGCAGTTTTAATCATGTGCATTACCGCAGTCAGTTTCCTGAAACTCAAGGTCAGAGGCGGAAACTCGAAACAGAGCTTCAGTAAAGAGGAGTTTTATCAGAAAGCTGGTGAAACTGGCCTTGGCTCAGCTGGATACAGAATCCAGTGCTGTGATGGTTAAATTTAGTGCTTAAATTATATCTATACTTGGCGGATATAAAGCAGGTATTCCCACAGGACTGTCCATAAAATTCACAGGCCCAAAACAATGCTTTTATGCACGCATGGGGCCTGACAACGTCCCTAGATATATGTAGCCTATGCACCTCCTTTTTTTAAAGGATGCATTAAATATAAATAATTTGTATAATTTATAACTTATCTATTTCAAATAAATGCTGTTTTTTTTTTTATTACTTGATTCATTATAGAATCCTGACAAAAATGGTTCATGTTTTCCCACAAAAATTAACATGAGTGTTTTCAACAATGATAATAATAAATGTTTCTTGAGCATCAAATCAGCATATCAGAATGATTTCTGAAGGATCATGTGACACTGAAGGCTGGAGTAATGATGCTGAAAATTCAGCTTTGATCACAGGAACACACACACACATTTAAACAGATCTTCTGACCTTTACAATAAGGTTGCATTTTAAAATATATTCAAACAGAAAACATTTATATATAGTTAAAGATAGGGTAGGCAATTTCAGAGAGGCTAGCAATAGCAGGCTAGCTTTAAAACATAAGCATAAGATCCCGCCCTCCCATCTCCCTCCTCCAAAACACAGGAGCAAACAAAAGCATCACAAGAGATGCCGTTAAACTACCTCATGTCTCAAAGCACATGACATTATGATAATAATGAACCTAAACAACTTAAAGAGCCCTGACCTTTACCTCCTGATGGCAGCAGATTCATTTGATTCGTCATCGTGTTGCCATGGAAACGCATAAATTCAAGTCACAAACCACTCCGAGTATAATTTGAAGGTTTTCTATCTCTTCCAAATTACAGTAGGCTAGTTCTGGCGGGAAACAGACTGTAAAAAATATGGACGTAGTGCTCGTGATGTCACCCGTAGAGTATTTTTTAAGCCTAAAGTCGCCCGTTGCCACCGTGCATCACTCCCGGACAACTGAAAATGGGCAAAGAGGCGGGACATGGGAGGAGACTATTTGCTGAAACCACACCCACCTAGCTCGACCATAGCTACTCAAGTGGCCATATCCTTAATTATGCAGAACTTTAAGGCTTAATATAATTTAAATGGATCAGTTATAAAAAAAATCACCCCCTCACAGTTGTCATGAAGAGCAAAATTAGCTGTATAGACCAAAATCACTTTTTGTACCAGGCTGTAAACATGTTTTTTCTGCTGTAACGTTGGGCATTTAACATGGGGGAGATGCAGATTTGACTCTTTTGGAGCCTGTCTTTAATGGCCAGTCAATTAATTGCAGTTTAAAGGAACACTCCACCGTTTTTAGAAATAGTACTTATTCAACTTCTTTCCTACATTTAGATATGTGGGCAAATGCATTTTTGTCTCAGTGCATGCATTGTTTTAGTTTGGCAGGGTCGCCGTTAGCTTAGCTTAGCATAATGAATGGAATCCTATGTTGCCAGCTAAAAAAACCCCACCTAATTACTTCTTGTGGCCTGTGTATCCACAACAAGTACAAATAGAAATGCAGATTAAGACTAGACGATTTCCTAGGCAGATATTAACTTGGGACTGCTACTTGGGTGCAGAGATATCACGCAACACATGCACAACATACGCCGGAATGCTGACGGAAGTTTGGGGATTTCATGTGTTGCGTGATATTTCTGCGCCCAAAAAATGCATTTGCCCACATATCTAAATGTAGGAAAGAAGTTGAATAAGCCCTATTCTAAAAACGGTGGAGTGTACCTTTACATGCTCGAGCTTGTTACCGCAGGATGGATTCTGATTGGCTGTCAAAGTTTTTATCGTTTATCAGCTGGATAAAAACGTTCTGAAAGAGATTCCATTGATACAGTTTCTCTGTGCCGTTATCATTAGAGCTGTGGTGTGAACCCTGCTGGTTATTCTGCTTTGGAATGTGCGTTTCGTGTCGGAATGTCTGTTTTTGTTTTGGTCTGTGCCAATTTACCCAATAGTGTTCCTCCACCACAGGTTGCCAGTTGGTGGAAAACACAGCGTATCGCTGTCATTGAAGCCAGCAAACAAACTGGGTTAGAGATCGCAGATTATACCCGACTCTAAAATCTAAAATCTCTGAACGGAAGCACATGAAAATGCGGATAAATCAACTCATTAACTTACAGTATGTGAGCCTTCCATTGTCAATTGCGCTCGCACCTGTTGCGTGTCTTAAAACTTAAACCTGCGCAAGCGTCATCATTGCTCATCAGTGGTCATCCAATAATCTCAAAATATCTTCCATGTAATCAACCTGCCTGACCCATCACTTGTTAAAATCCTCTTTTGTTACGTATTATGAATACTCACGAGCGAGTCTGAGGGGGACTATATTTTTAATGCGGACTGCAGTATCAATTTCAATCACTAGCTGTCATTCCTACATACAGCACCTTTCACTCTGCATGAAACACTGATGACTGTGACGTCTGCACGAGCAGGTGCGCGGAGGTATGGAAGTGCATACACTGACAGGCAGGTAGGACATTGCATCATTGCATTCGGACCAAATAAAATTTGATATCTATAAAGATGAATAGTGACCGACAGCTGATATGATGCATATATTCCTACAGGACTGTCCTGCAAAATTCACAGGCCCAAAACAATATTTTTATGGGTGGGGCCAGACAAAGTCCCTTCACTGTGAAAAAAAAAATAATAATAACTTTTTTTTTTCTTTGTCAAATCAACTTAGATAATTCATGTGGTTCAGATAGCATAATTTTTTAACTTTCTGTTGATTAAACCAATCTCCAATGTATTAACTAAAAACATTTAAGACAACCATGTAACTTACTTTGTTTAAGTTAAATCAACAATATTTTTTAAAAGAGTTGAGATATATATACACTATAGCCTACCTTTCAAAAGTTTGGGTTCAGTAACTAACACAACATATACTTTTATACAGCATGGATGCATTGCATACTTATAAAATATATATATAAGAATCCTGACAAAAATATTAAGCATGCAGCACATCTGTTTTCAACATATAATAATAATAAATGTTTCTTGAGCATCAAATCATCATATTAGAATGATTTCTGAAGGATAAAGTGACACTGAAGACTGGAGTAATGATGCTGAAAATACAGCTTTGATCACAGGAACACACACACACACACACACACACACACACACACACACACACACACACACACACACACACACACACACACACACACACACACACACACACACACATGTTGTGTTTCCATGTTTTATGGGGACATTCCATAGGCGTAATGCATTTTATACTGTACAACCCGTATTTTCTATCCCGCTACACTGCCCCTGCCCCTAAACCTACCCATCACAGGAGACATTCTGCATTTTTACTTATTTATGATTTATGACCTGTTTTCCTCATGGGGACCAAAAAATGTCCCCACAAGGACAAGGATTTTGGATATTGCCATCTTTGTGGGGCAATTTTGTCCCCATAACGTAGGGATTACCAGTCCACACATCACACACACACACACACACACACACACACACACACACACACACACACATACATTTAAATAGATCTTCTGACCTTTACAATAAGGTTCAGTTTGTTGTTGTTGTGTTGAAAAACCAAACCAAACATCAAACTTGATGTTTTAAATAGATCTTCAGTGTCACCGAAGATCTATTTAAAAACAGATAATTGTTGGTCAGTCATGTGTGATGTAATCAGTATGGTTTTCATACTGACACTGGAATGACCAATTCATTGCTCATCAGTTTTCGTCCAATAATCTCAAAATATCTTCCATGTAATCAACCTGCCTGATGCATCACTTGTTAAAATCCTCTTTTGTTACGTATTATGGACACTCTTACGTCCTGGTTGTGTGTATCTGTCTTCCCTGGGGTTTTTACGTCTTTGTGGCACTAATTCCTGAGGACGCGATTCATTATTCTTTCTGTCCCTCAGATTGAATATCCTCTAGTTCAACTGCAGCTGTCACTCACTGTCTCTCCTCAGTCACCTTGCCCAAGGCTGAATGTGTGAGTGCTCTCTTCTCTCATACACACTTTCCCTCAGAGGCAGCCAATGGGCAAACACTTTGCCTGTCCATCGACCCCCTCAAACGTCTATCTGCACTCCTGCTTTCTCTCTCTCTCTCTCTCTCTCTCTCTCTCTCTCTCTCCCTCTCCCCGCTGGATACCACATTTTCATTCCGCGCATATTACAGGCTCATAATGCAATATGTTTGATCGTGACTCATTCAAATGAGACATTTTGATATGTCTCCCACCATTTGAAAGGATCGACATTCGTGTGGCATTTTTAAAAACACTGCTCGCAAATGGCTGCGTCCCTTTGGTGTATTTCATAGCTCTTTGTTAGAATTGCTCATGCATTTTAATATTGTTTGCTGTCAGTCATTTGGCTTCGGTTCAAAGGATTCAGTGTGAGTTGCTAATGTAGTTCAAAAGCCTTTCAACCTGACCTTACAAAAGGTGTGTGTGTGTGTGTTTACAGTGCAAATGGACTGTAAGTAATTATACTTTTTTAAGGAGTTGTCTGATAAGGAATTTATCAAGGAATTTAACACCTCCGTTGCACACTTAAAGTTATAGAAAAAAACGGATTTAGAAATGAAACCGAGAGGATCCATTAGCATCGACGCCACTTCTCAAAGTATGCGCATATCTCTCCAGTATTTATTCATTTTTAAAAACTACATTTCAATTACATTTGTTTGCTTAGATCGCAAGCACCTTTTATTAATAAGGCTTTGTGTCACATTTCTTGTTTCCATAACAACAGTAGCCACTGGTTATTGTGAACAGTTTGGTTGGTTGTGGAGTATTTCAGTGAAGTGGGGGAGAGAGGGAGCGATGGAAACAATGAAAGAGAGAGAAGGGGTGCTATGAAGAGGAGTGGAGCGACCGATAATCAGCTTTCACACGTTGAGGGGTGGAGGAGTCTCTGATTATCAAGAGCTCTATTGCTGCTTTTTCATACCGGCCTTGGCATATACAGTCTCATATGTTTGGGGAAATATGTAATCAAAACATTTCACTAGAAAAAAAGTCATCATTCAACACAGTTACTGCAGTCAGTGTTATTATATAGCTGGTATGAGAGAAAATTAGACATTGTAAAAAAATTCTATTAGAATTCTGTCATCATTTAGAACTTCTCCTAACACATTCCATTGGAAGCGGGGAAAAAGAATCCTCCAAGAACCAAATCCAAAAGCATTTTTTTATTTTTAAAAGAATGCTGCATAATCCTTATCAGAAACGTACTTGTTTTAGTTCTATTAGAATAATGTGTTCAACTTTTTAAGGAGCTTTAAGTGGTTTAAGATTTTCTTTACATTTTGTAAATGTTTGGGGTTGGTAAGATTTATTAATGTTTTTTAAAAAAATGTCACCAAGGCTTTTTTTAATAACAAGAATACCAGTAAAATTGTGAAATAGTATTACCATTTCAAATAAGTTTAGATTTTTTAAATGTAATTTATTTCTGTGAATTTTCAGCATCATTTCTCCAGTCTTGAGTTACTCCACTGCTCTAGAGTCCAGTGGAGGTGTGCTTTACACCACTGTATCCGACGCTTTGCATTGCACTGGTGATGTAGGGCTTGGATGAGCTGCTCGCCATGGAAACCCATTCCATGAAGCTCTCTACACACTATTCCTGAGCTAATCTGAAGGCCACAGGAAGTTTGGAGGTCTGTAGCTATTGACCTTTGTAGTGAGTTGCACCTCAGCATGAGCTGACCCCACTCTGTGATTTTACGGCCTACCATTTCGTGGCTGAGTTGCTGTGGTTCCCAATTGCTTCGACTTTGCTATAATACCACTAACAGTTGAGTGTGGAATATTTACTAATGAGGAAATTTCCCGAATGGACTTATTGCACAGGTGGCAACCTAGCATGGTACCACGCTTGAGTTCACTGAGCTCCTGAAAGCGACCCATTCTTTTAAAAATGTTTGCAGGAGCGTCGGCATGCCTAGTGCTTGATTTTATACACCTGTGGCCATGGCAGTGACTGGAACACCTGGATTCAGTGATTTGGAGGGGTGTCCCAATACTTTTGCCAAATATATTGTGTGTGTGTATATATAATATACAAATCTCTACTGTCATTGTGATCAATTTAATCCATCCTTGCTGAACAAAAACATGAATTTCTTTTAAAAAAAATGTCATTCTGACCCCAACCATTTGAGTGGTGCTAGTATAATAAAGGGGACCTTGTATTCCTGTCGGGAGATATGAAGGCTATCAGAAAAGATACAAATCTACAGTTCGTTCAAAGCAAATTCTATGTAGGGCTTTTTATAATCACTTCCAGTCACTTTTGAATTGCTTGAATGAGATCACTTATCAATTATTTGATTTTAAATGTATTTAATTTTTTATTATATTAACAAGAACTGTGATAACTATGGTGGAAAAAAAGGCCACAATGATAATTTTACCATATATGTACATCAGATTATTTTAGTAAATCTGGTCGTTTTTGATTGGTGGAGGCTCATAACCAAGTAGTTGCCCCACGTGGAGAGTGTGTGAGAGAGAGAGAGAGAGAGAGAGAGAGAGAGAGAGAGAGAGAGAGAGAGAGAGCGAGCTGTGAGCGCGCGCGTGCACGTGCGCGTGCACGGGGGACAGCGGACATCCCTCCCTCACGCCTCGACGCCTACTGGCTGATCACCACGCGATAGAGTGCGCGAGGATGAGAGATGGACAGCGCGAGACAGGAGCGACAGCAATAACAGGAAACTCGGTGGCGCTTTTGACGCTGATGCTCCCGGTGACCAACGGACACCTCGACGAGACCGAAATATAACCCGACAGGAAAGTGACCGAGCGGGGGATGCTTTCTAACTGACTGTTTTGTAAGTTTTTTAATATGTTACATTTCTTTTAAGCTTAGGGACATCTGCGTGTGTGTTTGTCCTTGTCAAATGCGCCTCGTTTATTTATTTGTTAATGAATCTGCGACACGCGCGCGCGGAGTTTACAAATGTCCGCTCGTGCGCTCTGCGCCGGTATTCGAGCAGGAGCGAAATCTGTCTCCATAACAGCAAACTTTGACGGGAACTCAGCGATATTATTCACGGCGAGTTGGTTAGTGTGTCAGTAATTAAGGCAAATCAATTTCTATAATTTATCCGTGAGGGTGTCGTCCTTCCATCTGTTACATTTTTTTTTCATGGCAGTTAAACGGCTTAATATTTCGAGCAGTAATCTGATGACATCTGTGGCATTTGTGCCAATGAGGAAAAGGCGAAAACATTTCCATTAAGTAATTTCCATTAATCTGATTTTAGGTTAAATTAATGTATGTATGTATCTATCTATAAATATATGCATCTATCTATCTATCTATCTATCTATCTATCTATCTATGTATGTATGTATGTATGCATGTATGTATGTATCTATCTATCTATAAATATTTGCATGTATGTATCTATCTATGCATGTATGCATGTATCTATCTATCTAAGAATCTATGCATGTATGTATCTATCTATCTATGAATCTATGCATATATGTATCTATATATCTATGCAAATATGTATGCATGTATGTATGTATGTATCTATGTATCTATCTATCTATCTATCTATCTATCTATCTATCTATCTATCTATCTATCTATCTATCTAATCTATTTAGTAGTACTAAAAGGTCTGATTTAAGTAAAAATGCAGATTCAGAGCTTTGGGACTATAGTAATCTCATTAAAATATTTACTGTCTCACCATCCATGTATTTGTGTTAGGTTGAGTATGTGTGTGTGTGTGTGAGAGAGAGAGAGAGAGAGAGAGAGAGAGAGAGAAGGATGAGAGCAATAGAGTCAACAGTCTGAACAAACACAGGGTACAGCTGTCAGCGGATAGATAACGCACACATGCAGAGAGGAAAAAAAGAGACAATGATGATGCCGATAACAATGAGGGGATTATGAACAATTTTAAAACCGATCCAAATAGCTGCATATTTTCGTCTGCGATTATGCATTTATTAACAGCAAAATGTGCTCTCTTTAAAGATCCTGAAAGCAGATCAGAACGGAAAAGGGGGCTATGGATTCCCCTTCGGATCGATTTCATCAGCAGCCTTCCCAGATGTGTCCCTTCGAACTGTATCACAGCCTGCCAGATTCCAACCCCTCAAGCCACCGATTTTCCCCCGGCAGCCTGTCTTCCCACCCGCTCTTCTCCCCTCTCATGCACTCCAACAGCGCGTCCCAAAGGTGGGGTAGTTTCCGCCAGCGTCAGGGCTTGTTCCCTGGGCTTCTGGTAGATGATGATATAAGCGAGGAGGATGTGTTTGGGAAGAGGGAGTTTGCAGTTGGGGCTATCCCATCATCGCAGCGCTGTCACGGAGACCGGGGACAAAGCTCGGCTCCCGAGCCCGGCAACTGGGGGCAGGATTTTGGGAGAGTCAAAAGACCCAGGATGGACTCCGCAACTAGAAACGAAGAAGAAACGGGGAGAGAGAGCAAGAGGGGGAGGAAGAGTAGAGCTTCGGTTAGAATGGGCGAGAGGAAGGGAGCGGAACAAGGGAACAGGAGGGAAAGCAGGGAGGGCAGGAAGCGGCAGCGACAAGAACTGAAGCTTCAGCTGGAGGAAACCAGAGGGAAACTTCTGGAACTCCAGCGCAAGGTGTGGAGAGTATACGGAGGGCAGGCGGATGACGAGAAAGGAGGCGAGGAGGAACAAGAGAACAGGGCGATCAATCTCGATGAGGTTGCCGAGATGTTTTCCGACAGCGACGATCCACTCATCAGCAGCGGATTTTCTCCTCCGCGCTGTTCGTCCAAGAAAAACAATGAAACCAATGGGAATGGCATATTTCCGGAGACCTCCGTGGACCTGGACTTGGAGTTAAATGGCGATCAAGTGTGGCTGGGCTGCAGTTTGGTCAGGGGTGAGTGGGAGAGCGCAGAAGGAGGGCAGAAGTTTGCTCAAGCTCTAAAGCAGGAGCTTGCAAATGTTGTGGCTCAAGTTATTGACAGAGTTGTCCGTCTCTATGCTGAAACCGACCCCTCGACAGTCGCATCTGCCACCGTTTCCCAAGAAAACAGCATGGCGTTGGATCTAAACTCCGACAGGAGGCCGAGACCTCACGCGGGAGAGCAGGTGGAAGCTTTGCCACTTGTCACAAAGAGTCCTCAAGACAAGAGGGGCCCTATCGTTCAAAGTGTACACAAGGACCTCCTCCTCCCTCCAGCCAATCCCAGCCTCCCTCCGCTACCCCAGCCCCCTCTCCCGGCACTTTTACCCCCCAGGAGCAAAGACCACCACTTCCTGCCCTCCTATCCCTCAGACAACCCCGTTCCCTTGCCCCTTCTTCACTACACCATGCAGAATCTCTTTGCCCGCTCCCTCTCCAGTTTGCCTCTTCATAAGGACTGCCTGTCTGAATCTTTTATGGACTTCCGTTCACACAACGCTGCGTTCCCACCCCTCCCATTGTTGGGGCAGCTCGACCCCTCTCCGTCAGATAGAGCGAGAGAAGGAGGGATGAGGGGAGGCGGAGGAGGAATGGTGGATGGAGGAGATGCAGCACTCTATCTTGCCGCTGGGTCAATATCCTTTTATAAAAAAAGTGGAAAGAAATATAAATTTACACCACCATTCAAAAGTTTGAGGCCAGTTTTAAAAAGAAACATTAACATTAAATTGTTCAGTAGAGATAACAATAATGTCACTCAGTATATCTTTTAAATAAAAAAAAATCCTGTTTTGTTTTCATCATTGATAATAATAATGTTTCTTGAGCAGCAAATCATCATATCAGAATGATTTCTGAAGGATCATGTGACACTGAAGACTGGAGTAATGATGCTGAGAATTAAGCATTGGCATCACAGGGATAAACTACATTTTAAAATAGAAAAGTTATGCTAAATTTTAATTATATTCCAAATTATTTCAGTTTTTACTGTATTTCTGATCAAAGAGCTTTAGTGAGCATGAGTTGTATAGACCCAAAATGATTAAATGGTAGTGAATATTAAATATACATGTATATTTGTGCTATCAAAAATTCCTTAACCATCTACACTCTCAGGAAGGTCTCTCTCCGTGCCACCTGAAGAAAGCCAAACTCATGTTCTTCTACACACGCTACCCCAGCTCCAGCACACTGAAGACATATTTCCCTGATGTCAAAGTGAGCATCATTCATACATCCTCAATTGAAAATAGTATAGCTTTGTGTGCATATCTTGCACAAATGATATGGGCTAATGACTTATTGAATAAAGTTACACTGACCTAAATACAGCAGTCAGGCATGGTTTCCCTTTGAAACGGTTTGAATCAATTCGAGCAGTCAGAAAATCTTCCATGAGTGAGTGTAAATGCATCATAATAACACATTAAACATCACAGAATGTCTCGCAAAAATTATACTAAAATGTTTAACGCTGACCTACATTCATTATTCATTACTTTTTGAAATGCTGCTAGAATTAACTTGGCTTCTCTCTCTCTTTTTTTTTCTTTCTCTTTTCCCTCCTCGCACAGTTCAATCGTTGTGTCACTTCCCAGCTGATTAAGTGGTTCAGTAACTTCCGGGAGTTCTTCTATATCCAGATGGAGCGCTTTGCCCGCCAGGCAGCCAGAGAGGGGCTTACATCTGCCAGGGAAAGATCACTCCGCCTGGGCAGAGACACTGAGCTTTACCGCATTCTCAACATGCACTACAATAAGAGCAATGATTACCAGGTCAGTGTGTGCACATTTGTGTAAAGCCGTGGGTAACTGCGTTTAACCGTTTGATTGCGTGTTTAAGCGTTGTGTCTCTTTTCTAGGTTCCAGAGAGGTTTGTGGAGATATCGGAGTTAGCCCTGAGGGAGTTTTTCACTGCCATACAGAGTGGTCGGGATGCTGATCCGTGCTGGAAGAAGGCCATCTACAAGATCATCTGTAAATTAGACAGCCCAGTGCCTGACAGCTTCCGTCTGCCCGGCTGCCCCACGGACACTTACCGGATGGGTTAAATAGAGTTTATCACACACATGCACAGCCTCATAAAAACATGTGCACAGATTGATATCATAAGTGTGCAAGAATGTTAACAATCTGAATTAGTGGCTAAGATCCAAGAAGAAAATGTACAAAATTGTGCTGTAAAGATCGATTATTATTATCATCATGATGCTCAAAAGTATTATTTGTTTAAACATTATCTGATTAACTACTTTAGTCAAGCATTATTACAGTTAGCACTGAAAAACGTTCTTCTTTTATGGAAAAAAATGTTCTCATTTTATTCGCTGTTACATTAATGCTCATTAATTTATCTGAAAATGCAGGCCTGGTTGGCTTTTGACCTTTTTATATTACTTGTTATTATATAATGTTGCTGAGTTTCTGTGAATTTGTGGTGTCGTGTAATAAAATAAGTCAAAACAATGTTTTCTCTGAGTTAACGCTATAAATTATACATCAAAGTATAAACGCTTATTTTTTCAAATGCATATGCAGTCTTACGTGACATATTATTGGGGGAGCACATTAAATAACATAAACATTACATCTGGTCTACTGTGGGAGGGTGAGGCTCTCAAACTAGGGCCCTGTCCCAAATGGCACACTTCATGTGCACTTTCGGTCTTGTGGACTTAATGGCCGCTGCGTGAGCGTGTCCGTTAAATACATGAGACCGCAGGGTTTCCCATTTGGCATTTTAGGTCTCAGAAGGGTGCTCACGAGCGCCCCCTTAGCGGTCGATATGCGCCAGTCAAAGCGGCATTACGTCCTGAAAGTGCGGACTCAGAGGAAGACTGTGAGGGTTTAGGGTGCCATTTGTGATGGGGCCTAAGAAATTGTGACTTACCCTGATACTAAGCTCAAACACCTGACAGCCAGCATGAGTCCACACACATCGCGGTCAATACAGATGGTCCTAGACCGGGATGGGGTAATTGATTACAAGTAATGTGAATTGTGTAATCGGATTACTTTTCCAAGTAACTAGTAAAGCATTGCTTTAAAATAGAGTTACTTTTTCAAATATTTATTGAGTAGCACCTCTTCTGTCCACATGTTGAGAGTAATTGTATGTAAGTGGAGAGGTGTTGTGTGCGCTGTGTGAACATGATTGCGGTCATGTTCAACATTTTATTGCTGAAGTGGCGTCGTCCGAAATCGCATACTCTCGAAAAGTAACAACCGCTAGAAAAGTACACTATCCCCTGGTTTCACAGACAAGGCTTGAGTCTAGTCGCAGACTAAAATGCATGTTTGAGCTATTTTAACCGAAAGCTACATGCACTAGCATATCGTAAATATGTCTGCCATTGTTTTGTCTCAATATGCACATCAGTAATGTTTTTTCTAAGGCACATTTATAAAATCTACTTAAGTGTCCTAATTGAATTAAGGCTTAATCTAAGCCCTTCTTCTTCTTTGGTGTTTTACGGGGGTTGGCATCCAACTTCAATGGTGCATTACCGCCACCTACTGTACTGGAGTATGGACCGGAGCTTCAGAGATACCTACATCTAGATATTGCTATAAAATAAAGTAAAAATAAATAAATAAAAACCTTTATTTGCACACTATATCCTATCTCCCAAACCTGTAGCCTTTAAGAAATTAAACAAATGTTCATTTGATGCTTTCCCCAGTATTTCTTTTAGTGAATTTCCTTCAACCCCCACTCTTCTTAGTTCTTCTTTCATCTTTATTCTTTCCGTCTCATATTTCTGACATTCTAATATCACATGTTAAATATAATCTTAGCCCTGTCTGTGAAACCATGCCAAAAAGTATTGGGACACCCCTCCAAATCATTGAATCCAGGTGTTCCAGTCACTGCCATGGCCACAGGTGTATAAAATCAAGCACTAGGCATGCCGACGCTCCTGCAAACATTTGTGAAAGAATGGGTCACTCTCAGGAGCTCAGTGAACTCAAGCGTGGTACCATGCTAGGTTGCCACCTGTGCAATAAGTCCATTCGGGAAATTTCCTCACTACTAAATATTCCACGGTCAACTGTTAGTGGTATTATAGCAAAGTGGAAGCAATTGGGAACAACAGCAACTCAAAGTAAACAAGAATCTGCACACTGCCGCTCCAAAAGATTTATTAAAAAGAAAACGTTTCGACCCAAAAGGTCTTCGTCAGGCAACTCGGCCACATAAAATCACAGAGCAGGCTCAGCAGTGGGTTTGTTTTTCAGGGGTACTTGGGATTGGCCCCTTAGTTCCAGTGAAAGGAACTCTTAATGCTTCCGCATACCAAGACATTTTGGACAATTTCATGCTCCCAACTTTGTGGGAACAGTTTGGGGGTGGCCCCTTTCTGTTCCAATTGTGCACCAGTGCTCAAAGCAAGGTCCATAAAGAAATGGTTGAGTGTGTTTGGTGTGGAGAAACTTGACTGGCCTGTACAGAGTCCTGACCTCAACCCGACAGAACACCTTTGGGATGAATTAGAGCAGAGAATGCAAACAAGGCCTTCTCCTCCAACATCAGTGCCTGACCTCACAAATGCACTTCTAGAAGAAATCTCCATAAACACACTCCTTAACCTTGTGGAAAGCCTTCCCAGAAGAGTTGAAGCTGTTATGGCTGCAAAGGGTGGGCCAACTCCAGATTAAGAATGGGATGGCATTAACGTTCATGTGCATGTAAAGACAGGCGTCCCAAAACTTTTGGCTGTATAGTGTGTATGTATATATAATTTGATCTTCTGCAGTCCAGAATGGCAGCACATCTGAAATGTTTGCTACTCCACAGGTACGAATTTGCATGTCCTTCAGCCGTATTCATTACACATTTGGTGTGAAGGGGCCTTTACATTTACTAAAATAAGAACTTGTTTTTTCTATATATTATTAAAATACAAAGACGCAAGCCCAGCCCAGGTGAGGGAAAAATAACGCAATTCTTTTTTTTTTTTGTTTTTTAGGGAGTAACGCAATATTGCAATGCATTAATTTAAAAAAATAACTATCCCCAACACTGGTCGTAGATTTGTATTGCTGTGTTGTATATTTTACCTTTGTTTGAATGAATTGGTGTAAAAACTTGGCACTGTTAGTTTCTAACAGAAACTAAAATAGTTCCTGATACTCATAATAGCCTGCTCTCACATCCAGTTGTCAAAATGAAGTAGGTCTATATAACTTAACTAAGGTGATTATCATACATGTGACCTATTCTGATGCTTTACTTAAAGAAAATGCACTGGAATGTGGTTCTGTTGAATTCATGTTTTTGTGCGATCACATGATAGTCGTTAACTCATGATGCGTTTTAGGAGCATGAGTGTGTGAATGCGCGCCTCCGCTGCTGGTTAAAGACTGTGTGGAGCTGGTGTGCGCACACACGCTATGGCGCTGCCGTGGTTTCTGTTGGTGGAGCTGCTTCTGTACGGCAGCTGTTTCATCTGCGGGATCATCACAGCCGCCTCCGTCACAATCTCACAGGTATCTGCTGTTCAGTATAGAAGAACTTAACAGAGTTTACCTTATTGTCACATGGTGCGTTGCGTTTAGAAACACGGAAAAATGTAAGTTTCAAACTTCGCTGATGCTCGCTGAACGCTGGTAGTGTAGGTGACCATAACTGTTTACAGGGGATATGGTGTTTTCCATAGCATCATGTAAAATCATAACTTTTCTTCTGGAGGTGTTCAGTGCGTATGCTCTCACGAGTTGGACCCCAAAATCGTCATAGTCATGTGACTTGACTCAAGAAAATTACGTTTTTTTAATAACTATCCATGCCGTTGCAGAATTAATAGGCCGACGTTTATATATTTATATTTTTTGTATAACTATCCATACAGTAGAAGAACTAATAGGCCTACGTTTTTAAAAGTAAAACCCGGAAGTGAAGAGAAAATGAAAGTGTGACAGAAGCAACTAAAGCTTCCAGTTCTGTCACTCTCTTCCACTCTTTTTCTGTCATGTGTCTTTGATCTCAAGTTGATTAAAGTCAGATGAGCAGAAAGAGAGAGAGCCTCAGTCTTCTTCCTGCTTTTTCCGTTTTTTCCACAATATGTCTTGAATATATGCATATATGCAGACAATCTTAGAAAAAAGAACAAAAAGGAAATCTGCCATTAAAAAAATGTGTTGTACATATAATTTGTTCTGAAGCAATATGAAGCTATATTCTCACCAGTGTTCAAACATCTGTGATGTATTTAAATCTGCATATTTCTGATATTTTTACCTTTTATAAAGGGCATTTTCCCTAATCTTATTAAATATAGTCTATGCTTCAGCTTTCATTTTATATTCCTACATGTGATCAATAAATTAAATTAGAATAAGACACTACACTCTAAAAAATGCTGGGTTAAAAACAACCCAAGTTGGTTTGAAAATGGACAAAATGGACAGCGGTTGGGTTGTTTTAGCCCCAGCGGTTGGGTTGTTTTAGCCCAGCGGTTGGGTTGTTTTAGCCCCAGCGGTTGTTTTAGCCCAGAGGTTAGGTTGTTTTAGCCCCAGAGGTTAGGTTGTTTAGGGTTGTTTTAGTCCATCGGTTGGGTTGTTTTAGCCCAGCGGTTGGGTTGTTTTAGCCCAGAGGTTAGGTTGTTTTAGCCCCAGAGGTTAGGTTGTTTAGGGTTGTTTTAGCCCCAGCGGTTGGGTTGTTTTAGCCCCAGTTGGGTTGTTTTAGCCCCAGAGGTTAGGTTGTTTAGGGTTGTAGGTTGTTTTAGCCCCAGAGGTTAGGTTGTTTAGGGTTGTTTTAGCCCCAGCGGTTGGGTTGTTTTAGCCCAGAGGTTGGGTTGTTTTAGCCCAGAGGTTAGGTTGTTTTAGCCCCAGAGGTTAGGTTGTTTAGGGTTGTTTTAGCCCCAGTGGCTGGGTTGTTTTAGCCCCAGCGAGTGGGTTGTTTGAGCCCCAAAAGTTGGGTTGTTTTACTCTAGCGGTTGGCTTGTATTAGCCCAGCGATTGGGTTGTTTTAGACCCAGCGATTGGGTTGTTTTAACCCAGTTGTTTTAGCCCAGCGAAGGGGGTTGTTTTTTTTTTCTTAAAAAGAATGTTTACCATGAGGAATACTTGTAGTTTTAAAGTTCACTGGCACAACATTAAATGTGGAAAAGTGTCTAGTGGACCTTTTGTGCCCAACTTTTTCAATAGTTGTACATTATTTTTAGAAGTGCCTACTATAGTCATAACAAGATGCATTTTTGTAAGCCATAACCTTCTTTCTTTATTTTCTCCACCCAAACAGGGAAGTTTTGATGGGAAGTGTATGCTGTACGGTTCAGTGCATCTGAACAACTCATCAATCGGTGTGCTTTCATCCAGTTCTCCCTCCCTCTGTTACTTCGTGTCAGCCATCTCCGTGTGTGTCGCTGTCTTCTGCTTTTCATTCACTCTCTATTGGATCTACGTCGCCTGTTTTGATGGAGAGGTGAAAAGGTATGTCTAGGAACACAGTAAATCATGTGCTTGTGAGTTTATTTCAGGTATGAGAACAGAGGTTTTCATTTTAAAGAAATGTAGAGTATACTTTTATGCAAGGATGCATTAAATTGATCAAAAGTAAAAATGTTACAGAACATTTCTATTTCAAGCAGTTGCTCTTCTTTTGAACTTTCTATTTATCAAAGAATTCTGACTAAAATGTATCATGTTTCCATATAAATATTAAACAGCACAACTGTTATCAACATTGATAATACCGGTAATAAAAAAAAAAGTACTTGAGCATCCAATTAGCATATTGAAATGATTTCTGAAGGATCATGTGAGACTGAAGACTGGAGTAATGATGCTGAAAATGCAGCTTTACTATGACACGGATATATTTTAAATGATATAAAATAGTAAATGTTACTTTAAATTGTAATATATTGGTGCGCAAAAGGGATTTAATTAAAAAAATCTTACTCATCCCAAGTGTTTAAATTATATATATTGTTTTTGACAGCGCTGAGTACACGAAAGTATTATTTTACAGTCTCTGTTTAATACGTTATTTGATAGAACTGTTAAACAAAGAAATAAACGGCCTTTGCTATAAGAAGGTTTATCTCATATTCATGTCATTTTCATTGTGTGCTGTATGTAAAATTAATGCACCAACTTCCCAGTTGGTTACAGTGTTTACTTCCTTTTTATTCATTCATATATATATATATATATATATATATATATATATATATATATATATATATATATACACACTTTTTTGAATGTGTATATATATATATATATATATATATATATATATATATATATATATATATATATCATATATATATATATATATATATATATATATATATATATATATATATATATATATATATATATATAATATATATATATATATATATATATTATATAATATTTAAAAATACTCTAATAGGAATTACAAGATCAAGAAGCTAAAGTATAAGCCTGTTCTCCAATATATTGGCATTGGTCATAAAAAAAAAATCAGTATCAGCCGACCACTAGTTAAAATGGTAGTGTGTATATTTAGGTGTAAGCTGTTAATACAGAATCAAAAAGAAATATTAAAAACAAAATGATCAGACTTCCTTCCAATGCTCTATTGATAAAAGTACAATCTAATTTCAAATTCATTAAGAGATGTTACAACAGTCCTTTTCCTGTCAGAGTGAGACCTTGCCAACATGAAAGGATGAAGCATTTCTTCCCCCCTAAAAGACTATTAATTTGGAAGCTATTACTGGGATAGCAACAGTATTTATTTTCTAAAATATCATGCAATCATTGTGCAGTGTTGTCTGTTTGGTATCAGAGAGAAACTATGGATGAACGTTACCCTTGGCTTGTCTGGAGTCTTCCTCTTCTTCCTCTTGGTGACGGGATGCATCCTGAAAATTGGCAGGGACAGACTGTGTGACTCAGTGCTTCATATACTGAGCAACATAACAAGGTGAGTGTGTAAGAGAGACCTCTCTAATGCAGACAGACACTATTGACCATCATAACAACCTTATCAACAAAAGTGGGTGTGTATATGCAATATTTTGTGCATTTGCAGATGTGAAGAAGCGCAGGATAAGTCTTGGCAGAGGCCTATAACTGGGAGCCAGTTCTACTCCAGACTGCACAGCGCAGAGGTAGTTACAGACTCCCTTGATCACAAACACACAGAAACACGCTATGCATGAGCAATCAGCATATTCACATCATTAGAGTTGCATCTCATTTACACTGACTAATTTCTTGAGCTTCCATCAAGTTAACATCTGAGATTAATTAAATCTGTTAATGTTGTTCAGTTTGTTGACATTCTGGCTCAAATCTCAAATCTTCAAATCTCATTTGTCTCGAAGTGGTGGAGAAACCTTCTTCATGGCAAAATCTATGAAATTCATAACACACACACACGCACAAACATACACACATATTTATACACTGATCAGGCATAACATAATGACCACCTTCCTAATATTGTGTTGGTCTTCCTTTTGCTGCCAAAACCGTCCTGACCCATCGAGTCATGGACTCCACTAGACCCCTGAAAGTGTGCTGTCGTACCAAGATGTTAGCAGCAGATCCTTTAAGTCCTGTACGTTGCAAGGTGGGTCCTCCATGGATCGAAGATCTGGGAATTTGGAGGCCAAGTCAACACCTCAAACTCGTTGTTGTGCTCCTCAAACCATTCCTGAACCATTTTTGCTTTGTGGCAGAGGGCATTATCCTGCTGAAAGATGCCACAGCCACCAGTGAATATTGTTTCCATGAAAGGATGGTATGTATCAAAGTAACATCCACATGGATGGCAGGACCCAAGGTTTCCCAGCAGAACATTGCCCAAAGCATCCCACTGTCTCCGCCAGCTTGCCTCCTTCCCATAGTGCATCCTGGTGCCATGTGTTCTCCAGGTAAGCGATGCACATGCACTCAGCCATCACATCAAATGTGATTCTTTAGACCAGGCCACCTTCTTCCATTGCTCCGTGGTCCACATGCCCACTGTTGGTGCTTTTGGCAGTGGACAGGGGTCAGCATGGACACCCTGACTGGTCTGCGGTTAGCAGCTCCATACTCAACAAACTGCGATGCACTGTGTATTCTGACACCTTTCTATCAGAACCAACATTAACTTTTGATCGGACCACACGGGACAGCCTTCCCTCCCCACGTGCATCAATGAGCCTTGGCCGCCCATGACCCTGTCGCCGGTTCTCTACTGTTCCTTCCTTGGAGCACTTTTGACAGATCCTGACCACTGCAGACCGGGAACACCCAATAAGATCTGAAGTTTTGGAGATGCTCTGACCCATCGTCTAGCCATCACAATTTGGCCCTTGTCAAACTCGCTCAAATCCTTACGCTTGCCCATTTTTTCTGCTCCTAACACATCAAGTTTGAGGACAAAATGTTTTTTACTTTTTAAAATTTACTTTTTACAGTCCACTGTATTATTCACTTGTCAATGTTATGCCTGATCTGTGTGTGTGTGTGTGAGTGTGAGTGTGTGTGTGTGTGTGTGTGTGTGTGTGTGTGTGTGTGTGTGTGTGTGTGTGTGTGTGTGTGTGTGTGTGTGTGTGTGTGTGTGTGTGTGTGTGTGTGTGTGTGTGTGTGTGTGTGTGTGTGTGTGTGTGTGTGTGTGTGTGTGTGTGTGTGTGTGTGTGTGTGTATATATATATATATATATATATATATATATATATATATATATATATATATATATATATATATTATATATAAATTTTTTTTTAAAAAAATCACATGTTGCATATTTTAAAAACTTTTATTTTCATCCCTCTCAGATAGCAGTTTGGGTGAATTTCTTCTGTTGGGTGATCATAGCAGGTCTGGTCCTGCTCCAGCGTAACAAACGGTCAGAACCCCAGTCGGGAGGAGAGGACCCATCAGTGGCCCCTTCTGAATCCGAGCCCTTCTTCAACCGCCCAGGACGTCCTTAGCGTACAGAGACACAGTTATTCTATGTCGTTACACACTAAACCAGTCTGCGTGTCGCTTGAACACACTCACACACACATACACATACATATGCTCATATTCACAAACGCACTGCTGGCTAGCTGAGCCAGGAGGATTTTGGCAGTTCCAGTATACGGTCTTGATTTTGTTCACTAGCATTGCCAAGGGTTAGTTGCCATGGTTACTGATCTGTGGCTGGCAGCACAGACCTGGCAGGTGATGGTGTGCGGTTGCCAGATTGGTGGTGTGACCTGAACTGATTGAGACACAGCTTTATGTAAAGAGATCAAATCTGACAACATTGTCAGTGTTTTTTGAGTGTATACTCAAATCTTCAGGAAACTGTTTCTACATGGTTACTCTAGTGTTTTACTAAACATTTCATGAGTACATATATCAGTTTAAAGGCTTTTGTGGAATAACATCCATTAAATTGAACCTAGTTTACCTGGAGTCGAACCAAATTAATGCACTCTACTGTAACTTTCAACTTGTCTTAAAGGGATCGTTCATCCAAAAATAAAAATTGTCAACGTTTACTCGCCCTCAAGTTGTTCCAAACCTGTATGAGTTTCTTTCTTCTGTTGAACATAAAAGATCTTATAAAGAATGATTGTAACCAGACAGTTGATGGTAGCCATTGTCTTATACCATAGTATTTATTGGAACAACCTAAGGGTGAGTAAATTATGACAGAATTTTCATTTTTGGGTGAACTATCGCTTCAAGTAAAGCCTGCTCTGTGTGAAAGCACAACATTTTCGCCCTCTGCTGTCTGTTTATATGAACTACTCCATAAATCCCATTAGACGGCGCTCATGTGCCTGTTTTGTAGGCCAGAAATCTCCCATAAGTACTCCATCCCTCCCCCTGATTTCACATTTCTCTTATTCATAGTCCTTGGTGTCCTTAACATGGGCAAAACTGCTTGAGAATGTCTTTCCGAGAGTGTTTGGCTATTAATCTTGTGCCCAGTAGAGATGTCATTTTTAATGGCTTTTTCCAACACGCAGCCACAGGAGGTAAGAGTGTGTGTGTGTGTGTGTGTGTTTGGGTTGACAGGGACATAAATCCATAATTTGGCCAGTGATGGTATCCGCTTTCCACAGGCGAAGTGCCAAATCTGAGGTGCTGCCCACAGCACTAAAGTCCTCAGAAACACAGTGTCCTTCCGCCTATCTCGGCTGCACAGTGTCCATGTTTGCTCTTCAGCAACTAAATGCATTGCTCTCATCACCTAATCATTTGTCCTCCTTTTTTTGTGTAACTTTTTCAGTTAACTTACTACATTTGTTTTAGAACTGCTGGTTCCAGATTATGCTCTGATATTTTTATGAATTTTAAATCGGTTGTATAACCCAATATGCTTGAGTCTGACTATGTAAACATTTCAAAGCAATTAAATTTGCCAACCAAGAGCTTAAGTGCCTAAATATGTCTAAATGTCAAAGGTGGTATTTTTAATATTAAAATGTATGGGATTTTTGCGCCTAGGGATTTTATTCATCTGCAAAATGGGGGAAAACCGTTCTAAACATGATATAAAATCACAGTTTGAGCCAGACCCCTTGGAAGCAGACGTCACCGTTACACCATTGCAGTTGTGTGTGGATTGTGGTGGCAGAAAAGTAGTGGTAACAAGTAGGGATGTGCCGAAATGAAAATTCTGGGCTGAAAACTTTTTGGATTAGAAAAATTCTGGATGCTCATGGACAAAAAAATGAAACTGCTTAAAAAAAAAAATTTTTAATTCAATATTTTTAATGATACTTAATTATATATATATATAGTTCATGCCTTGACAGTTCAGGGCTGTTTTGGCAGCAAAAGAGGGACTGACACAATATAAGGAACATGGTCATAATGTTATGCCTGGTCGGCTTTATTGGAAGGTGGCTGTCCCGAACCCTAACCCCATTTTTCAACGTATGAAAATTATATTGAATTAATTTTGGCTTTTTTTTTCATTGTTGCTTTCAAAATATATCTTTGATATTTTTAAAAGTTAAGTTCAATACAAATATTTATTTTATATATTTTTTGTAAATCATGAAACTATGTAAAACATTTTTTAAAAGTCCTGCATTGTCATGTCACCACCAGACCAGTGTATGTTTTAGTCCACTGGCTGAGACTGGTTTTTACTACACCCCTACATTTTTGATCAGGACATATTCCGGTCTCTGTCATAAAAACATTTTTGGGTGTTATTCCATAAAATTTAGTTTGTGTATACAACTGTTCAGAAATGTGTTAGCTAACCATGTGCTGATTAGCATCTTTGAGCTAGGCTCAAAAGTATCTAAAATTGTAACTACTGAAACAGTCACGACCAAAATATGTGGTGAAGTTTCAGTCGTGACACCGTTTTTTGGGGGTTATTAAAATGTTTTTGTTTGTGTGTGTGTGTGTGTGTGTGTGTATGTCCTTGTTTATATTACATTGTGGGGACCAAATGTCCCAATAAGGATAGTAAAACCAGAGATCAACTACATTGTGGGGACCAGCCAGTAGTTCCCACTTTTCAAAAGGCTTATAAATCACACTGAATGAGTTTTTTTTTTTGTTGAGAAAATAAAAATGCTGAATGTTTCCTGTGATGGGTAGGTTTAGGGGCAGGGGCAGTGCGTGTGATGGGTAGGTTTAGGGGCAGTGTAGGGGGATAGAATGTACAGTTTGTACTGTATAAAAAACATTATGTCTATGGAGAGTCCCCACAAAGATAGTGAACCAGACGTGTGTGTAAGTGTATGAGAGAGACAACTGTTCAGAACTGTGCTAGCTAACCATGTGCTGATTAGCATCTTCGAGCTAAGCTCAAAAGTATCTAAAATTATCCAAGTTAACCACTTCACCACGTTTCAGTAGTGACATCAATGTTTGGTAGTGATACAATTGTTTATTTGGGTAAAATAAACCAAATTTTATTACAGTTATGCAAATGATTAGTATTTAAATGTTTTATTATGCAAATCATTAGTGTTTTAGTATGTGAGTTAATATTCTGTAAAGTAATGTGGTCGCTACCAAAACATTATTGTCACTACCGAAAATGTGCAGTCAGGACCAAAACATGGGATGTTTTGTCAAAAATAAAGTATATTAAATAATCAACTAAGATGTTATTATAGTGTTTGGTTCAATGTATATTCAAACTTAACTTTGAAATCAGTATGTTAAACTTTATGACTTTTACAAAAAAAAAAAAGATTGGATTCAAAGTACAACAAATCTAATACACTTGAACATATTGAGGGTATAGTGGGCGATTTCGGATTCAGCCTTAGTACTATGGAGGACCAAATTACTCAAAATTAAATAATTAAATAAATAATGAATTCAATTAAACAACAATTAAATGTACCAGTTTATTCTGAAATAATTAAATAATTAATTAAATAATTTATTTATTAATTTAATAATTAAATAATTTATTTGATTAAATATTAATTAAATAATTCAATAAATAAATGTATCTATTTATTTTGTAAAATTACATGAAATTATTTAATATATTTCACAATTACCACACTCTTCCAAATAGATACAAATCTATTTTTTTATTATTTAATGTGCTTTTTCAAAAAGATGTTTTTCATAATAATACGCTGCATTTACGAATGATGCCTATTTTGAGGAATCATGCATTTCCAAAGCAACATTTTTCCAAAGTTTTTTTTTCATAATAATGGAGGACATTTCACAAATGCCAATCAACAGGCAGTTGGCGGGGCTTGGCGCTGATTGGATAATCCTTTCAGATTGATTACTTTTTCCTGTCTGGGTCTGGCAAGTTGCAAGGGGAAATAGGGGAATTGATTGTAAATTAATATGGCGGTAGGAATTGATCAAGATAAAAACACACTTACTTAAACACAGCCACATTTCTCATCATTTACAGGTTTTTAGAAAATTCAATAGAGTCAAAATACATTTTCAGTCACAAATAAGAAATGAGAAGCACCCAGTGATGTCACCACAGCACACACAGATCGATCTGTCATGTCTGTCGACTCTTTAACTTCAAACCAATCAGCGCCAAGCACCGCCCACTACCTGTTGATTGGCATTTGTGAAATGTCCTCTATTATTATGAAAAAATTTGTTGGGAAAATCGTGCTTTGGAAATGCATGATTCGTCAAATAGGCCCCATTCGTAAATGCAGCATATTATTATGAAAAACGGCTTTTTGAAAAAGCACATTTAATAATGAAAAAAATATTTTTAAACATAACAATAGTGTGTGTGGAAGAGGTGATTGTGAAATATATTAAATAATTTCATGTAATTTTACAAAATAAATAGATACATTTATTTATTTAATTAATATTTAATTAAATTAATTATTCGATTATTAAATTAATTATTAAATTATTAAATTAATTATTTAAGTAATTATTTAATTATTTCATAATAAACTGGTACATTTAATTGTTGTTTTATTGAATTCATTATTTATTTAATTATTTCATTTTGAGTAATTTGGTCCTCCATATAGTACCGGTAGCTGGGGCCTGTTTTCAGGCGCTGCGTAATATCATTGCGCCGCTGCACCCATTGTTTGGCAGCAAAGTTACTTGATTATTACGCAGGAATGAGAGGATAGTTCCTATCCATATCGGCCAAGAAAATCACAACATTTCATTTTCTGTCGGTCTTAGTACACGATGTAACTACAGAAGAGTCAAGTTAAAAACAGGAAACATATTGAAACTCTTTGGTCATTTTTGAGCGAGATGCTAATGTTCTAATCAGAATCAATGATCTATGCTAGCTATGCTAAAAGTGCTACCGCCAGACCCGGAGATTGGCTGAATGGATTCGAAGATAGTAAAGCTCAACTGTTTAACTCTAGGGGAGCTGGAAAATAAGCCTATTTTTTGGTTAAAAAAGGTTCCTTTAAGAACTGTCATCCACAAAATATGACACCGATGTTTGCAAACACCCAAAATGGTAAAGAAATAGTTTTGTACAATTATTAGACGACTGCTTGTTTGCTTAAATCAAATTTTATTGATATACTTGAAAATTATGTAAACAAGTTTTTACAGAGATATTTACTTTACTTTAACTTAATTTCTTCGCCTGTCTCTACAGCTGCTTGCTGAGTTTTCGGGTCTGTCTCTCACGGACCTCATAGGCGTGTTTTGTATCCAGGAGCTCGTCTAGCGTCCATCGGAGGCGGGCCATGTCCAGCTGTGTGGCCTGACACTGCTCACGCAGGCTCTGGGTCTCCTCGTGCAGCTCCACCGCAGCCGCGGCCAGCTCCGTGCTGCGCTCCTTGCACTGTGTTTGTATCCGGCCAGCGTCCGCCAGCATGGACTCCACACTGGACACAACCGAATTGGTCTGGGCCTTTGCTATCTCAGTCATCATCTATCTGGCAGAGAGAGAAAGAGGAGAGCGTGGTCATGGGTCATTGGATACTTATTTAGCACTGTGATTAAATAGCCTTCTAATTAGGGTAAAAATTAAATAGAAGCTCTATTTGTCAGTTACCCATTTGATAGCACCAGGTTGATAAGATTAATAATTGTTTTGAAAGAAGTCTCTTATGCTCACCAAAGCTGCATTTATTAAATTAAAAATGCAATAAAAACGGTAATATTGTGAAATATCATTACAATTTAAAATAACATACTTCTATTTTAACATATTTCAACATGTAATTTAATCCTGTGATCAAAGCTGAATTTTCAGCATCATTACTCCAGTCTTCAGTGTCACATGATCCTTCAGAAATCATTCTGATATGATGATTTGCTGCTTAAAGGGTTAGTTCAGCGATTAGCATTAAGCTTTGTGTCAGTAGAAACCCAGGGGTATATTCAAATTATCGTATTTTCCCCCCTCATATGACCCTGAGACGAGAGAATTATGTATTTTATTTCTGGAAAAAATCCTCAGATGACGCAAATATCGCCATTTTGCGTCATCTGAGGAGTTTTTGACCAAAGGCTAAAGACTACAGCCAGCAGGAGGCGCTATTTCCACATGTTTTCAACATGACACTCACAACACTCGGCTCGGGAGCTGCGGAGATTCATTTAAACGGAGCGGTGGAGAGCAAAGTGAGTGTTTCAACTTTTTAAATAAATTCCTATGAAAGTTAAGACATAAACTGATCACGCGCTGTGAATGCGGCCGCAAATCCCACGATTACCTCAGCTCATGTGATGAATGTAATCCGATCCTGCTGCGTTTGTGCCGTGACACTCAATCGGCTCACTCGCATTATATCGAACAGACACGTTCAGTTTTTAATTGTAGTGTCTCTAACTGAACTGATTTTATGAAAATGAACGCGGTGGGCAAGTGATCCAGTAATCCAGTAACCGTGCCTAGAGTGGCCTCGCAGGGCAGCGAAGCAGTGCATTCTGGGAGTTGTTGCCTTTTATCCTAATGAGAAAAAAATACATTTTCTGTCTTTTCTCAGTCTAGAAGGCACCAAATTCAAAAATAATTTCACATTTCTACTACATAAATGACCCAGTTTAAATACAGATTCATCTTCCCAGCGTACCCCTTTAACATTTCTGTGTAAAATTATACCATTCAAATATATGAGGTAAAAGAGATTAATAAAGGCTACTTTTATTTATCAAGGATGCATTAAATTGATTAAAAGTGACAGTGAAGACATTTATAATGTTACAATAGATTGATTTAATAAATGCAGTTCATTGAACTTTCTATTCATAAAAAAATCTTCAGTATCACCATTTCCACAAAAATGTTAAAGGGATAGTTCACCCAAAAATGAAAATTTTATGTTTATCTGCTTTCCCCCAGGGCATCCAAGATATAGGTGACTTTGTTTCTTAAAACACAATTTAAGATTTTTAACTCCAACCGTTGGCGTCTGTCAGTTGTCAGTTGTATAATGCATGGCTCGTGACGACACATTGTACAATGTATGCGGTCTGGCGTAGTTCACGCAAGCGAAGGAAGTGATCTCTCGCGTGTATCTCTACACCAGATCGTGTACATTGTATAATGACCTCACTCACCGGAAGTGATCGATTGCTAAAGGCTGTCGGACAGTGTTGTATTAGAGGTAAAAGAAAAAAAGGGGTATAAATTCTGTTCTGTTTCTCGCACAAACTGATCGTTTCGTGTCTTAAGACATCAAAGTGTCGTCACAAGCCGCAGGGTTTAATATGGATTTGTCTGTGCATGTTTTTTTAATCTCATAGATTTTACTGCCATTCACATGCATAATACAACTGACAGACTGCAACGGTTGAAGTTAAAAATCTTAATTTGTGTTCTACTGAAGAAACAAAGTCATTAACATTATATAAACATTAGATAAACATATCATTTTCATATTTGGGTGACTATCTCTTTAAGCAGCACAACAGTTTTTAATATCCATAATAATAGTAAATGTTTCTTGAGCAGAAAATCATCATATCAAAATAATTTCTGAAGGGTTATGTCACTGAAGACTGGAGTAAAGATGCTGAATATTCAGCTTTGATCAGAGGAATACAATAAATGAAATATATTAAAACAGTTATTTTAATTTGTTAAAAAAATTGTTACTGTTTTAACTGTAGCCTATTTTTTTATGTTGCGTCTGAAAGTAATGATTTCAATACTTGCCAAGGACAGTCTAGGGACTTTGGTGGCATCAGCGGAGCATTTACACTCTGTCAAAGTGAAAATGCGTCAATCATTAGTCGTGACCCCTTATTATTATTATTATACAGCAGCAGCAGCGACATACTCGGTCTGATCCGCTGGGCTTGAAGGGGCATCAAGCGGCTTACAGAGGCTTACCGAGCCGCTCTCACATCAGCCTCATCTTTCTGATTACGAACATTAGCTGTTAAAGCACTAGGCCGTATAGAAACAACAGCAGGTCAAGTTATAACAAATACACAGATCAAAATGCAAATTACTTTCCACATGAATCAGATAATATTCCAGTCTTACCAGACTTTTCCCTCTGTCTTGTTCATGTAGCTTTTCCTGCTTGTCGTGTCTCTGTCGCGATTCAGCGTGACTGCTAAATCCGTGATTTACGAGTGAACGACTGGTTTAAATCCACTTCACCTCAAATTAAACACGACAGGATTAAGAGAGAGAGAGAGAGAGAGAGAGAGAGAGAGAGAGAGAGAGAGAGAGAGAGAGAGAGAGAGAGAGAGAGAGAGAGAGAGAGAGAGAGAGAGAGAGAGAGAGAGAGAGAGAGAGAGAGAGAGAGAGAGAGAGAGAGAGAGAGAGAGAGAGAGAGAGAGAGAGAAATAGACTAAGCGCTGAAACAGTAAAGTTCTTACAAGTGGGTAAATTCACTTTACACTGAGCTATTAAAGAAACAAAAATACAAACACTCATCATATAACGTTATTTCTGAACTAATACTGGACCTTACAGCTCTGACTTAAAAGTAAGAAACTTAAAGTGGTAGTTCACCCAAATATTAAAATTTTGACATAATTTACACATCCTCCATCCTAGGTGTAGGCAAAATGACATTCTTCTTTCAGACGAATACAATCAGAGTTATTTAAAAAATGTCCTGGCTAATCCAATGGCAGCCCACAATTTGAAGCCCAAAAAGTGGATCCATCCATTATAAAAGTGCTCCACACGGCTCTGGGGGGTTAATAAAGGCCTTCTGAACTGAAGACTTTTACTGTTATAAAGTAAAAGTGCCTTCCGTATTCAACTTACGAAGAAAGCGTAACGCCTCTCGCAGTTCAAAACGCAACGCTTACTTGGAGTACTTTTATAATGGATGGATGGATGCACTTTTTTGGGCTGCAAAATTTGGCCTGTAATTTGATTAACCAAGACATTTTTTAAATGTCAGAAGAATGTCAATAATTTTGGGGTGAACTATCCCTTTAAGCAGTGGCATAAGGATAAAGGTCATCAAAAAACACAACAAATGTGAGAATAACACCTTTAGATACTGTATGTTCATGGGTGATTCTATAATTGCACGTAACCTACATTTTGTGTCCAAAGTCATTATTTCCTTCTGCTTTTAAAATGGTTATATTTTTAATTTGAATAATTTGTTACTCATTGTCTTGGATCACAGGATGTTACAGCCCATAACGATATAATATTTTCTGTCTTATATAGGCTAGCATATGAAAATCATGATTTCTTGTTGTCCGAATTAGTCAGTTTTTCCCCCATCATGTATCAATGTGTAATCAAAATATTTTATTTTACTTGTCTTTTGGTAATATTTAATTTATTTTATTTATAAAAAACCCTAAATAGTAATGTTTAAAAATAACTTTTATCTTATCGAAATGTGTGCATAAATCTTGCATCAATTACCGTACCATACTTTGCCTTTAAATTGGTGGCATAATCTCCCACAACTGATCCAGGAAATTGTCACTTTCCCTCACTGACAAGATCTGAAGCACTGGTGGGTGTGTGTGAGTGTGTGTGCGTGTGCGTGTGTGTGTGTGTGTTCTCTCTGAGAAAACATTTTAATCAAAAAAGTTCTTACACCCATAATTATTTTGTAAAACGTCCATTTTTTACCGCAATATCAGAAGTAAAACAGACCTGATCACAGACCCTATCACTGATCACACAGTGGGTTGTTTAAACGTCTTTTATTCATGATTTCATTAGTGCCTTCACTGTCTTGTGCTCTTAGCGTTTATGCTAACAAGTGTCAATTCTGTTACCAAGGTAAGGTAGAGTAACAATGTTGACAGTATGTAACAGAATTGACTGTAACAGAGTTGACAAACAATACTATAAAGAAATCTGTTTTTATTACAAGTAAAAGAAGCTGTGAATTATTCACATTGAATATGTTTTCTAGAAAGAGTTTTTTTCCTTAACTTTTTGAAATGCAAAATGTAGTCCTATCTCCAATTATAGAATCACTCACATGTGGTCATAATATCATATCAACATTACAACTGTCAGATGTACAGCAGACACACTGCGCAGAATATAGAATAGTTCCCACACATTGTGGAAAACACTGCAATTTAAAGTAATACATTTGGCTTGACCTTCTGATTGGAGTGATGAATCACAAGCATTATGTTTTTAAAGTGCCCTTATTATCCTTTTTCAAATATTATCTTTCATGCAGTGTGTGAATATAGTGTCTGTGAATGTAAACAGTCTGCAAAGTATGAATAATAATTAAAGTTATTGTCTTCGAAAAGAAAGAATTGTCTCTGAACCGCCTAAACGAGTAGTCAGGAATTCCAGTCTCAATTCCGCGACCTGCATAATGTAACGCGGTAATAATTAACATAATGCCCGTGTATGGTTTTCACTGGCTGCCTGCGAACAATGTCTACTTTGACCGTCAAACACTGTAGCTGTGCTGTGTACATGTCGAGATTCTCTTTGTAAACACTTTTAAAGAATGAGGATGTGAAGAGTCAGGGGTTAAAATGACCACAGCGATACAATAACAGCCGTATAACCTCCTGACAACTGCTTCTCAAATCTCAGCGAGGTCTAATGTCTAAATGGGATTTACAAAACGTTTATCCATTAACAATGGGTCAGTACCCACTTAGCTTGCTCCTCAGAATCACAACCTGCAAGTATGAATAATTATTGATGTATACATTTTCTACCGGGTGTTCAAAATACATTGTTTTGTGTTTTATTTAATGAAGATTGTCTGTCAAGATTTGTTTTACACACTTTAATGTTACATCAGTCATTCACGTTAGTGCTTGGCTAATGCACTGTTATCGATACAGTTCCTGCATAATAAATTAGAAATATGATGGACATAAACCTGTTAATGCTGATGGTGAGGAATTACAGTTGCAACATCGCATAATGTACATAAAACTGATTGCGTCCCAATTCGCATATCCGTCCTAAATAGTATTGAAAATTATAATTAGTGCGTGCCAAATCGTAGCATGGTAAAATTAGTTTTTACAAAGATACCCGGATGGTCTACCTTTTCCCGTGCTGTGTAGTAAGTAGTAAGCAGCTCCAGTAGTAATGACAATATTTATCTTGAACTCTGCCATGGAAACTAGGATGTATAAACCGTAATTAAAGAATTTAATAATCAATAAAATGGGAATTTAGCCTACCTGTATGATATTATGCTGGACCAGTGCGGTTTGGAAAGTGAATGGATGGATGATTCAGCTGCGGGTGCCATCTCCTGGCAAGACACGGGAATTCATTCAATTCTCCCGGTGCATTATGGGTACTCTCAAGCCGTTGAGCATACATCAATTATACACTTGTTATTAAGGTGCATTGTGGGATTGAATGAGTGCACTTAATAACGTCCACTATGGTTTCGGACACCACTACAAATGACTGTCTCCTTAAATAGTGCCCTATTTAAGGGTATATAGGGCAATTTCGGACACAGCTCCAGACCCGTGCACACCCACTGCAAGTTGGACGAGGATTCAGTTAGAACTAGGGTTGGCAAAATAAGGGACACCCATTCATTTTTTCTGTTCAGTCCTATATCTGGAGATTCTCTTGCGTTCAAACGGTGGACTCGACATGTTTTTAAAAAAACGTGCAAGTTTATAGCGCATGTTCTCGAGAATCCGTCGCCAGGGCAACCAAGCAGCAAAAACGCAATCAGGCGCAAATGAGCTTCGGTACTGCCTATTGTGAAATTGAATTCTTTATATTTGCTATTAGTATTCTCCACACTGCAAAATCCTTATGTGTTTATTGAACTATGTGTGGACCTATGTATACGGGAATACGGGACTCCCGTATTGATTTGATAAGGGACGCGTCATTTTGCTTGTAAATACGGGATGATTCTGTATTTCACGGGACGTGTGGCAACCCCAGTTAAAACTACAAACATGGTTAAAAAGTGTTAAAAACGACAAACACGACAGATGTGCGAGTCAGACGGTTAGCCTAATGCTGCGTTCAAAGTTGGACATTCGGTGTGTGAACTCACGGTACATCCATTGACCTCAGCGAGACGCGTCGTTTGACGTCATTTTCAAGTCCTGCTTCCAATGAGCATAAACGTTAGAAAAACAAAAAAACTTTAACATTTGACATTAAGTTTATGTAATATGCCTTCATTTTTTGTTTGCTGTTTTCGAAGTGATTTTTTGTTTTTTTATTATCCTTACACAATTTCTATTGTGATTGTGAAAATGGTCACGACTATCAAGGTTTGAACTGTTATAGTTAACTGTATGTGCATTAAAAATATGCTATGACTATTAATGTAGTTGTAGCCTACGTACGCTCTGAAAAAATTTCACATTAAAAACTGCTATTTACAAGCCTAATCTGTTGGTTCTGTGTTTTAGCAAGAGCACCACACCAGTAGGTGGTGCTAAAGCTCCATGGTCCAATAATTACGGTCATTCATGCAACAATACGAAATAAAATTATGTGTATACAGTTTCACACGTTTTGGCCCTGTTGGCCTTCCATAATGCTCCTGTTGTGTGGTGACGACATCATGTGGTCAACGAGAAAATTACATCTGATTGCCTGGAACTCAGTGAGGTCTGAATGGGACATGTAGAGGCTTTTTTAAAGTAAAAATGTACAACTTTTTATGCGCTTTGGCCACTCAGTTACACCACAATGGCGTTTTGGGTGCCTTAAAAACACAAACTTTTTTCTTTTAAAAAAGGGTTTCAAAGTGCATGTTTTTAAAAATGCATTTCATCGCCACCTAATGGCCTGTCAGCAGAATACGGTCTTTGTGAAACACCTACGACTGTCACATCAACGTGTTCTGACATTTCTCTCCAATACGGTAGTAAATTACATTAAATTGAATGTGGAGGATTTTAACTGTGACAAGATGTTTGAAAGGGCAGTTTAAATGGTGACAGGAAGCATGTAACTAAGTGACAGATCTGTCCGTTAAAGATGACAAAGTAGTATGTCCCAATTTCCCAAACCTGTCTATTCTTCTGCTACACACTCATCACAAAAAGAGTGTATACTTTTAGGGCGTAGTATGAGTAGGCGAACTGGGATGCAACAACTGAGTAGCATATCACAGAGAAATGTCCTGCTTTTGATGGCGGTTCGGGTTGAACTAGTTCTTCGAATGTTTCATCATTGGACTCGCACTCGGATTGATATGGTAAAATCAACGCCATCGTTACTGTCTTTACAGTGTGTACAATCTCTGAGCTTTAAGAAGCCTCCAGAGCTGAAGTTCAGTAATGGACGTTTCGTTTCCCACGTAGACCAATCACAATAAGACTGGGCCGTCTGACCAATCAGAGCAGAGTAATCTCCCGAAAAGGAGCGGTTTAGAGAGACCGATTTATCATTGAAAAATGAGGTGAGGTGCAATGTATATTATGAGAAAACGAAAGTGTTTTTTGACCTTTGATGCATGTAAACCTGTTGTAGGAGACCTCCAAAACAAAAAGAGCCTTTAAAATAGCATAATAGGGGCATTTTAAAAGCACAATTTACACTAAATTAAATTTAAAACAACAACAAAACGAAATAACCAGTTAAATTTACAAATTGATAACTGGATATCATGTTGATAATGCCAGGACACAAATAAGATTTCAAATCAAGCAGTTTATTATGCACCATCTGTGTTTATCATAACCATCAGTTGTGACAATCCTTATTATTAGACTGCCTCCCAACACACACACACAGTACATATTTCATAACGTTCATTCTCCTTTCATAACTTCAAGCCAAATCCCTGTACTAGTGTAAAAGACAATTCAGACGAACCTTGTTTGAGCCCTAACAGCAAAATTTGCTTGCTTACGACCTATTAACCTTGGGGAGGGACAAATATAAAACTCATGTTTAGTTAGGCTGGACTAATCAATCATACTGTATCCCACAAACATCTTAATGCATTTGGCTACATCTGAAATTGTGTTCAGGGCATTTTCACAAAAAGAAAAGTATTGCTTTTGATGCTACTATTAAATCTTAAAGGGTTCAGTCTCAAAAGGGCACATGGGACAAAAACCTGAATACAAATTTGCATTCCCTTGAAAAAGCACATATGCTGAACACAGTTGATCTCAGGACCGCCTGAAACTTTTGCTACTTTACTCTAAAACAAAACCTTTCATCATCCATCTGAGTTCCAGACCAGAAGACAATTGTGCACCCAATTAAACAGCTCTTCAAGTATTCTGGTAGTCTAGCCATCTGGGTATCAACAACCAGCGAATGGATGAAACACGCTGCACAATCGAATACTTCTGACGTACTTTACATTCTCATCGTGATTTAAACAGACAACACATCACTGTTAGATCAACATTCACGTTGTGACAGAACATTTTGACAGTATTACAAGAATAGTTTCTTTTTTCTTAATTAAAGGTGTTTTTAAATTATTTGCAGTACAGTTGCAACATCTAAGTGACCTGCTAAAGGATAAATGAGAGAGCATGTCTGCATGCTTTAGGCTTATGATAAGACAAAGCGTGTGCTTTTTGGCTTCCAGTGTGTATTTGCAGATTATATTTGAAGCTTGACAGCATAACACAAGTAGGAAGATTTGCGTTGTACACAATTTCCAATTATTAAACACATTCATATGTGTATGCTGCAATGAACTCACTACTAAGACGTCTCACGAGGATCCACAGTTACCAGGAGATGGATGTGTCTTGGCACACTAAGCAGTCTCATCCACAATTGGCCTATTTATTCACATGACACTTCAGCCAATCAGAGACGAGCACACAAAGGCTACGATCATGGAGGGCAACATGCTGCACCATTATTTATGTCTGTGAAGTGCTCTTCTGTCTCAAACTCTTCATGAGGCAAAGTTGGTGATATACTGTTGTACAAATAAACAATTACTGACTAACAAACAATAAATATAAAAATACATACAGTGCACACAAGGAGATACCAGCACCTCACAAATGCAAGATTTAACGCTGTATGATCTCCACACTAGTTTTCTTACAAGCGAACCAAAAACATATTACTGGGGCTTGCAAGCCTGCATAAAGAAAATAGCTTAAAGGTGCAGTACGCAATTTTTGAAAAAAGCTGTTAAAAGTGGATCAAACAGAGCAGCGCAACAAACTTGTAGCCAATCAGCAGTAGGGGGCGTGTCCAATCATGATGGGAGCGGAGACAGTGAGCCAATCAGCAGTAGGGGGCGTGTCCAATCATGATGGGAGCGGAGACAGTGAGCCAATCAGCAGAGAGTGAGCAAATCACAGCAGTTTACTATGACTGGCTACAAGTTTGTCCACTTATGATGGGGGAGGAGAGAAAGTGAGCCAATCAGCAGTAGGGGGCGTGTCCATTCATAATGAGGGAGAAGAGAGTAAGCCAATCAGCAGTAGGGGGTGTGTCCATTCATGATGAGGGAGAACAGAGAGTAAGCAAGAGGGAGATTTGAAGAAAGACTGTAGAAAGAGAGGTGCCTGAGAGACATTACAAAAGAGAAAAGCTCTGAGGAATATCACTGGGAAAAGAAGAGTTATGATCCAGCAAGAGCTTTAGGACCAGCGCTAGAGAGACCTGAGTGGCCTAAAAACGGACGCAGAGGTTGTGTTGTTTCTGCTCCATAGTTGAGTAACGCTGGTTTTGCTCTGTTTCACAGAATCAAGATCTGCTGTTGTTGTAATGTGAGCTCTAGTAACAGGGCAGTTTGAGTGTCATTGTTTGTCGGGAGCTGCTGGAGACTAACAACAAACTCTTGCTTGTATTTACTCCAGTGTACTGTGTAAAAAAATGTTGTGCTTCCATGTCGTTCGTTTCATCATCTTCACTTTATTTTTCGCAAAGCATTATTTTGCTTCGTTTATGCTATGATCAAAGAGACGTGTTCGTGCATTTTGGGGCGGAGCAATGAAGGGAGGGGTGTGTTTGTTTGAGCTGATTTCAAATATCAACAGATTTTGAAAAATCGCATACTGCACCTTTAGTATGATTATACTCCCTGCAATAATAATGCAATCCATTAGTTTAGTCAAATAAGAACAGCAGATGCAGTGAGGGAATTTTGAAAGAAAACACTAATAGCTACAATGAAATGTCTCGAGAAGTTGAATTCCAACATTTTGTGCAAGTTTATGAGGTTCTTCTCTCTCTCGATCTTTTTTTTATTATAAAACAAAACCTTTTTTTGACTTGTGGAACACAGCTATATGTTGGCTATGTATAGATAAGTAACATTCCCCTTGATGAACTGTTCTGTTCTCTTCATGATCTTTGGAAGGTTTTCCAATGGTCTTGTCTTTCGGTAGCATGTCTTTTGGTGCTTTTTGCTCCATGACCAGAGGAGGATATTGGAAGTTCTTCTTTGTATCCCCTTAAATTCTAGAAACACTCTCTTGCTATTTTTTTTTTGTCTTTTCTTTTGCATAGATAAGTTTATATTAACATCAGTCATTGTTTACTAGAGGTGTCTGACACCTTTCTTGGTCAATTTATGCATTCTCGCTTCTTAAATTTGGTGTTAAACTGACTCTTCTTTAAGTGTCGCCTTAAAAAAATTACAGACCAATCCCGCTTTAGCAACTGTTGCCATTTTCCTCAGACAAGCTTTTACACATTTCTTATGAAATTCTATAGAGGAGCTGTGTGATCGAATAGTTTTAAATGCAGTTTTACAGAAATTATGGTAAAAACTTTTTTGTCAGGTCACTTTAGTGGCACAAACTGTATAATATTATTTGCCAGATCATTAAACAAATATGAATCTCTTACAAATGAGATGTGTCTCTTCAGTTTCCTGTGATTAGCATTTGCCTCAGTTCTGTATATATTTTATGTTTGTCTGAGTTAGCCACAGTGACCAAAGGGGGTGGAGCTTAATGCAGGGTCAATTGACAAATTACTTTCTTCCTTCACATTGTTTATAGCCATGACATTTCCAGTTCTCTTCAATGCACTTTTTTGATGGGGGATTAGTGTCCTCAGGAAATGTCCTCACCTGAATGGCAACTCTCCTCTCCATGCACAATCAACACTGGGAAAAAAAGGGCATCCTGATATGTAGGAGGTCTGTCTCTTTCCCTTACTTCCCCTTCTTCTGCATCCTCTTGTTGCTCTCTTTCTTCCCCGTCTCTTTCACCTTCTTCTTCTCTTTCCAACACATTCGCCACCTCCTCATCCTCATCACCCTCTCCCTCCAGCACTCTTCTACTCTCTTCGTCTTGTCTAGCTCCCAAACCTAAGAAACCACCTCCACTTGCCTCTTCTCCTCTTGCTGCTAGTCCTCCACCTACACTTCGGGAGTGGAAGAGGGATGATGGGCGAGGAGCCTGAAGCCGCCCTAATGAGAAGCCACTCCTGCTCAGAACCAGCCGTCCCGGGCCTCCGGGACCACCTCCGGATGCACTAGCTCTCATCCCAGCCATGGTACCACTCAACAGGGCTGCAGTCGGGCCTCTTAATCGGGAGGGCAGGGAAGCACTGCTTGTGGTGCGGCGGCAACGAGGACAGTTCTGGAGCAAGTACGCCGAAGAGAAGGCCACTGGATAAGACGGGCCAACCACTGTCGAGTTAGTCCCCTGCCCGGATGGAGGATTGTTGGTATCTTGGTTGGCGCCCAAACCGGGATCCATTAACAGGGCCTCAGAGTAGCTGGGCACCAACTGCTGGTTGCAGCGAATGTGCCATTCCAGCTCCGTCATGTCCACTGTATTGACTCGTGAAATGGCACGATAGCTCGATCCAGTGCCAGGTCCGTTTCCATTCTCTATGCCACCGCTGTTTTCGGTTACGTCACCCCTATTGTTATCATCAGCATCGCCAAAAAGTTTCTCTACGTGGTAGTGCACATATGCAGTGCGATACTCCGCAACAACCCGAAGCGGCCAGGACAGGAGCAGAGCTGAGGCCAGCCAGAAAACTTTACGCCTGGCGTACCAGGGCTGTCTGGCTGGGTCTGGGAAAGCTAGGATGTGCTCACGGAAATCTACGTTTTTCAAATGCATTCCCTCCCGTGCCTCCATGTAATCATCAAGTCCTTCATTTTCACCAAAAAAACGTGCACGCTGGGTCAGGTAGGCAGCCTCCGCTCGGGCACTAGCAAAACTAAAGCATTTGGTGAAGCGCAGCCGTACGGCTGGGTGATCCATTAGACCCCTTAGCTCCTTCGAAACGTCTTTGACACCATACCTCGCATAATCAAACTCTGAGCTCGCTGCATGCGTGTTTACACGCTCATGATACACTTGCGTAGTGGTATAGGCATCCCCGTTGCGATAGCGAGTCACCTGTCTTGTCCGTCGCACGTAGTGGTAACTGATGGCCTTCCACCAGATGCATGGCGTTGCTTGCTGCAGCCTCTGCACACGCTCATACACCTCCGCCACCTCTGCTTGAGCCAACATGGCCGTCTTGGAGTAGCAGTGCCAGCATTCCACCAGGTAGACCACGTACAGCATGGCCAGGAAAGCGAGAGGAATATAAATGTAGCCACTGGAACAGGGACTATCCAGATCCACTTCTAGGGGGATGTAGACACCAGAACTAGCTGAGGTTGTAAAGGGGTCACCAGGCTCCACAACCGCAGCCTCTGGCTCTGTCGGCGCTAGCACTGGAACTTTGCACAGCTTGCACCAGGCCAGTGTGCCAAAACAGCCGAACATGAGCAGAGTGAGGAGAAGGCACTTCCAGTGAGACTCTCGACACAGAGAGGAAGCCAAGGACTGCTTCACTGGACGCTGCTGCAGAGAGGTGAGGATAGAGACAATATGAGAGTGAGCATGTGGACAATTGTTATTTTACCATTTAAAAAAAAAACATATTTAGGATTTTTTTTTTTTAAATTGCCTGGAGAAAAAATAATTAATTGCTTGAAAGTATGGCTAATTTACACAACACTCTTGCCCTGGCCTGCAATAAATTACATGCACATTAGGTTGCAAAATAGACTTAATTAGCTGACAACAGCCACTGGATTCCAGACAAGTACTTTTTAGTGCAATTGTCAGAAAGGGTAGGCTAACACTTGTTCAGAAGCCCTGACTGCCTTTTTATTATGGAACATTATTTTAGGCATAATGGATCTCATGCAAATTATTATTAGTACTGTATTCTAACTTTTTAAGCATTTTTATTGCATTATAAGTCAACCAACACCACTGTTGCTTGCATGTTCGTAAAACTTTTTTCCAATTCATTCATATTATCATGCATTCAAAGAAACCTGCCATTACCATGAGAATCCTTCACAGTCTGACAACACTTAACTATTCATTTTGAAAGTTTTTTGAATAATCAATCCTACTCTTGTAATATCAAAGTAATGTAAAAGTTATAATTATTTAATACTTACAAAAAGTATGACAAAGGAAAAACTGATAAATGCTTTGTGTATAGATGCGAACTAGGATGCAAGTGAAGAAAAAAAAGTCACATTAATTTTTTTTAATCGCTCTTTCTAGCTTTTATATGTGCATTTCTCAAACACTTCATTATGAACTTCTCTCTTCCTTTTTCCTTTCAGTCTTTTTCTATTAACTAAACCACAAATTCATGAATTAGCATTTGATTGAAGTAGCAAAAATTTTGGCCTGATGTAGCGGCTTCAATCTTACAATTCTGAATTTGTGGTTTGGTTAATGGAAACTAACGGAAAGGGAAAGGGCTGTAATGCAAGAAAGAGAAACACAATACATAGAAAAATATTGGTTAAAAAAAGGAATATGATATCTTTACAGAGAGATAAATATGTTGGAGCGATATGTAAAAGCCAGATACTCCAGCATCTTTCACTTGACTTCAGTCTTTCATTATCCTTCAACAGCTTGTGCCACACTAATGCCATACTGAAATGTACAGAAATAGCACACTATCTGTTGTAGCCTATTCCTGCTGCCATCCAAATTAATTTAAAACTGCATTTCTGATATGACTCACAGCTTTCTTCCCTTCAAGCTGTCTCCATTTCTATTGATCTTCATGTAACAAGAGACAGGAGGTTAACTCAGCTCCAATGAATAGAGAGAGAGAGAGAGAGAGAGAGAGAGAGAGAGAGAGAGAGAGAGAGAGAGAGAGAGAGAGAGAAATGCTGTAGTTTGTTAATATAGAGGGCCTGGAGGTCAGTGCTGACTCTGGTCTTGAGCTTTGTCACAGATATGTTGACCGAACCGAAGTCATTATCTGCCTTGAAATAACGCAGACCTCTTTTGATCAGATGTTGTACCAGTGAGAGGACATCTATCAGACAGAAGAGAATGATAAATGTGAACTGGAAAGAGCTACAGTGGTAACTACAATGAGAGAGAGTGAGAAATAGACGTTGCCAAGAAGGCTGATAGTAAAAAAACAGCCCCAAGGGTGATGCTCTGCCAAGACCTGAGGGAAAAGACGAGCATATTACCCAGTGCTGAGAGTATATATCCACTTTATAATACACCATTGCATTACGTATACTGGGTGCAACACTTTCTTTGGTAACATCTTATGATTATTAACCTCAGAAGAGAAAACTTAAAACTGGAATACCAATTTAGAGCATCTGTGGAGAGAAGCGCCTCCAAACAGTACCTTAAAATACGATGTAAACACCATGCTATATGAGCATGGCAATCATTCAGTACCACCGTATTAGTATCTGATACCATCAAAGTACCACCACAGTACTTTTTGTACAAGAGCATATTGTGCCAATATGATCACTTTTTTTCAAAGAGAAAAGAGCCAGATTAAGGACAAAATATGGGGAAACAACAAACTGCAGTGCAGAGATAAAAACACATGGCTAACAGGCAATATACTGCAGCATGCTTATTTATGGATAAAAAACACTAATGGTAAACAGGCCTCAATATTAAACATACAATAATATGGCCTTAATACAATAATGAGCCTTGATCACATCATATGGCAAGCAGTTTTATTTAGTTTATGGCATTTATTCCATAAAAACAACTAGTACTATTTTAATAATTACTATTAACTTATAAGTATTTAGTATCTTTACTTGTAACTATTCATTACTTACTATTTTTTATTAGTTTTATTTAATTAGTTACATTTCAATTTTTATTCTCAGGTACCATTACTTATTCATTAGTTACCAGTCACTATTCAAATTGTTACTTGTATATCTGTTTTCTTAATAGCAACTGGATAGATTAGTACTTATTTATTAGAGTAGTAACACTTTACAATAAGGTTTCATTAGTTAATGTATAACTGACATGAACCAACTACGAGCAGTGGATTTGTTACTGTATTTGTTAATCTGTGTTAGCGTTAGTTAAAAATGCAGCTGTTCATTGTTTGTTCATGTTCACAATGCATTAACTAATGTTAACAAATACAACTTTTGATTTTAATAATGTATTAGTAAATGTTGAAATGAACAAAGATTAATAAATGCTGTAGAATTGCAGAACATTAGTTCATGTTAACTAATGAAACCTTATTGTAGTGTTACACTATTTGTATTGTCGCTAACATTTTTTTTGTAGGATTTTTGACTCTAAACTATAAATTAGTTGTTCTGTAATCATTGCATATGACAAGTAAACTGATCATAAAAGTAAACTAACAAGTAAGATAAAGAAGTTATAACAAATGGGATAGTCTTACAATGATACTAGATCGAACTAGTACTGGAATAAATGTTACAATTAGAAAAGTACTAGTATCAAATAGTTAGGCACTAGTGAAAAAGTACTAAAAGCCTATTATTTGTATACATGTTAAAGTGGCTTGCCATACACATCGTGACAGCATTCTGTGCTATACCGTTTGTACTATATAATAACTCACATGTACATGTTAACGCAAAAATAGTACAGAATTTGGGCAAATACACGCCCTCGTCTCACCTCTTCCCTCCCAGCTCCGTTCAGAATGGGCTCCTCTCCATCTGCCGTCGCCTCCTGCATCTTCCCTCCGTCCCTCTGGCCCCGCGGAGTCACCCCGGGGATGGCCGGGGGGCGCTTCAGGATGTGGCGGCCCTAGTCCGGGTCTTCCCCTGCGGGTAAGTCAGCCCATCCGCCGCTGGTCCCGATACGGTTTCTCGAGAGCGGCAGCCTGGGCGAAGTCGCATGATCAACGCCACATTACCCACCCGCATTCTTGCCCTTCACACATCAAGTGCACGCATATTTTCTCAAATAGTCTCTCGGTTCTGACCATCTCGGCCACCAGCTTCATCACCTTCACTGTGATGATGATGATGAGGTTGTTGTCATTATTATAGCCGTATATCCAGAAACATGGATGATGGGAAGAGAATGCATCGAGGATGTTAAAACGCACGCGCTTGTCTGTACGCGGGATGCGGGCAGCAAAACGTCAAAACATTTCCACGAAAGCAACCAGCGTGGATCCAAGGCGCCCTACTTTGTTTTTGTCGATATGCGTGTTTCTCCTTGAGGGAGATTCAGAGGACGTCAGCGGAGTCCCCCTCCAACCTCCTGGAAGGCAGAGCAGCTGTTACCTCAACACTCCTTTCTAAACACTGATGTCACCCACCTGCCCCATTCAACTATTCCCAATCCATTGCACCAATCCCCTTGCAATTCTCTCCTTCATTTTAATGCATATTTCGCCTTTTTGAAATCATACGCTTCAGTGCTTAACGCACTGCAAGTTTGCCATTTTTGTTTTGAAACAACTGAACAGCAACAATAAAATGATACTCTTGAGGGCTTAGAAAAACAAATGTATACCTTTATTACTTTAGACATTATGTGAGTCAATAAACAGAAAAATTATAATACAATGATTAAACTGAAGTGCAGCACATTTGTGTTTTTGGGTGAAAAGCCTATGCCAGAGGTCCATGCGTACAGTAAAGCTGGTATATAGTGCGGCTCAAGGCTGGTCCAAGATTCCTGCAAAAATAATAATAAATACATAAACATCATAATATATCAACCAAAAAATATCATGATAATAATAATGTCTCTTCTGCTCACCAAGGCTGCATTTATTTGATCAAAAATACAGTAAAAACAGCAATATTGTGAAATATTACAATTTAGAATAACTTTTAAAAATGTAATTTATTCCTGTGATCAAAGCATCATTACTCCAGACTTCAGTGTCACATGACCCTTCAGAAATCATTCAGATATGATAATGTGTCTGCTCAAGAAACATTTATTATTAGCAATGTTGAAAATGCTGCTTAATATTTTTGTGGAAACTGTGATATTTTTTTCAGGTTTCTTTGATTAGAAAGACTTTAAAGGAGTTTTATTTTTTTTAAATAATGCATGTCACTTTTGAGAGAGAGAGAACTAATGTCATAAATATTCTTATATTGTCTGAATGTAGGTACAAAATGTACAGAGCTTTTTATTATTATTTATTTATTTTATTATTGTCAATTATTTTCTTGTTATTTCTTGGGTTATAAAATGTATTCATGTATTTTTTTACTAACTTTTGATTTTTGCTTATGTAACGGCCAATGCTTTGGCAATACTGTACAAGTCATGCCAATAAAGCTTGTTTGAATTAGTTTGGAGAGAGAAAGAGAGAAAGAGAGAAAGAGAGAGAGAGAGAGAGAGAGAGAGAGAGAGAGAGAGAGAGAGAGAGAGAGAGAGAGAGAGAGAGAGAGAGAGAAGGAGAGAGAGAGATCTAGTGTCTACAATCTGTAAAAACAAAACAAACCTTTTGAGTTTTCCATATTTGATAGATGAAAGAAGCTTCTCTTTTTCCGTTTCACTGGAGCATTGATCATAAGCTTCCAATAAACTAGAGAAAGAAAGAATGGTTTAAAAATAAAGAAAAACATAAAACAAGCAAAGCCAAGAGACGGGGCAACAGCATTTTCATGACCTTATATCATCCATATGAGCTTGAGCAAGCAATTGTTAAGGAATACATAAAAAAGCATTTTTAATTTATACAGTCAGTAAATGTCTGTGATAGTAGAATGAAAATGAGTGATTTGCAGATAGCGGGGCGATACGCAGTAATTTAATGAGCGAGTGTCTGTGATAGTGGAATGTAAATGAGTTCTAATGTGTTTGTGTTAGAGAGCGAGTCACACCTGCTGACTGTGCTGTAGTGTTCAAGAACAGCGGCTGCTTTATCACCAGACACTCCACTGATCTGCATAAGCTGGCGAGCAAATACTTCCCGCACTGTCTGGCACTGTGTTTGTACGAGAGAGAGAATCATGATTAGGAATGATTTGACAATAAGGTCCCGTTTGTTAAAATGAACGTATTAACTAACAACGGTAACTAACAATGAGTCCTTTGGTAATAACTATGTTTCCATCCAAAGTTGCAAATTTAACTATCACACAATACATTTGAGAATATAGCAGCGTTTCCATCCCATGTGTTCAAGAGAACAAAATCATCCCTTCCTGGGGAACCAGCATAAAATATCTCTAATAAAACTGGAAGTTGCTAGCCTGGATGCCAGCCGAATTTAGCCCTGCCCACAAAAATTTTTGCTCAGGCAATTCGGTCTGGTCTCGATCCATAGAGGATTTGTTATGCCCGAACAGAAACTGTTCGGACCAATGAAATCATCAGGGTGGGCTTTAGACGATGATGGACAGATGATCAACAGTAACGTAATCATCCACGTCATCAAAGGCGCTTGGGTTGAATTTGCTCTTATCCTAAACGGAGAACTTGTTCGTATATGCATTCACCTTCACTATTTCTCTCAGAAACGATGATCGTGTTGGTAAGTACTCTGTGTATCCTTAAATTATTTTAATACAACACTGGCAAAGATCGTTACACTCATCTTTTCTTCTAACGTTACCTAATCCAGCGCAGACAGGGTTGCCATGTTTTTTTGCAATGGCGCACAATTGCTACTCAAAACTATAGCCCAAAACAATAACTTTCCGGGGGGTTCTCCGGAAAAAAATGGCGTTTGATTGGCAAAATATGTTATTTTGGCAAGGTTGCCTGCTAAAATTCGCATTCCTGGGTTTATATAATCACATAATTGGGGTCGCTTCAACCCGCGGACATGGAGAAAAACACGGACTTGACAACACAGTGCAGTTGAGTTCTGTTGACATCTGACAACTAACGTTACGCGTCGCTCCGTTGCTCTGATTGGTTGTGGGTCTATCCAACTGAGGTCTTTCCTGGTTCTGTTGAAACACGCCCCATAATCAAAGCTCAATGGAGCGGTACCAGACTCATATTCTGACTAGAATTGAGTATGGCCACACCAGGCTAGGAAGTTGCTGCAATCTGGGAAGAAACTGTGGCTATTTTTCCTCCATCATAATTACTTTTAGATTTTTAGACGAAACACAATAAACGCTGTCATGTTATCTTGCGTTCGGATGCTGGTGTTTGTGAACAATCATGTGAGACGCTTCTGGGAGGGAATTAAACCAAATCATTCTGATGACAAACTTTGGCATTTCAGGATGATCAAACCAACGTTTGAGATGCTGCGATGTGATTGGTCCTCTGGTTAGTCCAGTTATCCAATCACATCCACTGTCAAGGCAAAGTCACGTGAAATTTTTATTGCGCATCGAGGGATTTATTTGGTATTTCGGGGTGTTTATTTGTGTTTCTATCTTTTTATCGGATAAAAGAAGATGTAGCCGACTCAGTTGAGCGCATTTGTTTATTATGTGCATTTTTAGAATTGATGCTCATCTTGGTATTTCCATCCAGCGTTTTTTTATGCAATATCCCAAAATGCACATAAAAATAGGTGGATAGAAGCACAGCTACTGTTAGTTAATAAAAACATAACTGATCATTATTAGGCCACGTTAGTTTAAGTCCATTAATATTAACATACGAATTTGGATTTTAATAATGTATTAGGTTGAAATTAACATTAAGATTAATAAATGCTTTAGAAGTATTTATTATTGTTAGTTCATGTTTAGTTCGTTCAACTAACATGAACAATCTACTATCAAGTTACCAGAACATTTTTAAATATACATTTTCTAAATTCACTCAAGCATCACAATACTGGTTTTATTTTATATTGTTATATTTTTATTTTAGTATAGATTTTTTATATTTTTATTTTAATATCAGTGTTATATATCAATATGAGCTTTAATATAAGCACTTTCTCAGAAGCCCATTGATTTGTTTTCACATTACCTTGTTCTTAACAGCCCCGTAGTTAAATTCTGTGAAGGCCATGAGAGAACAGGAGAGGTTGGCCGTTTGCTCCGTCTCATCTTCTCTATCACCCTCCAGTTCTCTGGAGCGACAGAATAATGTGCAATTCTGAGGATGAAAAAAATGGAAGTAAAGCACGCACACACAAATAAAAGCCCTCAACATAAATGAGGAAATATGGTAACTTTAGATTATTGGTCATTAGTTAACATTATTGATTGTATTAACTAACATGAACTAACCATGAGCAGTACATGTGTTACTGTATTTGTTCATCTTTGTTAACGTTAGTTAATAAAAATACAGCTGGTTTGTTCATGTTAGTTCACAGTGCATTAACTAGTGTTACCAAGATTTTAATAATGTATTAGAAAATGTTGAAATTAACATTAACAAAGATAAATAAATGCTTTATAAGTGCAGTTCATCATTAGTTCATGTTAATGTAGTTAACTAATGAGCATTATTCTAAAGTGTTACCGGAAATATTTAAAGAAGTGATTTACACATGCTGCATTGATTTGGCTTTAAAACAAACCTGGTAGAGTTTCTGGAGGTATCTGGTCATGATGGTGAGGTAAGCAGCAGACTCTTTCACATCCTGTACACGCTTCACGAAGAAGCCGTCAACCACCTGCAGTAATACACACACAATCACATCCTCATCCTCCACTATTGCATTCCTGTCTTCACGGCCTGCTGTATACCTGTGTGTTGACTATAGCCTGTTGTAATGTACTCTCAGGTAAACTGAGATGAGCTGCCGCCGATCCACACTCCTCCACTAGATAAATGGGCTTACGCAGACCACACCTCTTCAGACGAAACTAAGAATGAGACAACAGAAAAGAGCAACGGAAAAATAATGGAACATATATTAGGAAAGTCACAAATCTGTTCACTAGAGCTGCAGGATTAATCATTGAAAGACTGCGATCTCGGTTCAAACACAGGCATGATCTTACTCCTAAATGACAACCAGCTTTAACAAGCCCGATCACAGCAAACATTCAGATCTGCGTTGGCGCCGCTGGGCCAAAGAAGCTGTCATGTAGAGGAATGAAACAGCTTCACAAACACACAGTGGTCTTTTCAACCACACAGTATCTTACAATACTTCAAATGATCAAAGAAGTTCTGGGATAAAAGCTTATGGTTCAGATATAAACACTGATGTCTACCGTAGGGGGAAGAAAATGAAAAAATAAATCACTCTTGAAAGTAACTTGATGCCTCAAAAAAAGATAGCATCAATTACATTGTTACATCAGTAGGTGGCGACATGAAAAGTGTTAAAAATATATATTCAGTCAAGAGATTTGCTCAAAAACACTGATTTATCCAGTAATAAAACAAGTTAAATAATTAATTCAGTCTGACTTTAAAAATATACAATCCCAATTTTGTTTAGTTCTCTATTTGGAGTCTTTATTGTAAAGCTAACAATCGTGATTCAATTTATCCAGAATCATAAATCAATTTGATCTAAAAGGCAGATGAATATGAAGGACCAAACCTCCATCATTTGCTTCATTGGTCACTACAAAACAATTCGACATCATTGAAAATAACTCTCCAGTTGATCTGCCACATCTTGCAGCAAATTCCGATCTCTCAACCAATGACACACTGGAGCTACGCAAGGAGCTCATTTCCGTCTTACACATGAGAATATATACATAACTAAATGTAAAAATAAATATAAGAAAATAAATACATATTGGAATAAATATACAAATAAATGAATGCCCAGACATAAAAATAAATAAAAATAAATAAAAAATAAATAAAATAATAAAATTAAAATAAATACAGAAACCAATAAATAGAGGGAGAGAAAAATATATATATATTTATTTATTTTCAATTTCTGCAGGTTTGGTCCTCCATAGATACATTTGAACATTTCTAATGAAATGTGTGGTCATGGTTCAAACCTTCTGCTCTCTGAAGCGTCCATCGATGATGCTTCCACACAGATCATCCATCCTCTTCCTCTCAATGATGTAATCAAGCACCAGCTCTTTTCCCACTGGTGGACGCAGCTGCCCTGGAGGAAGACACAAATGGCTTTTAAATATGTAATCAATTATTATCAAAAAAAACCTTTATGGATTAAACTATTAAAACAGTGGTTCTCAACCAGGGGGGTCTCAATAAGTCTTAAAATGATATACATTTACTTGTATGTTGTCAAAACTTACAACTTACTAAATCATATTTTTAGTTTATTAGATTTATTACAACATAAGGACACATTAACTTTGACAAGAGGGCCTTTGGATATTGTCTCAGTAAGAGGGCGTTGAAGTCCCAGAGATTGAGAAGCACTGTATAAAAATGACTTCATTTGAGCTGTGAAACTTTTCTCAAGCGTTTCTTCTGAGAAGAGCAGCACTGCCATCTGCTGGTTATTAAATAGTCCTGCATCTCAGTAAAGCATGGCAAAGTTCACCTACCAGGAACAGGTGTCACTTTCTCACGTGCCACCCAAAGGAAGTCCCCTACATTCAGTTTCCTGATGTCAAAGGTCACACCATTCCTTTGCAATTCCTTAGCCAATTCTTGTTTGCGACCACTGCTTCCCCTGTTGAGTTCACAATGTCACTAACATAATTCTACTAGCCATTTCCTGTTTTATAAAACAATGCTCTTAACAAACTTGAAACAAATTTATATTGTAATAATTACAAAAGAGTGAAGTTGTACCACACGTTTTATCTTACCCAGTTGTCTCGATGAAGTCGACGCACAACACAATGTCATAAGAGCCAGGTGGAAGATGCCAACCCATTGCTGTTCTCCCAGTCTCTAAGGTTTGGGATTTTCCTTTGGCATCTGACTCAGAGATAGGACCTCTGGCCTGGTTTACAGATGGAACTGTAGCAGGCCTTTCTGAAGACTTACTGGACCGATAAGAGAAGGAAGGTTTATACAGTTACACCACTCAGCATTTTCACTGGCCACAATTTTGACATCGATACCATGGGAAAAACTGCATTATAGATATTTTTTATATTATCTCATAATTTCCTAATAAAGACCTGACGCACGGATACACATGCGTTTCTTTCTCAACTGTTTACATTCACTTAAAATATAACTGACTGTGCATTTTGACATTACTTTGTGTGTATTTGACTGTTTACGCGCAATAAGCAGTGAAAAAGAACTCAATTTAGTACACGGAGGCGGCTTTATGTGTGCGCACTTTGGGTGTGTCAACAAAACATGGCGGAATGAGTAAAATTATGTGCAATATGTGCAATCCCACGCTATAGTTCAAGCCCTGTAACACTAGCAATATTCATGTGGAGCACATTTTTTGTGTGTAATTCGCTGTCAGAGAGATGAGAGAGAAAGCGCAGCTGATATTGTGTATCTATTCAGTGGGAAATTAGTCTTGGAGCGTTTCAGATATTTCAGTATCGATATGCATTGAAAAATCTATTCTTTGGGCAACACTACATTGCATTTAGTTTATTATTTCAGATGACTTTTAAAAGACAGCAATTGAAAATATATATTATATATACAATTCTACCTGCCAAAGTGTCTAGTATGAGTGACTGTGTTACACACCACTGGTGAAATACACCCGCATTTGGTGTAATTAATATTACTACGGACACTCCCAGGTTCCAACAAGCACAGAAAACTGAAACTCAGTCAGCATGAACCCGAAGTGGTGATAGTCTTTTTCTTTCCTATTGTGACGTATATCCGAGTGAAGTGGCTTCTCGAACAAGAAAAATATGTAGGGTGGGATTTTTGGTTGTGGTTTGCTATTGGACAGGTTGTCCCGCCCTCACAACGGTAAACATGAGAAGGATGCTGTGCAAGAAGGATAGGAAGTTATTTTGATTAAAGATTATGAGGGCACATGATTTCATTTTTTTTTACAATGATAAGACAAATCATTTATACTAAATAAATACTAGGGCTGGGAGAAAAAAAACAATAAATTCACCTAACTATCTAAATTTTTACATCTACGATTTTAAAATCTTCTTTTTTTTTCATTCCAGAATCGATATTAATTAATTAAATAGCTTTATTTTAATCCTTGCTTAAATATGAGGTGGACAGAAGTTCCCCACTTTTGTTCCAACAGAGGCTGAAATGTGTCACATGATGTAAATCCCTTTTTCAAGGGGACGAGAGAAAGTGATGTGAGAAACGCATCGCAAAGTCAACTGCAATCAGTTGCAGCGTCTCCCATACATTGATTTATTTGTGGAAAATACATTAAAACTGTTCTGAAAGGGTTTTGGTGGAATGTGTGGGAGAAGCAATGTTTCCTTTAATACCGATGTCTCAACTCATGAATATATGTATGCTTTGCATCAGATAACAAGAAATCGCAATTCTTAAAAATCACAAATATTGTATCGGCACCCAAGTATCTCGATAGTATCGAATCAGGAAATAGGTGTATCATCCCATCCCTTCTAAATACCGCAATATTCCATAAAAAAACAAGAATTTTGAATTTGAATATTAGTGACTTTTCCTACTAAATATAGCCTGATATGATATAAAACGTCACAAAAATGGAAACTTGTGCAAAGCCAACTTGTTTGTACCCACCAACTCTCCTTCTCTTCCTCATCGTCCTCCTCCAAAGTCAGGTCTACAACATCTGGTCCATCTTGAGAGTTTTCTTCACTCTTTTGCTCCACATGTTCTTTAGTCATCCCTGTCTCTTCAGAATCAAGCCTCTCGGCTAGAGCCAGACCCTGGTCGGTCAATGAATACCTGAAATAAAACAGGAAACGAGCGAGATGAAGGTCAACCCAACACAAGTTGAAGCTGTGATTGCAGATCTGGTTTCCATCTCACCTGGCAGGATTGTGCGTCTTCACCATAAGTTCTTTCTGAATGAGCGTGCTCACCGAGGACCACGCAGTGTACTTGCTACCAAGATCAGGCTATATGTAGAGGGAAAAGACATACTTAGGCTGCGGGCAGCGGTTATAGCGGTAAGTCCTTTGTAGAAGTGTGTTGTTGGCCTCACCACTGTGAAGGACTTATCACACAAGGGCTGTGCCTCAGTATGTAGTTCATTCCTAAACATGAAGCCTTTACTGCCAGGCATCTAGCAAACACAGGACAAAATAGAGTGCAGCTGTCAGGAGTAAATCACATTCATTTTCTCCATAGGGAAAGGCATTTTTAACGATAACTTGTGAAATATACTATAATGCAAAATAACATGACAATAAATGTGCTTGTTTTACCTGTGTGTGTCTATACAAAGTGAGCAGTACAGCGTAACCTCCAGACCTCTTCTGCGGCACATACTCTCTCTTTTTCCTGGTTCCCTTCTCCTTTCTTTCTTCTGCTTGTGTTCGTTTCTGCATGAAATTAGTTATTAGTTTTCTACGATAAGTAAGCGCAACTCATTTCATCCTTAAACCGACCATATGTTCACCAAAGTTTCCGGAAGGTTTCTTCTGAGGTTCTTCCACCTGTTTAGAGGAAGCCATGTTGCTTGTATGGTTAGCCAAGTGGATTGGAGCATCAGAACCTTCAGGGAAAAAAACAGGAGACTGTAAACGTAAACATGACGCCAATAGATAAAAGAAATACTAAGGACATTTCAGGGAACATCTACGTCTGCACTACATCGAAGTCCCGCACCGTTTTCCCGATAATGCTTCTGCAGTCGCTCGTCCAAAATCTTGCAGATCCCGTCGCCGAAATTCTGCAGGATCTTGGCCTCTTTTCCGTTTTTGAGTGGGAGAGGGTATTTTTTCAAAGAGTTTATGGCCTGTGAAGTAGCATAACATTGCAGTTGTTGAGTTGAATCAGTTTAGTATATTCTAATGAGATCATTTCCATGTTTACGGTCAGTTCAATCACACATTTGAAAATAGACCTTATTCGGAGTAGCGCCAAGACAGATGAAAGCGAGGCTGTGACATGGCTGCCAAGTCCATGGTTTTCCCGCTGAATTGGGCTACTTTTAAACTGTTGATTTTTTCATTTTTGTTCATTTTTTCATTTGGTTCATTTTTGTAAAATTAATCCATTCGAATTGAGCGGTTTAGTCCAAATTTTCTGAAGAGACTTGATCGCTTTATATGATGAACAGATTGAATTATAGGCTTTTATTCACACATCAGTGTGGTAAACGGAAGCTCAAGCATGTTTGATTGATGTGGGAGAACCAATGAGGTTCATTCTTGTGTTAAGCAGCACGTTTGAGCTTCAGCAAGAACCAATGAGGTTTGTTCTCACACGTGTGTTCGCTGATCAATGTTTAAATGTGAATAAAAGCCTAAAGAAAATCTAATCATCATAAGCAATGAAGTCTCTTCAGAAAATCTAGACTAAACCGCTCAATTCATATGGATTAGTTTACGATCTCTTTATGAACTTTTTGAAGTTTTAAAGTGGTAGTTGCGTAGCTGTCAGTGGAGGGACAGAAATCTCTCAGATTTTATCAAAAGATCTTCGATTGTGTTCCGAAGATGAACGAAAGTCTTACGGGTCTGGAAAGACACGAGGGCGAGTAAATGATGCCAGAATTTAGATTTTTTGGGTGGACAAATACATGCAATCGGAAGTTTCCTACTTCCAAAGTCATGATTACGAGCTCATCCCATTTAAATTGTGATGTGCATTTTTTTAACAAGAAACTAGTATTTACTAATCGTCCCGATAGCATGTGAAGGCGGCATATGTTTTGAGAAGGAGGTACACTGGTAGAGTGTTTGAGCTGTGTTTATGATCACTAGATGTAGTAGTTTTTAATTTGCAAAACAGTGCCTGTGAGACATGTAGCATATGGTAGAGACATATCAGAGACACATCACTTATAATTTTCCTCAGCTCATTTTGTCTTAAGTTTTTTGTCTACTGTTTTTTTTTTTTTGCAGTGTATCGTCATCAGTACTGTTAGATATGCATGTCCCTCTCACAGCCTCGCTTTCATTCATTAAAAGATCGCAGCTGTGAATAAGGTCTATTAACTCAACACATTCGCTCACCTTCTGATACACGTACTGCGTCTTCAGGCCCTTCTCTTTGGCGCTGTCTCGTAACTCGGTTAACCACTGCAGGAACAGAGGGTTCGGGCACGATGGCACCGGGCGCTTTCGACCCAAACGCACCTGATCCACCGGCATATTAACATCGAACATGCAATTCACATCCTACAAGCAGTTAAACAGATTCAAGATGCTTAAATGTTTATTATGCAACCGCATTATACAATATTGGATAGACAGTATAGGCAGCGAAGACACCAAAGCTGTCACAATAACTGTAAATGTAAACACGAATACTATAAACTAAACGAGCATCTGCACGCTGTTATTTGCTTGGAACCGACGTGCTAAAATTCGGATAACAGACTATGTTAAATGCTAACTAGAGTGTTTATCTTTTAAAATGCATGTGAATTGTTATATTATATTGACTTTGATATCCTTAATTACCTAGCTTGGTTGTCCCACTGTTTCCCCGCCTTTGTTTTCGAAAGTAGACTACTGCGTCATTTCCGTCCGACGATACACGAGTAGCGCCACTCAAAGGGTTGATAGTGCATTTTAGTCAAGCACAAAATTTAGAAACATGACATAGTGCATGAGCATTTATTTCACAATATGATCATATGTGAACAATATGATGTTATACAACTACAGTATATGCCTTAAAGGAATAGTTCACCCAAAAATTAAGTAATTTACCCACCTGCATGAGTTTCTTTCTTCTGCTGAACACAAAAGAAGATATTTAGAATAAGAAATATGGCTAACCCACAGTTTCTGGTCCCCATTGACTGCTATAGTAGGGAAACAAACTATGGAAGTCAGTGGGGCCCATCTTTTTGGTCACATTCTTCAAAATATCTTCTTTTGCGTTCAGCAGAAACAGGTTTGGAACAACGTGGAGGTGAGTGAATGACAGAATTGTCATTTTGGGTGAACTGTCCCTTTAAAAGCACATTTCCTATTTCACTTCAACTCCTGTTTTGCTTTAAACGAGAAATTCTTGGGCAGGTTTGTTGTTTGAAAAGGGTGGTACTGAATTTGCTAGTGTTGAAAATAACGGTTCTAAAGGGATAGGCACCTTTGAGCCGTTAATGCCTGATGGCCCCACAATGGAACAGCCTCTGAATTCCATGAACAAGACCAAACACGGATCTGGAATCTACCAACACCAACATCCACCCACTGAATCTCTCCCTCTCTCGCCTGCCATCTCTCACTCTCTCATACATGCAAATTCCTAAATGCTTTATTGCTTTTATCTCCCTCCATGTTAGCTGGCATGCATGCAGTCATGCATAAATCTGTATCAACTAAATATCAATAATTAAGTTCTAACTACGTTTCTGATAGTAATGTTGCCTATTCCTGAAACCATACAGGCAAATGAACCACGCTTCTTTTCAAACCATCAACAAAAACATTTATTGTTGACTGTTGAGGTGTGTTGTGATGATCACCAAAATAGAACGACACATAGCTGTCTCATTTAAACATACAGTGACGAGAAATTACAAATGCTATATTTATGATGCTTTTGAATGTAAAAAAGTACAAAAAATAATAATGCCACCAAAAAAAAACAAACAAGTGTTACAAGGTGGCTGTTACACAAGAAAACATATGTATAAAATCTAGAGCAAAAATGTTCAAACATAGCCCAGAATATATAAAAACTACACCAGGATAAATATAAATCTTTTGATAAATTTATGCATATATATTACATACAGCAGTAATTAGCAACACAGATTTATTTCCCTTTCGAAATCCCACAAACATTTAGAGACTACTGATGATATCAGTTGATTTCATTACAGTGTTATTTTAGTGTTGAAACATTGCTACATAAAATTAATGTCCCACACAGTTCAAATAGAACCGTTTAATGTCACATTCATCCATGTATTTCTCCTGAGTTGTGTTTCATCTCATCAATGTTAATAACAATATTATTATGTAAAGTGAAGTAGTGCATACTTATGCTGTAGTAGACTTTATCACAGGGAAATGTACAGCTCGATTCTGCAGCTAAAGTGTAAACTTGCCATAAAAACAGCATTTTGCATGACTTCACTTTCCCTTTTTTAATTTCCCTCCTCCCTCATACTCTAAATGAGTCAAACAATCATCAGAATGCACATTAATCACATCCTTTTGTATATAAAACAATATTTTCACAGGGAACATCCTCCCGACCCAACAGTATCATCGCTGTTGTGAGAGAAAGGAGAGCCAGGTTGGGAGCTGTCGTCTTTGTTTGCGCTCCCTGATGGCGACAGTCTCCGTGCCCCCTTGGCCCGCAGGAGGACACTCTCTGGATGTTCACTGTGGAGGTGGCGCAGCAGTGAATCCTGGGTAGACGCAGTATGGCCACACTCTTCACAGACGTACAGCTTGCTGCGCCGCTCCTTGTAAGCGTACTGCTGCGTGACACCGTGGATCTTCTTCATGTGGGACTCCAGAGAGCAGCGCTGGGTGAAGGCCTTCTCACAGAGATTGCACTTGTATGGACGAACACCTGCAGGAGGACGAGAAGAATATTCTTGTTTTAAAAAGGCGAAGGCGTTCTACATGTTGGTCTAACGTGGCTAAATATTCTGCTAACAACAACAAATGAGTATTCAAACTGAGAAGGAAATGACAGTAATGATTTTAACTAACCAACAAGTTTCCATGACATGAAAATTCACCTTATCTATTTTGTAAAAGCTTGTTATAGATCTTATTGTCAATGATTAATCCACTGTAATATGTGTGTATGTGTAAGTTTTTAAAAAAGTTTTTAACAGATACAGATACAGGCTAAAACTGTATAAAAAAATAAACTGTAATATTGTGAAATATTTTTACAATTGTTTTGAATTTGAATATATTTTAAAAGTAATTTATTCCTGTGATCAAAGCTGTATTTCCAGCATCATTACTCCAGTCTTCAGTGTCCCATGATCCTTCAGAAATCACTCAGATATGATGATTTGCTGCTCAAGAAACATGTATTATTATTATCAGTGTTGAAAATAGATGTGTACATTTTTGTATTACTTGTATTCTTTGATGAATAGAAAGTTCATAAGAACAGCATTTATTTGAAATAGAATCTTTTGTATAAATGTATTTACTGTCACTTTTGATCTAATTTAATGCATCCTTGCTGAATAACAGTATTAATTTCTTTCACAAAAAAAAAAAAATCTTACTGACCTCGAACCTATCAGAATGATTTCTGAAGGATCATGTGACACTGAAGACTGGAGTAATGATGCTGAATATTCAGCTTTGATCACAGGAATAAATTATGTTTTATAATATAGGCCTATTAAAAAAATAAACAAAAACTTATTTTAAATTGTATTAATATTTTACAATATTACTGTCTTTATTGTATTTTCAATCAAATTAATGCAGCCTTGGTGAGAATAAGAAACTTTTAAAAACATTCAAAAATCTTACAGATCCCAGATGTTTGAGCATCACTGTGTGTGACGCAGACACACTGGGTTTTCATGTTTTATGGGGACTTTCCTTAGACAAAACGATTTTTACACTGTACAAACTAACCCTAACCCTAAACTCAACCCTCACAGAAAACTTCCTGCTTTTTAAATCATTGATTTATGTCTATTTTGTCTCATGGGGACTAAAACAAATGTCCCCACAATCTACTGTTTAAAAGGACCACACACACAATACACAAGTCAATTATTTTGTTTATAACTATTATTTACTATTTATCATTTACTATTATTTACATAATTATTCCAAACAGTGGTGTGTGTATGCAGAGTGTGTACTCTAGAGGAGGCAGGCTGATAGGTCCTTTACATGCAGTCTGCAACCAATCACATCATTACCGCATGGCACAAGCTGATTGGCCTCTGCTTAACCTGCAGCCAATGCGATTGCTTGCTCAACATCTAAATAAAGCCTGTATATATAAATATGATTGTGGCGAGGTAGACGAGCGAGAGACGTGGGACGAGCGAGTGAGACCGGTTCGTGATTGAGAATGAGGATCACCTGCAAGTCACAACGGTCTAGAGTCGTCTCATGAGGGAGTTTGGAAGCACATAAGGACGAGCGACACCAGTGAAGGACGAGAGAGGACCAGGCCTGGATTTTACGTTGTGTTTTGTTTACGTTTTGTTATGTGTGTGTGTGCGGCAGCCGTCCGTGAGGGGCTGCCTGTGGTTTACTTCCAGTTTGTTTATTTATTTTGGATTAAAGTCTTTTAAATGTTCGCCGGTTCCCGCCTCCTTCTTCCTTATTCTACGAACGTCATTAAAATGATTAAATATCATAACTAGATCTTCCCGTGAAAACGTTAGACTTCTCTCTGGTGCCTTATGCCAGACTTCTTTAATCATTTATTCCACTTAAACCCCGCCCTCCCCAAATCAACATTGCATCTGTTTTTTCAAAGTGCTTAAAATCCAGTCAGCAACCAATGGATAGACTCAAATCTGTGCCCCACATTTGATTCTTTTTGATAATGCATTGCACTCGGATGTACGTCACAGTACAGAACAAACTATTTATTGCAACTTCCTTATCATCGCCAACAGATGAATCTCTTACCTGTGTGTGTGCGGACATGCCTCTTGAGATCGAAGGTATCGTTGAAACCCTTTCCGCAAAAGTCGCACAAGTGCCTCTTCTGCTCGCTGTGACATTTCAGGTGTCTGTTTAGCATGCGCTGGAACTGGAAAACTTTTTGACACACTTGGCACACATAGGTATTACCACCCGACTGCACTGCAGACGACTTAGGGACAGGAGGGGAGCAGGGTATCGCTATAGAAACAGGTGGACTTGTAGTTATACTGGGGACAATGGGTGGGACCTCTATGGGAAGCTCACCTGTGGTGACCTGCAGACAAATAACAAACAAAGAGGGACATATAAAGGCAAAATTAGTGGCTTTGTAAACATTCAAACTAGTAAAACGATATGACAAGCAATAGGAAAGACCAATCAATTATGTCTGATAGTGGCACAATGGCACGACAGCTGAATATGACTGCTTATTACTGCTGCCGTAACTAGATCTTAGATCAACATAGCATAAGTAAACATTTTCCAGAAGCCTCACCTTTATTTTAGTGCGCACGTATGTATTGTTGTGTGCGCTTCGGATGTGCTCGGTCCCTGGACTCTGGCCTAGAGCAGTGCATGATGGGAGCTCAGCGGCAGGAACCACTGCATCAGGGTCATCGGTGTACATCTGGTTATTCGTGTAGATGCTGTGGTCCTTGCGCGTGGACAGGCACAGCGCCACCTCTGCGGGACTGGCTTCGGTCTCCTCTCGCAGAGCAACGGGAGACATGGAGACTGGAAGAGACGCAAGACATGTACAAACCGAGTCAGAAAACATCATTCATTGTGTCGCCACAATATTTGCTTAAGTATTGTTTCAAGACATTTCAAAGACTAATGATGACAAGCGCAGGTGTACAAGGTTTACAAATCTTTCCAGCATAACATCTAGGCCTTGTGAACAAGTGTGGATTACATCCTACATAGCTGCAGATGAAGGATGTGATCGCTAGACAATCAGAAACTGGGTGTGTATGTGGCTCTCGAGGCTAAGGGGGACAGTTGTGCCTCTGGGCCAGGTGTGTGAGAGTACGAGTGTGAGTGGGTGGGTTGGCTGCTGTGCATGAGTGTGTGAGTGTATTGTGCCGGGCTGAAGTCAAACCACTCCTGTTACTGCTTTACCAGTCAGACCAGCTGGGCTAGAGGCACAGGCTCGAGCTCCCTTTATACAAACCTCCATGCAACACAATACATCACATGGATAATCTGCAAATGTTTGCCGGTAAACTATCACGTTCTTTTCTAAGAGGTTGTTCGATCATACCAAACACATAAAGAGATTATTAGATCACAGGGACAGAGACAAAAAAAAACATTGGTTGCATGGAGATTTTAGATGATCACCAACACTAATACCAGCAGCCGGAACAATGAATCTGTTGATTCTGGTGTGGCACAATCGACCGAGTTGCAAATTAAAATGCAAATGGGTTCAGTGGCTAACGGTAGCAAAAACATAACCTATATTTCATAACGATCATTTCATCTAAGCTTAGATTTGTACAGTTAGCAAACTTGGTTTCCTGTCAAGAAGAAATTCAACTTAGTAGTTCAGTGCTGAAGAGACCAGAATATATGTATGATTATAAATATGACTTAGGCTAGCTATATTATATATATATATATATATATATATATATATATATATATATATATGCACTACCGTTCAAACGTTTAGATCTGTAACTTTTTTAATGTTTTTAAAAATGTTTAAAAAAATATATAATAATAATAAAGTGTGTGAAAACATTTAAAAATGTTTTTCTGCTCACAAAGGCTGCATTTATTTGATCCAAAAATACAGCAAAACCGTAATATTGTGAAATATAACTGTTTTCCATTTGAATATATTTTAAAATGAAATTAATTCCTGGGATCAAAGCAGTATCACATCCTTCAGAAATCATTCTAATATGATGATTTGATGCTCAAGAAACATTGATTGCTATTATCAATGTTGAAAATAGATGTGCCTATATTTTTTTCAGGATTCTTTGATTAATAGAAAGTTCAAAAGAACAGCATTTATCTGAAATAGAAAGCTTTTGTAACATTATAAATGTATTTACTGTTACCTTTGATCAATTTAATGCATCCTTGCAGAATAAAAGTATTAATTTCTTGAATTTCTTTAGAAAAATCTTACTGAGCTCAAACTTTTGAACTTTCTATTCATCAAAGAAGCCTGGAAAAATAGAAGAACTGTTTTCTCAATAATAAAAAAACGTTTCTTAAGCATCTATTACAACACAGCATATGTTACAATGATTTTTGACAGCCGTGATTGTTTCTTTGCCTTTGCCCTGGTGTTTGCCAACCCCTCCCTTCACAGACAGTCACACCACAAACAATAACATGAAGATGAACGAGAACAGAGCGGATTTAATCTTTAAAAAGAGGAACGCATTCGATGTAGACAGACAAGTATGTTTGACTTGAATTAATGCATTTTAATTTGAACGCATTAGTCATAATAATGGAGGGGGAAACTTCATTTTAATCTTATTTCAATTAGAAAAGTTTTCATTAATCCTAAACGGGTTTATAATTTCCCCACGATGACAATTTGCGTCACATCACATGGAGGGCAGAATAAAACTAAAGTTAACGAATGGGTTAGAACACGAGTCATAAAATGGGTAGGCGACGTCGATAAATATAACAATGCCTGTGCTTCGGGTTTGTTCAGCAGATATCGAAAAGTGAGGTGAAAGGTACACTCGCTGTGTGTGTGTGTGTGTGTGTGTGTGTGTTTGCTAAGGGTGTAGCGGGAAAAGGGAGCCAGCGCGGCGAAGCCCGTTATTTCCTTCACGGCTGTAAACATTAACCCAAAGCCATATCACGGGCGACAAACTAAAGGACCGCGATGCGTTAAAACGGATGCTGCATTTATTAGAAAGAAAGAAAGAAAGAAAGAAAGAAAGAAAGAAAGAAAGAAAGAAAGAAAGAAAGAAAGACAGAAAAATATAATTTCAAATATCATGAAGATCATAAATGTTATCACCGATTAATACTGCCTTGTGAGTAGCTAACTATAACGTTAGGCTACATGTAAACTCACTAATCGTCATGGCAACGAATGAAACAGGTACAACAACCTCCTTACATACCTGCGTGAATCAATGCTATAAATGTCTCTGTTTCAAGTTGGTTCAGTTTATGAATGTGCTGTTATGCAAAGGATTAATCTTTCACAAAAACCCGCGGGCTGACAAACGCATAATTAACGCATTCTTTTAAAATGACACATTTCTACAAGCATTTTGCTTTAACTGTTTATATATATATATATATATATATATATATATATATATATATATATATATATATATATATATATATATATATATATATATATATATCATTACGTCTGTAAAATGATGATTCATGAGGAAAGGGGCTCATAATGAACGGTTGATAGGCTAGCTAACGTTATTCCGTTAGGTTCCAGTAAATATGATGGCCTGTTTACTTCCAAAATCAATAAAATCAGGTAGTTATCAGTAACTTGTTCGTATAAATATCACCCAATATATATATAAATAAATTACAGTGATTAGTGTAGTCTAGATACCAGCTTTTAGGGGGAACGTGTCGCTTTATCTTGAAAGAAAAAAAAGAAATAAACTTATAGGCTGTGCTTTAATTTCAGGCGACTAACGTTTTGTGTGTAGGCCAGACTGGCACCGTCCTGTGTTGCAACGAGTTTCATTTATAAGGAAGACAGTTGGGTCTGAAGGTCAACTAAAGGTGCAGTAACGGCCCTCTTAACACACACACACACACACACACACACACACACACACACACACACACACACACACACACACATTTTATAAGATCTAGTTTAGTTGTTCAATCACACACAATTAAATAAATGGTTAAATGTAGGTAAGTTGTGTATTTAGCTACATTTTAATTGAGTGTAGGCTAAAACACACATAAAATAGTTTTTAAAATTAATTATAAAAAATAGCTATACCACTCTAAAAATAATAATAAAAAAAAGAAGTTCGGATGTTTCAACCCATGTTTGGGTCAAATATGGACAAAATCAACCGTTAGGTTTACAATTTAATTTAAAATCTGACCCAATGGGTTGAAACAACTGAGCATTTTAGACCCCCTGGAACGAACGGTTCGACGCACCCGTACCGTTATCCCGATTGGGATCTGAAAAAGAGTGTAGCTAATGTTACTTTTGTATCTTCTCACCTGGGATATAAATGTCACCGCGTTCATGATCTGGTAGGTTGCTCCAGTTTCTCTTGCCGGGTGAATGTCCCGTTTTCTTCACCAGGAAAGCTCGTGGCATGGTCTATTCCCGAGGTCCTTCCCCGCTATCTCTCGAAATTAAACAGCAGGCTTTTTAACACCGACCTACTTTTGTGGAAAATGCTCCACAATAGGCTACTAAGTAAGTGTACAGTCCTTCTTTGGAGGGTGCCTTCAATTGTCTTATCCTCAATTTGGAAAAGCAAAGCTGAGTTATTTCTTCTATAGCCTACGCACACCTCCTTACTCCAAACTTTTTGTACCTGCACAGGTTTCCGTGGAGTTTCCCACTCTATTTACCCGCTTACACCTTCCGCTGTCTTCCGCTACTCTGAGTAGACGAAGTCTTCCTCGGAGATTCACTCAGTCCAGTAGGTTAAGACCAAGCTAGGTGTCTTTGTCAAGGTGGGAGGTGATGATTGTGGCAGATAAATAGTCCAAACTGCTCAACCGACGGAGTACAAAACGTATTTCAGTGGCTGATTAGAGCGCAGGTACACATTTCATGAGGAAACAGGTAACAATGCGCATGCGTCTGAATATAACGGTGACAACAAACCCGACCCAGTCCGGCCTCTACGTCTTACCTGTCCAACCGGTTTCTCTCTCTCTCTCTCTTTCTCTGTCTCACTCCCACCTCCTCTGAACAATGCTGCATTTCATGTGGTAATTGAAGTGATAAAAAGAGGTATAAAAGTCTACAAGGCAAGATGCGACCAACAACGGACTAAAAAGAAATCTTACACCGATTGTACAGTTAAAGTCGCCCATTACGTCATGTAAAAAAACCTAGAAGACTATTTTCCCCTTTTTTTTCCCTCTCTGACGCCATAAGAGCAGGCATTTAAATATGGTCGAAACAGCTCAAATGACGAAATATAATTTATTTTTTGTTTTGTTTATGTCGGCACTAACTCATATTGCTCATTACTATGCATTAGGAACAGCCATGGTGATATTTCCTTGTAGTAGGCTAACGGCCAAATGCACTGTGCACTCTTTGTTCTCAGACCCTGACAATAAAAAGTTGACCATGAAACTTCTGAATCCTATAATCCTCCTCACACACACTCTCACACTATTTATGAGGCAATTGATGACAGTTAAACTAACACAAACACCTCAAGTGTGCACAAAACAGCAGTTCATGATAATGCTAATCGAACCATTAGGAAAATACTCAGGTCCCAGTTTCGTGTTGGCATGTAGGGTGAATTCAGGGGAAAAGTGTCCAATTCAACCCGAATTCACCCATATGTTTCTAAAGACAAAGATATCTGCATTTTATTTGCAGTTTCACTGCTGAAATGTTTGCTAGATTAGCACATTCTGCATATATTCCAAAATGGTTGCTGCTTTTATACAAAGGCTACAGCTCACAAACCATGAAGGTCTTATTTTCCTCAGTCATGCATTTTAACCGGTAATTTATAGTAAAAAAAAAATGGCAGTTGTGATTTCCAGAAATATACAATACAAATTAAGGGAGCAACATTTTAGGTTTTACAGATTTAACTTAAGTTTACAGTAAAAAAAGTATTTTCCTTAAGTTTTGCACCTTTGTAATCGACTGACAACCACCAAACACAGGTGGAGATGAGTAAGCAGCTTTTTTGAGAAAGTAAGTATTAATATAGAAGGTGCACAGTGTCATTCACACAAACACTGAACGCCATTGTGGAAGCACACATGGCATTAAAAAATGCAATACACATTAATTTAACAACATTAGATGTAACATAAACCCTAACTGATCAGAAAAACTATGGAGAAACAGTTATTTCAATGAAAATACATCAAATGTGAAGTTTCACGCAGGGAATTCTGGGAATGTCAAATTATTGCTTTTTACTGTAAATTATACAGTTGTTAGGTTTTCCACTTTTAAAAACTGGAAATTAGAGGCATTATTACATTAAATGTACGGTTAGATCTATTAAAGTTATTCAGCGTATATAGTACAGAAACTTAACCAATTAACAGTTTTTTACTGTGGTATTTTTTACAGTTTTTACCATTAAAATCACTATCAGCACAATTTAAAAATGGTAAAAAGAGCAAACAGAGGGTGAGATGCAGAGATGATTTAGCCTTTTTGCAAATGAGAAAGAGAAAGACTTTGTGTGGAGAAAAAAAAAGGAGTGTGTAGGTGTGCAGAATGACAGGTATGTTGCCTGGGCTGTTGGAGTGGTTGAGGCAGAACATTTCGCTTGTTTTTTGTTTTTTGTTTTTAATCGGCCTCTCCATCCTTTCATCAGAATTAAACTAATAATGGATCCCTATTATAATTTCAAACTTCTAGCGATCTATAATTTCAACATGTGCAGTGAGCTATGATTCATAACTGCAAGGCTTGCATTCTCTAAGCCGTTCTAAATCAGTTCTGTCAGAAGACGGAAGTCCTGTGCACTTTGCGCTGTGACTTCACTGTTTCAAACACTGGTCTCAAAGATGGAGACGTTGGCCGCCGTGCAAGTATAGAGCTGGCAGGAGGGCAAGAGTCAGTACATTCAGGCTCAACCTGATAGACGGCCTACGACCATTTCTCTTACAATCACTCCATCCCTTCCCCCATTTCTCTTCTTCTCTTCTTGCTTAGAGCCTGCTTGGCTTCATTTACTTCTAAACCATAAGAATGACTGGTAGTGACTTTTACTAAAGCTATGGGCTTTTTTTTCCTCCTCTCAGCTGGGTGGAGTTGTGACCAGTGTGCATTTCTCTCACAGTATTTGTGACATGACTTTAACGTGCGTCACACACCTGTTGACCAGAAACGATTTGCGGTCTGAAAAGGTAAAGAAGAACTCTTCTCACAGATCCACATTCTGGAGTGTATTAGTGAGGAATGTTGGTTACTATTTAAATATTGTAATAGTCATCTGACACACATGCACTCTCTTTCTGTCAATTTTGTTATGTCAGTCCGAGCGTTCCTGCTTGGCTTGTTACACCTGTGATTTCTGTCATCATGAAACTTGAGGTTCACATGGTCGAACTTTCTGAAAATTATTTATAGCTATTCCAATCACTATCTTTTTAAATTATTATTAAGGTCCTGTTTGCCAAATGGAATTTTTAAAATGTTTTTTTTACTGTATAAGCGTTTTTTTAATATGCCAAATACTTAAAGGAGTAGTTTATTTTAAAATGAAAATTTCCCCATGATTTACTCACCCTCAAGCCCTCCTAGGTGCATTTATATGACTTTCTTCTTTCTGATGAACACAATCTGAGTTATATTAGTAAATATCCTGATGCTTTATAATGGCAGTGACAAGGTCCATTGAGTTTGAAAAAAGCTCATCAATCCATTATAAACGTACTACACACGGCTCCGGGGGGACAAATAAAGGCCTTCTGAAGTGATATAGCTTCCACCAGACCTCCTTCCGTATTCAACTTATGAAGAAAGTGTAACGTAACGTATGGAATTTTGAAATGGAAACTGTGAACCCTGGTATAAGGAGAAATGTCTTAAATGATTGCATAATAATTTCATGTTTCAATGAGTAGTTTACTTTAAAATGAAAATTACCCCATGATTTATCAGAGGTGTTAAAAGTATTCACATTCATTACTCAGGTAGAAGTATAGATACTAGGGTTTAAAAAGACTAATGTAGAAGTACTTTTTACTCAAGTTAAAGTACTGGTTTCAAAACATGCCATTAAGGACAAAAGCTAAGGCTTCACAGGGGCCTATAGTGCACTACCCCACCTCCTCAAAAAGTCAAACTTCAGAGGCATGTCATCAATAACCTTTATTGGAATGTAAATGTACATCCAAGCTGAGCTGCTGGAGTCTGTGAGAGCAACGGACAAGAAAATTGGTGTACCCAGGACAGGTTAATAGTAACAATTTCCCTTGTTGTCTATATACAATACGCATTAGTGCTGTCAAAATGAACGATTAATCCAAGTGATTAATCTAAAAATAAAAAATAACTCTTAATACTGATTGATATGCTCAATTCTATAGCTAATGGCAACAATGTCACATTTAACTAGAAGAAGTAACAAACACTTTGGACTCAAACCTGTATGTACAACAGCAGGGTAATAACGAGGTTATTCAAAACGCTCACGCTACGTTCTAGTGATACGTTGCAACAGTAGATGTTTTTTCTGTAACTTGAATATGGAAGGCGGTCTGGTGGAAGCTAGATATTTTACTTTATAAAGTTTTAAATATGGATATTTTCCTTACACAAACCCATCGATTCACTTCAGAAGGCCTTTATTAACCCCCTGGAGCCATGTGGGGTACTTTCATTATGGATGGATGCACTTTTGTAGGCTTCAAACTCAATGGACCTCATCAGTGGACATGAAGCTTGGAAGTGTCAGGATATTTATAAATATAACACAGATTGTGTTCATCAGAAAGAAGAAAGTCATATAAACATACACCTAGGATGGCTTGAGTTGAGGGTGAGTAAAGCATGGGGTAATTTTCATTTTAAAGGGAACTACTCCTTTAAACTGAATAATTTGATTAAACTCATTCAAAGTTTGAATAATTATGTCCATTAGTTATAAAATCGAATGCAGAACTGCAAATAATGCACAGAATATCATAACACATTAAAGTCTTGGTATCTACAGAGGCATTTAAACCACGCTGAACTCATAACTAGATCGACCTAGAATAATATCAGTAAATAGATCACTTATTAAAAAAATATAAACAACAGTATTTCACAACAGAGCATTTTTACCCTTATATTTTAAATACTTAGGCAGTTTTTTTTCTTCCAAGGCCTGGTTAATTTCTGTTTCTCTTATATAATTGTATTTATTTTCAAACCCTAAATGCCCAAATGTACATATCAGATGTTTAAATTCACATGGCATATTTACAAGTTATTCTTGACAATAAGTTGCACTAAATTCAGAAGACAGTATGTCAGTAATACATTAGTTTTAGGCATGTTTTAGAATGAGACACAGCAAACATAATAATACATAAGACCCACAGAAAAAGTGGTGCCAGAGAACAGAAAACCACAAAAGATTTTATTGAATGCACTCATGCATGGACAAACACACACACACACACACACACACACACACACACACACACACACACACACACACACACACACACACACACACACACACACACACACACACACACACACACACACACACACACACACACACACACACACACACATTAAGGCATGGAAGCACGGGTGATTGTTTAGGCCTACTTTTAATACTTCTAATATTTTTATTCTAATGTTACTTTTGGAAGTTATTTTCTGAGCAGACACTTAAAGCCTTGGCTACAAAACAAATATAAAAAATAATAAAATTTCTACTATTACTGGCCTCAGGGGGGAAAAGTTAGCTGAACAAATCATACTGAACACTTGTGACATGCTGTCACATGGAACCTGCTATTAAACATTTAAACAATTATAAAATAATAGCTACTGAGATTGCCTTTGTGACAACTCTCTGTGTAACAACTAGCCCTGGTCTTCCTTATATAGCCTATGTTCCAAATCAGTTTAATATATTGGCAATGACATCTTTTGGCAAGGAAAAACACCTTATGCGGTTATACACTCAGTAGGTCTGCCATCTGGCGGGGCGTTGAGGAAACGCAGCCCCGCCGTCTCCACTCACTCATCCCTCGGCCTCGGGTAGTTTCTTTACGACAGTTACTTTTGACATGCTTCAACACGAACAATGTGCAGAGAGAAATACCGTTAGGATTTTGTTGGGAGTTACCTAGATAGAGCGGTAAAACAACAATGTAAAGTCAGTGTTGATTACGGTGTCATTAATGTACAGACACGAGGTGGTTGTAATTCAGGCCTATTATGTAAATGTCGGCAGTAGCTAACGTTCGTCTTGGCAGACCGGCAGTATGAAAGAGAAAAGAAAGGGTGGAATCTCATAAAGAGATAAATTACCTGCAGTAACTTGCCATCTGACACTGAATGTTTATTTCATCATGCTGGCAAGTACACTCTTCATAACAGACATGAGTAGACTAAATGAACTGCAATATTGCCTTTAACGGTGGACGAAGCCAAGATACAAACTAACATGAATGTACAAATATTCAGCCTTTATTAAAGTATTAATTTCATCTTCAATACCTGACAAGTAATACAGTGTACTGTAGACAATGGCTATTCATTGGATTGGAGTCTGGCTTTATTTAAGTCTTCGTATCCTGAAGAAAATATTAATTACTGTACCATGATAAATTTGTGCAATACTGCAGAATTTATTATAAATTAAAACTTGCCCCGCCAGAGTTTTTGAAAAAAATTGGCAGCCACTGGCAGCTTTTTTGATCCTACATGAAAAAATACTATAGTATATTATAGTAAAATTACTTTAGTAAATACTATAGTGTTTTTGAACCATATTATAGTAAAGCTACTACAGTAAATTGTAGTATATTATAGTATTTACTACACTTTGTTAATTTACTATAGTATATTTACTATAGTATGGTTCAAAAACACTATAGTATTTACTAGAGTAATTTTACTGTAATATACTATAGTGTTATTTCATGTGGGATCATTTTCACAAAAGTTTCATGGCCCCCAGAATATTTTGTTGTATGTATCTGAATATGCAATATATCAAAATAATTTTATTATAGCTTCATGCATTCCTTTTTTTTAATCAACACTTGAATGTGGGTAATTTTCATAAAAAGGCAACATTGAGCAAAAAGATGAGAAAAATGCATTTTTGTCAAAGACTACATCTGGATCGGATTCAGAACAATTAGATGGAGTAGATCAAGTCCATCAACACCCCCAAAGCTTCACAGTACTATAGCCAGCCCCGGGTCGACATTTCATAATATTAGACCGTTTTGATTTATATGCGGTTTAATGTTAATAATCACGTTATTTTACATAATGCATCTGCTTACATATGAGATCGCTTGTTTCTGCTTCTTCTCATCCTTTAAACAGGAGAATCAGTACTCTTTCAGAAGATATGTAATAGATATTCAGAAGGGGGCGTTAACGGTAAATTTAACTTACTTTTTAATTTCATGTATCCTCGTAATCTTTTATCAAAATAACTTCCCTTCCCTCTTGCAGCGACATCTCTTCTCGTGTTTACTGGCGCGAACCCAATCAATTACCAATGGACAGAATCAAGTCTCGCCCTACATAGTTTTCACACACACACACACACACACACACACACAATAGGGAAGAAAAGACTATCACGACCTCCGTTTCATGCCGATTTGAACAGAATAAAGGAGATTTGTTGGTATGAAAAGACAATTTTTTTTTAAGAGTGAAAGTGCACTTTGTGTTATCAATGAATGTGCTAGCAGACAAATAACAAGGCAAAAAAAGTTTGGTCACAAAACCTTCTCAAGTCACTATTCAGTCAAGAAGGACAGGCGTGATCACCAGCGGAGCATCGTTTTTGCCTGTTTTGTTGGTACAGGGACTGAAGAAGGGATAAATAGTCTCAGAGAAGTTGTCCATAAACGTGTAGATGATTTATTGAACGACCTACTGATGACAAACACACACACACGCACACACACACACACACACACATCTTCTGACACACGCACACACACACACACACACACACACACACACACACACACACACACAACCAGTAGCCGTTGCTGGGGCTGACTGTGATCTTTCCTTTCCTGTTGCTGGAATGACTCGCCACCCCCAGGTCCCAGTCGGTCTTTCCATCTACCTGTACCTCCCAGTAGTGTCGGCCACCGCTGAAGCCCTCGCGGCCCAGAACACAGACTACACGGTCAAAGCGCTCACGGTTGTTGGGAACATGTTGGTGCTTTTCACCGCACCACACCTTCTTCTTGTCTTCTGATAGGATGAGACGTGGGTGAGCAGTGTAGGAGTCCAGGGTCACATCCACTGGTGGAAAAAGTTCAAATAATTACCTTTTTATGTTCAGAATATACACTTCCTGGCCAAAACAGTCGCTGTTTGGATTTACATAGGCAAATAAATACTTAAAAGTCTGATTGGATCATCATTGCAGTGATTATTATGTTTCTAGCATGTTATATGTTTGGCAACAGTTCTTCCAGCCCTAACTGATGGAGTATGTAGCTTTTCATTTCTTACAGAACCATGTTGGAAGACACATCATGGCCATATTCCAGATTGACAATGTCAAGATTCAGGCTCAGATTGTGAAAGAAGGGTTGGGACGGAGCATGCCGAATCAATGCATTGATTATGTGAATGTCAGAACAAGATCTTATACAAATATTTTGGCACCTCTTGATGGAAATAAAAGTTGGTGCATACATTTTTGGTCAAGATCTTGTATTGACAATGTAAAAGTCCAGCACTCTGTAAAGTGTCCTCCAGCACATCCCAAAGACTTTCAGTGAATTTAACCTTTATGGACATTTCTGTCTTTTTCAGGTTTAACTTTTTATTTTTGTTGATATAATTTTGCCTGTGTTAATGCCAACTGCATACAAGTGTGTATTTTTATTGGAATATATTTTGTATTATATTTCACCCCCATTTACTTTAATGCATCTATTGTACACTATACAAAATACCTTATGGACAAAAATGTCCACATTGAAACCCGTTAAAACTGCATATAACTATAGAATGAGGCAGTCTTTGTTAATAGACTTTCATTCTGTTCACAAGGCTTCAAAATCAAAAACTGTTCTACTATTTTTTTTTACCAGAAGGTAAATATATATAAGTAAATATAAATATCGCCAATATTTTTATATATATCGACCAATCACTGGCGATTGGTCCAACTGGAATTTTATTAAATATAAAACATAATTTATATTTATTTAATCTAGAAAAATTGGAAAAATAATGGGTCATATTTTTAGTTTAGAAAGTATGTTGTCTCTCAGTTAACACAATGTCATGTAAAAGCCTATTCATAATACATGCATAAGATATATGCATAGGAAATGATAAATAATTAAGCAAATTAGAAAATATGTTTAATATAGTTTAAATATAGCCTGTCATACTGCTTGACATGTCAAGTTCACAAATACTCAAAAACACAAGAGAAGAGAAATGAAGTTTGTAAGGCCTTCCTAAACACAACGGATGCAGATGATGTGATGTGCTGGAATAAACAATCAATAAACTGTTATCTCAACGATTTAGGACTCTATATATATGAGAGGGCATTGCTGTTATCAATCCTCTGAAAAAAAAACTTTATAGCACCTGCTTATAGCACTGCAATAAAGTGTAATCTCTAACTCATACCTGCATATTCCTGTATTCTCTTCACTCCTGCAAAACATTGAAATAAAATCATGTTATTGAAAATATTCAGTTTAAAAATGCAGATCCGTAGTTATAAAACAAATCATTGTAAGATCAACACTTTCCAACAGAAGTCTAACTTACTCGGGTGTGACTTCACTGGCGATTGGTCAGCAGACACAGAGAGGCCTAGATCAGAAAGAAACCATGTTAACTGCATGAAGGAACATCTGCCACTAGATGGCACTGTGGTTTAGTGTTTGACAGGTGTCGCTCACAGACTGCAGGCAGTTTCTGAAGCTCCTCCTTAAACTGATCCAGTAGCTGGCAGACAGAGGTGTATATAGCTTTAGTTCCAAGGTCAGAGGTCAGCGATACACCTGTCCAGTCTTTCATTGACATGGGAGAGCTGACATTAGAGTAGCCCTGTTAGAGAAGAACAAGAGCAATTATTGCACTTGGTGTTTAAAGTTTTTAAAGTAATTATTTTCATTCTACAGTCGTAGTTTGTCAGATGTCAACAGCCCATTGTGAAATGTCTTGAGTGATTGATGGATTAATCTGAGCATTCAAGGCATCCAGTAGCTTGTACAACAGAGAAGACACCAATAAATATAAAAATATAAAAAAATCAAAATATGTGTTATAATATATAGGCCTATGGCCTGATGGTAAATAATAAACAAAAGCTGTTTAAATTTATTTTATACTTACTTTTAAATAACATTTTAAACAATTAAAGAAAAAAAAAGAAAAAAACTGTTTTATAAACAGTTTAAAATGTCTACATGTTTGTCAATTAAAAAGTGATGTATAATTTTTTAAAATGTTTAATTAAACTCTTAAATAAAACTATATGTATGATATTCGTTTGAAAAGTTATTTATTTTTTAACTACATTTCAAAAGTTTAGGGTCAGTAATTATAATTTTTTAATTAATACTTTTATTCAGGAAGGTGCATTACATTGTTAAAAAGTGACAGTAGACTATTAAATTGTTACAAAATATTTCTAATTCAAATAAGTACTTTTAAATCAACATTCTATTAATCAAATATTTTTTTATGATTCTTTGTTTTCAAAAATATATTTAAATACAACATTGTTTTTAACACTGATAATAAAAATCAGCAAATCATCATATTAGAATGATTTCTGAAGGATCATGTGACACTGAAGACTGGAGTAATGATGCTGAAAATACAGCTTTGCATCACAGGAATGAATTAGATTTGAAAATATATTCATTCACTATTTTATATTACTTTAAATTTTTTTTTTAGAGTATTTAAAATATTTTTGAGTATTTTTGATTAAATAGTACATGCAGCCTTGGTGAGCAAAATATACTTTTTAAGTGACCCCAATCTTTATTTTTGAATTAGTAAATGTATCTTTTTTTATACCATAGAATGGTGCTTGTCAGAGCAAACATGCCTATATGAAATAGTGTCATGAGTGGTTGCTAAGGGCTTTGCTATGTGGGTTGCTTGGGCGTTGAGGCGATTTCTTATTGGCTCATGTCAAAAGAGCCTTATGATATTTGAAATGGTCTTGTAAAAGAGAAGAGACTGAAAAGATGGGTCTCAAATGAAATCTGATGCTCACTTCCTAAGGCATAATTATGTTCTCTTGATCAATTACAGACCTTCAGTCCAGTGACAAAATTCTCAGTTTGGGCCAGTTTAGTCAGCGCTGTGCTCCTCCTCCTCAGCTCTGTGATTTCCTGCTCCAGCTCTCGGATCATGAGCTCAGCCTGGTGCTCTGCTGAGCGACGGTTTATCTCCGTCACTTCCAGCAGGCCGGCATGGCTGCGTTCGAGGGAGCTCATCAGCGCTCCAAACAGCTGCATGCTGCGCTGCACCTCGTTCTCGGCCAGCTTCTGGAGAAGGGACGGAGAAGAAGTCAGATAAGTCAGTTAAAACCACACTGCTTCTCTTTTCTACTTTAATGTCGTGGGACGATGAAAACAAGTGATACTGTGTTACTCACTTTGACGTCAACTAGTGATTGTTTGATCTCCTGCACTTTCTGCGTCCTCTCCCTGGTCATCTCCTGTATCTCTTTCTCTGTGGTAGAAATCTTTAACTGTGTGAGAGTAAACAGGAAATGATGCAGCAGGAAGCGCCCCAGATTTTACCAGTAATTCAACATTATATCAATATACAGTGAATCTTGAAAGTATTCACAGCGCTTCACTTTTTCCACATTTTGTTATGTTACAGCCTTATTCCAAAATTGATTAAATTCATTATTTTCCTCAAAATTTTCCTCAATACCCCATAATGACAATGTGAAAGAAGTTTGTTTGAAATCTTTGCAAATTGATTAAATATAAAACACGAAAAAAAATAAAAATCATATGTACATAAGTATTCACAGCCTTTGCTCAATACTTTGTTGAAGCTTCTTTGGCACCAATTACTGCCTCAGGTCTTTTGAGTTTGATGCTACAGGCTTGGCAAACCTATTTTTGGGCAGTTTCTCCCATTCTTCTTTGCAGGACCTCTCAAGCTCCATCAGGTTGGATGGGGAGCGTCAGTGCCCAGCCTTTTCAGATCTCTCTAGAGATGTTCAGTTGTGTTCAAGTCTGGGCTCTGGCTGGGCCTCTTAAGGACATTCACAGAGTTGTCCCGTAGCCACTCCCTTGTTATCTTGGCTGTGTGCTTAGGGTTGTTGTCCTGTTGGAAGATGACCCTTTGCCCCAGTCTGAGGTCCAGAGCACTCTGGAGCAGGTTTTCATCAAGGATGTCTCTGTACATTGCTGCATTCATCTTTACCTCGATCCTGACTAGTCTCCCAGTTCCTGCCGCTGTAAAACATCCCCACAGCATGATGCTGCCACCAGCATGCTTCACTGAAGGGATGGTATTGGCCAGGTGAGGAGCGGTGCCTGGTTTCCTCCAGACATGACACTTGCCATTCAGCCCAAAGAGTTAAAAGTTTGTTTCATCAGACCAGAGGATTTCGTTTCTCATGCTCTGAGAGTCCTTCAGGTGACTTTTGGCAAACTCCAGGCAGGCTGTCATGTGCCTTTTACTGAGGAGTGGCTTCTGTCTGGCCACTCAACCATACAGGCCTGGTTGGTGAAGTGCTGCAGAGATGGTTGACCTGGAGCTCTGTCAGAGTGACCATCGGGTTCTTGGTCACCTCCCTGACTAAGGTCCTTCTCCCCAGATCGCACAGTTTGGCCGGGCATCCTGGAGTCCATTTGGACCTTCAACGCTGCATACATTTTTCTGTACCCTTCTCCAGATCTGTTCCTCAATATAATCCGAGGTCCCTGTCTCTGAGGTCTACAGACAATCCCTTGGACTTCATGGCTTGGTTTGTGATCTGACATGCTCTGTTAACTGTGGGACCTTATATAGACAGATGTGCCTTTCCAAATCATGTCCAATCAACTGGATTTACCACAGGTGGACTCCAATCAAGTTGTAGAAACATCTCAAGGATGATCAGTGGAAACAGGATGCACCTGAGCTCAATTTTGATTGTCATGGAAAAGGTGAATACTTATGCACATGAAGTTAAATTTGAAAAAGTGAAGCGCTGTGAATACTTTCCGGATGCACTGTAAGAGTCCATCATACTTTAAAGATGACGCAGTATGTAAGGATTTATTAAACTCCAAAAGAAGACAAAAGAATTACGGGAATACTGATTCTAAACAACAAAAAATGCCACAATTTATCAAGACCTTGAATCAAATAGTAGTGAGAAACACCCAGAAACTCCTCATTGTTTTTGTGCATGTGAGATGAGTAAATGCCTGCTCACACTAAGTCTAGAACTACAAAAACCATCATGTTCTGCACACAAACGCCTCTGCACTTACTCACGAGTACTCTCAACATGGGGACAGGAGAGCTGTCAGTCAATACATGTGAAAAAGTACTTGTTATATATTTGAAAAAGTATTGTGTTACATTTAAAAGCAATATGTTACTTTACTAGTTACTTGAAAAAAGTAATCTGATTACATATTAATGCGATACCCCCAACACTGCTTGTTACAGACTCATTCTTATTCCTCATTTCATCCTACCTTATAACTGTGCCACTCTTTCTCGGCACATGTGATGTTGTGTGATTGGTGATCCGTTTGTCCACACTCAATACAAATACATTCCAGATCAGACAGGCAGAACAGCTCCAGGTTACGGTGATGTTTTGGACAAAGGGGAACTTTCATGGCATCTGCCGCCCCACTCAGGGTATACCTCCGCAGGGACAGCTGTCTGGCAATAACAGGCAACTGGGTGCCATTAGTATCTGTGTTTGGGGTTTGTTCAGACCCTCTTTCATCATCACAGCCCTGAGAATTGCCATGTACCTTGTGCCGTGATAATCTCTGCTTCATTTCGTCAAGAAGATAACCTGGAAGATGGCCTGGCTTTTGTGCCCCATCCACCGTCTCTTGTGTTCTTCCCTCTTTCTCAGCCTCGCCAGATGCCCCGACTGTCCCGCATTCCTCCGGGTTTGCCATCATACCCTTAAACTGTTCGGTGATCTCACGTAGAGTCCGATTAATGTGGAGATCGGGCTTTCTCTTGAAGGTCTGCTTGCAGAGGGGGCACTGGCATTGCTTCGCTGTGTCCCAGTAGTGCCTGATGCAGATCATGCAGAAGCTGTGGCCGCATGGCGTGGACACCGGATTGTCAAACACATCTAAGCATATGGAGCACAGCAGCTGCTCTTCAGACAGGAAGCTGCGTGAGAATGGCATGGCTGTGGAGGAGGAAAATGGCATTATCAGAGATGACAATAAGGGGAAAATGCAGAAATTAAGGGGAATGTAAGAATTGGCTGTAAAGATGGTCTGTAATGTAAAGATGGGAAAACCAATATGATGTTTTGTTTGCCAAACTCAAAAATTAGTGTATTTTTAATGATTACAATTTTTCAATTATTTTATTTAAAAAAGCTAATAACTGTATTTTGTCAGAATATTTTAGTTTGTTTTGGATATTTTTTTGATTATATCAGATAACATTTTAAGCTGTCATGTGGTGATGTTACAATGTACCCCACCTATGGGGCATGTTGTCACATTTCATTTCCATTCTTTCGGGGTAAATCAAGAAAAAAGTATACACTGTATTAATGAAACAAAACCACATAATTGTACTAGACTGTAAAATTAATTTGGGAAAAAATTAATACTCTGAACCCCAAGTGGATTTACACAAACGGAGTCAAAAAGCATTTGGTTGTGCCTCGGCCCCGCTCTCTCCTACAGGGTAATACTTTACAATTAGGTCTAATCTGTCCCCCTGCAGTCAATAATTGTATCCCTTAAAAACAAAATTTTCTGGTGAAAATAATTTCTTCATGCCTTAAATTAGCTTGAATGTAACTCTACACCCTTGCTTCATCAAGTATTCGCGAAACATGAATATGCTAATTATCCCCGCCTCCACTCAAACAATACCTGATCCACTCGCTCAACTTTACTGTTGTAAACGTAAACAATGGCAAGTGGAAATACTGGTTTAATTCAGCCATATATGTTTGACCCAGAAACTGATTCAGAAGAAGAGGAAGAGTGAATTATACAGACTCGATGTATCAGAATGGTAATGCATTTTATGTATCGCTCTCTACAACGTCGGACACATAACGGTAACTAATGTGATTAGCCTTCGCCATCTCAGAGTCAGAGCTGCCTTCTGGAAATCAGCATTCTTAGAAACGCTTTGAAAAACTTCAAATAGGCATATCATTAATCATAATCACCTTAATATACATTATAATTCACCCGCCATATCACTTTATGTACCCGATTTTCCCTTTCCCTTCTTAAAGGATAGTTCATCCCCAAAATTTTATTCTGTCATCATTTACTCACCCTTAAGTTGTTTCAAACCAGGATGAATTTCTTTCCTTTGGCTGAACACAAAAGATGATATTTTCAAGAATATGGGTAACCAAACAGTTGATGGGCGCCATTGACTTCCATAGTATGGAAAAAAACACTAGAAGCCAATGAGGTCCATCAGCTGACATTCTTCTAAATATCTTACACAATATAATATACAGGTTTGGAACAATTTGAGATTGAGTAATGACATAATTTTTATTTTTGGGTGAACTAATAACCTTAAAGGTGTTCTTGCTCACTAATGATAGGAAAAGCCATGCCTCGCACATTGACAGGATAGGATACGTTTGTAATGGTAGGAAACAGGAATGATTTCAAAGCATATTTTTGAGACTGTCTTTGGTAAAAATGTAGTTTTAGAGAGGAAATACTCAGCAATGGTGCTGACTGATGAATTTGCACATGGTTTGTCTTTAAGAAAGTTAAAAACACCAACTTGATTTTCACCACAGGGTGAGTATCAAGAACTAACATCACTGTACAAAGGTAACCTAAGAATGTGCTTTACGTGGTACCATCTGATTATAAGTAAAAAAAGTAAATAAAAAAAGATCACTCCTGACTAAAATCAACCTGAAAACTTGGGCTATACCACTAAAAATAATTTCATTACTTTCTGTGTTGACCTAAAAGAATGGGAATCTTCACTAACAAATGCAAACTATAGGACTATTGGATGTTAGTAGTAATAGAGGAACTTGGATTAGGGTTAGTTTCTTTAAGGTTTTAAACACAAAGGGGCTTAGATTAAACCAGGATTAGGCCTTAGTTCAATTAGGAAATTGATGTTAATCACTCCTGACTAAAATCAACCTGAAAATGTGGGCTTCAGTTTAAAAATGTGCCTTAGAAAATAAAACATTACTGGTGTGCATCGTGAGACAAAACAATGGCTCTGACATATTTAAAAATCTCCCAGTGCAAGTTGCGTTCAGTTAAAACAGCTCAAACATGCATCTGTGAAACCAGAGGTAAATGAGACAGAACAAGAAAATGTCGTTCTCACCTCGAATCAGCAGTTTTACACTGGAATGAGGCACTACTGGCTAAAGTGTGCACATGTTGTGTAAGAACTTGTCATGTATCTTTGTCCTCTGGAGCAGCTTGGTGGGTTCTGGGAATCCAAATCTATTTCTAACTGAGAAAATGAACACACACACACAAATGCAACCATTCAGTTGTATTCCCAACTACCATTCTGTCAGTGGCGTCCAAACGTTTTGTTAAGCTGCACTTTAAACGCATGAATGCCATTGCATTAGACGATAAAATAAGTAACCAAGTTACATATACAAAAAATGTATATAATGCACATTTATAAAATGCACTTTCTGTAAAGCTGCTTTGAAACAATGTGTATTGTGAAAAGCGCTATACAAATATATTTGAATTGAATTGAATATATGTATAAAATGTATAAAAATTTTCTCAGAACAAACCATTGACTTAGCATGGATATTCATTAATTCTGTCATCATGCCCTCATGTTCCAAACTTGTAAGACTTTTGTTCATCTTTATAACACAAGTGAAGATCTTTTTGATTAAATCTGAGAGCTTTCTGTCCCAGCTACGAAACTACCACTTTCAAGCCCCAGAAAGTTAAAGACATCGTACGAGTAATGTGACCCAAGTGGTTTAACCTCAATTTTATGAAATGATCCAAATGCTTTGAGCAAAAGAAAACAGTTTTCCACTTTACAAAATCTTAATCTTCAACACACGAGAGCAGCACGACACATGTGTGTTGTGTTGACGCAAGAGCAGACGTTGCGTGAACATGTGTTGGAGACTATATTTTGTAAATAAAATGGTACATTATGTCTTTAGCTTTCTGAAGCTTTAAAAGTGGTAGTTGTAGATGTCAATGGAGGGACAGAAAGCTCTCAGATTTCATTAAAAAGATCTTCACTTGTGTTTTGAAACAAAATGAGGGTAATTAATGACAGAATTAAGATTTTTGGCTGAACTATCCCTTTAAACCAACTGGTCCGAAAGTGATTTTTAGTGGATGTATGAAGGTCACAGACAAACCTAGTTTGACAAGTGGTCAAAAATGTTTTACCTCTTTTTTTTTGTGTGAATTTCTTTGCCTTGAGAAGTGTGCTTATGCTCTCTTGGTTTTATTCATTATCTAATGATGAATGACATTCATTTTTATGTTATGTACTTTTTTGTCCAAATACTAAACTATGATTTAGTAAGTTCTGGCTCTTTTATAACACTTTTTGTCTTACATGCTCAACACGGAATCCAGTCATAAAACATATAATACCTGAAATCTCTAGTAAATTACCTCTTTAGGACTCTCTCTTCTTCATCCAGTGGTCTGTCGCTCCGTCCTTGTGCTGTATCCAGGTGAGCGGGACAGGACAGATAGTCTGAAAGTCTTACATGTGGTGTGTTTTTGGTGCTCTGATCTGCCTCTCCCTCCTCGGCTCTCTTTCCCTCCTCACCTTCTGCCAGATACATTGAGTTCAAACCTGTCTGATGAGATTCCAAACAGGATTACATGCTTCTTTCAAACACACTTCACTGTCAGGTTGACAAATGAATCATGCAGGAACATAAGTAGTTTACATTTTGATGTAATCAATACTGTCAATACATGATCATTCCCAAATCTAGACACAATCTCCATATATTTCTTTCTTTAACTCTTTTATTTATACTGTTCAAAATTAAGGAAAAATTACTTAATTTGATGAACTACACTAAGAGACACTCAGAAAAGTTAGATCTGAGTAAATATTTTGCATATTATTTTTTTTTTGTATTTTTTTTTTTTTTGGAGGGAAAAGATTGGAATTCTGTGGAACGGATTTAAATATTGTAAAATATGTGTTAAACTGAGATTAAAGTACAACATTCTTATTGGTAGCTGGAATAAAGTATAAATAATAATACAAATAATAAAAAAAGGTCTTATGCAGTCACTTAGGAGAGGGAACCAGAGGTCAGATGTGCAAAACTTCATAGTGGAAAAACCTGCCGTAGTGTTAAAATCAGCAGATGCATTGAAAGGGAGAACCAGATGGTGACACAATGTTTCTTGGTACATACCGTCTGCAGAGAGACAGATTCACAGATAGAATCGCCTTATTTCTAGAGAGAGAGAGAGAGAGAGAGAGAGAGAGAGAGAGAGAGAGAGAGAGAGAGAGAGAGAGAGAGAGAGAGAGAGAGAGAGAGAGAGAGAGAGAGAGAGAGAGAGAGAGAGAGAGAGAGAGAGAGAGAGAGAGAGAGAGAGAGAGAGAGAGAGAGAGAGAGAGAGAGAGAGAGCAATGGGAACAGAGAAAATTGTCTTGCAAGTTTTGCCTCATCTGATCTGCTCTTCTCATCTGCCTTTACAGAGACCACAGATCAAACTATATATAGTCATTATATTCGCCGGATAACGGATCAATCGGAGCACACTTACTAAGTTTGTGATGTACGGTTATCTGTGAATACACTTTAAAATTTTGACAATTTTTAAGATGCTGTAAACAGGGTTATTATAGTCAAATAAAAATAAAACCGAAACAAAAATGTTTTTTGTTATTTGAAATAAAATATACAAAGCCCCGCACATAAGAATTTCTTCCCACAATTACTTAATTCTTTCACAAATCTCCGCTATTTTAGCATCTCTTCACTGACATCCCATTCAATTTAGAGTTGTTTTTAAAATCCTTATGTTTGTATAAGGCGTTGTCTGGCCGTGCACCAAGGTATATAAGTGATCTTGAGCCATACTGTCCTGCTAGGGCACTTAGATCTTCCACTCACTTTCTCTTAACTGTGCCACTGTGACGCTATAAATCAAAGGGTGATCGGGCCTTTTCGGTGGATGGGCCCAAGCTTTGGAGTGGTGTCCCCTATCATGTGAGGTCTGCTCCTTCATTGGACATTTTTAAATCTACTCTTAAATCGTATTTTTTATTTTTAAGCTGCTTTGTACTCTTTACAGCACTTTTTATCAATCCATATTGTGTTTAAATGTGCTTTATAAATAAATGCTTGTTGTTGTATTTCACTCATTTAGTAAAATCATGGCCACGTTGAACTAATAGTTCCCTCGTTTTGATTGAAATAAAACAAGGGATTGAATTATTACAACACGGCCATGTAAGACCGCTGAAATCGCTCCAATGGCGGCAGCGAAGAGCGGGCGAAGGTATCTGCGCGTTCGGTGTTCTCAGCTGGGCAAAATGGATCTAATTCCAATTGCTCTTTATCTGACTCCATTTTATTATAATTTAGAATTTAGATTAGAATGCCAATTTGGTTATTTGGTCATTCATATTTAATAGTTAGACACACATTTAATTATTCCGTTTAACCCTTTGTGGAAAGTACCCATTCATGATCTCATAGAGATCGTTAATAATTCCAGAGTAAGTCAGAATAAATTTAATCATAACGATTTATTAACCAGGTAAGAAACATCGATCAAACTTCAATTCAAAGGATAAAAAGCATCAATCAATCATATATAGAAACAATAATTCAAGAATCAAGGATTCCAGAAATCTTTACCTGGTCGTGAAAGACTACACACAAACAGTGTGGGATATCTAGATACAGACTCCTAGAGTTTAGTGTCACTTTCCTTTAAATACCCAGATAATTCAATAGATACCAAATGGAGGTTTACTGTGATTATAATTAGGTTTTGGCCCCTTATTCAGGGTCACAAATGGGCAATCAGAATTTGTGTTTGAATGGGTTCTCACCATTTGTGAAGGAGAATACTTATTTACATACAGGAGGTATCCTGAATTAGCAATCTGTGGGTGATCACCTCCTTAAAGTCACACAATATTTTCTCAACTTATAGAACTTCTTGGAGGTTTGTATTCTGGTTTGGAGAATGAGACCATTTTACCAGACGCACTGACACGTTTCAAATGATACTAAACATGAATGGTTACACACTGTACATATTTAGCATTGCATAGGTTCAGAATGGGTTTTAGTGTGGAAGCAAATGGGCAAAACAGTGGGTGATGGGTAGATTGTGAGTGTGAGGTGTGTGTGTCTCAGTATGGTGTGTTTTGGGTGTGGCTGTTATGTATTGAGAAGAGTGTTCAAATGTTGATCCTTAGAAAAAGTCCTTTGTTCCCAGGAAGTCATCGTTTCTCATGCCAGACGCCCTGGCAACTTCCTTACAGCCATGATTTAGGAAAACGCGCTGATGTATTAGTAAGTCGTGGGAATGAATTTGTGGCCACAATATACATATCTTTTCCCACATGTCATGTTCGTAAAATTCAGCCAAAGCGACATCTCTTGATGTAACTTGTACTAAAATAACTGAAACTAAAATAAAAATGAATGAAAACTATATAGACATGTTTAAAAAAACTATTGAAAAGGACAAAAGCACAACACAATTACTAAAAACTAAAATTGAAAATATACAAATAAAAATATTTAAAAAACTATAATAAGATCTCAATGATACTAAAATAACAAGAAGAAAGAGCAAGAGGAATCAGTGATTTCTATAAAATGTTTTATTTCATTGCGTTATATATTTATTAGTACAGTCCCTACTATCTTAGTTGGTAATCTGGCATACTTGCACACTAGTTTCTAACACAAACATGTCTGAAAACGCGCCAAAGATAAATACTGGCAGGTGTTGCCCAACAGCAGTGATGGCGCAGAGAGAAGCTTGATTTATTAGGTTATTGACTCATAGTTTGAATATATATTGCATCTTCTCCAAGCAATGTAAATTGTCTATAGTTTGTGATTGACACAGCAGCCAACATTACATGACTGTCACGAGTCTTGGTGACATCTGAGGTCAGTTCTCCAGCATGGCAACTCTCTGTCCCTTTCCACTCACGCTCTTCGCCCTCTTCATTTGGTAGACCACATTGGCCGCCGCGTCTGAGATGCTCTGGAGGAGAAACCACGTGAGTGATGATCCATGTTATCGAAGCATGATTTCTTATTAATTTTAATGTATAACAGCTTCTACTTGCATCCATCTTTAAATTCGATTACATTTTGAATCACCATGTTATATATAAAGCTGAGAGATCTTTTACTCACAGCGGTGGAGGATGTTCGAGATGCTGCTTGAGCGTCAGTTTCTGTTTTGTTCTGTTTAGAGTAAAAGTATCATTTAAATCACAATGATTCATTCATAACGCTGAATTTGTTTGGGGCTCTTTTGTGACTGAGCTAATCTCAAAACATGATGTTCAGTACAATCTCTGACAGATATCTAGAAGCATGTGAGAGTGTTTCTACATGAGTATGTGCCCTGACTGAGGTATGCTGCCTTTAAGTAAACAATAACAATGCCTGATAAATGCTTGAGTAAAAAACTGATTTAAATTCTAAATTAATAATGCAGCCTTGGTGAGCATTCAAAAATATTTCAAAATCTTAGTGACCCCAAATTTTTTAAATGGTAGTGCATATATACACCGGTCAGGCATAACATTGTGACTTTCTAATATTGTGTTATTCCCCTTTTTGCTGCCAAAACAGCCCTGACCCGTCAATGCACGGACTCCACTAGACCCCTGAAGGTGTGCTGTGGTATCTGGCACCAAGATGTTAGCAGCAGATCCTTTAAGTCCTTTACGTTGCGAGGTGGGGCCTGCATGGTTCGGACTTCTTTGTTCAGCACATCCCACAGATGCTCGATTGGATTGAGAGACACCTCAAACTCGTTGTTGTGCTTCGCAAACCATTCCTAAACCATTTTTGCTTTGTGGCAGGGCACATTATCCTGCTGGAAGAGGCCACAGCCACCAGGGAATACTGTTTCCATGAAAGGGTGTACATGGTCTGCAGCAATGCTTAGGTCGGTGGTACGTGTCAAAGTAACATCCACATGGATAGCAGGACCCAAGGTTTCCCAGAAGAACATTGCCCAAAGCATCACACGGCCTCTGCCAGCTTGCCTTCTTCCCATAGTGCATCCTGGTGCCATGTGTTCCCCAGGTAAGCCACGCACACACACCCTACCATCCACGTGATGTAAAAGAAAACATGATTCATCAGACCAGGCCACCTTCTTCCATTGCTCCGTGGTCCAGTTCTGATGCTCACGGCGGTGGACAGGGGTCAGCATGCGCACCCTGTCTGGTCTTCGGCTATGCAGCCCCATACGCAACAAACTGCGAAGCAGTCTATCAGAACCAGCATTAACTTCTTGAGGCTATAATGTTATGCCTGATCGGTGTATTTATTTTATATATATATATAAATACTATACTGATTGAGGGTGTATTCAGACCTGTTTGACAGTGGTGATGTCTTCACAGATCATACTCATGGTACTGATCCAGTTCCCATAGATACTCTCTTCTTTAGGGCTTGGCTTCTGTTGACTGCGGGATAAACAGAGAGAGCGAGAGATACACATGTATTCTCACACAGATATGACGCACCAGTCAGCTGTCTGAAGTGGTTTCCTGTACCTGATGTCTTTGAGAAGGTCTTGCTGAGCTCTGAGCTGTCTCTGTGCTTCCTGTACTCGGCCCTCCATGGTCAGCCTGGCACACAGCTGGGCGCAGTGAACGCCCAACACAGACATATTTAAACTGCCCGCCCACACCCAACTACACAGACAGACAAAGAGACAAAGGTGAAGAAAGGGAGGCTGAGATATATATACACTGCTATTTACTCAGAAGTTTTGAATAAACTAGAACTAAGTTTACCATAAATCACCATGTAGTTTATGTCAAGACTATAACGTGAGTGTGTCATTATCTGCGGATCTGGAAGGTGTTTGCTGTTATTGTGTAGTATTTTGAGTGCTTTACCTGCTGGTGGTGACCCGTTTCTGTTGAGTGATGACTCTCATCACTTTCTGCAGTTCCCGAGTCTTGAAGCTCAGCTGCAGCTGGAAAGGGACCCGGTCCCGTTTCTGGAAAACTAAAATTATACTTTTGAGTTCCATTGAAAAAATACCCCAAAAAAAACGTTTGTCCATATAAATGCCTTTAGTCTATTGTTTTCTTTTCTCGAATGCGTTCTTTTGATCACACTGTATATTTTGTGCTTACTTTCAACTTTTTCCGGTCTGACTGCAAACTGGAAGGTGATCTCAACACCGTCTGTTACATTGCCAATCTCTCTTACTAACCGATGATTATCCTCCTCATAGGGGAAGTACCTGCATCAATCAAAGAAGATGGAGAAAAATAGAGACAGAGGTACAACGCATGTGTTTGTGAGTGTGTGAAGGTTGCTAACAGATACTTACATGCCATCGGGTGCCATCAGTGTTGCCATGACGCTAGTTGCTAGGACATTGTCAGCTATAGCGTTCTGAATCTCGGTGGCAACTGTACCAATATTTACTATATTTATCTGGGAAGTGGGTAAAAAAAAAAAAAAGATTTCTGACTGATCTTTAATTGCAGTTCTTCTTTTAAAGAGATACACTACCATTCAAAACTTTTTTGGAAGAAGTCTCTTCTGCTCACTAAAGCTGCACTTATTTGATACAGTAAAATCAGTAATATTGTGAAACATTAGTGCCACCTGATCTTTCAGTGTCTTCAGTGTTGAAAACAGTTGTGCTGAGTGATATTTTTTGCGGAAACAAATTTTATTCAGGATTGTTTCATAAATAGAAAGTTCTTCACTGTCACTTTTAATCAATTTAATGCAACCTTGCTGGATAAATCCCAATCGTTTGAATGGTAGTGTAAGTTACTCAAACTAAGTATGAATTAATATTAAATGGGTGCAACCTTATAGTGGTGCACACTATAGAGAATTTTGCAAATGTATGCACCAGTTTCCTATTAACATTGTTTCAAAGCAGAAAACACTCATTTTCACATTTAAACAGAGCTAAAGGGGAAATACTGAACACAAAATCATTCTTCCTTACACGCGTGGGTGTCTTTGGTGATAAGTATCAGTTTCTCTGAAAAAGGCTTCAAGCTACATGTTGCTTAAACCTATTAATAACAGGTTAAGTCTCTACAGAAGGGTTTTCTAGACAAGGTTCAGGAATTAACAGATTTAGTGCTGTTAGCAGAATATGTAGAGCAAAGGGGTCACACGAGTATTTCTTGCAGCCGTTTACAGTGAGCAAAAAGAATGTGAAATGTAACCAAATCAGTGAAAGAAAACACCCCTAAGGGGAAAAACTGTTGCTAGAATCCTAATGTACCTCTAGGGTTATCTAAGGCCCTGTTTACACTTGCGTTTTGGTCGATCAGATCACAAGCAGACGAGGGAGACACATTCCCGTTGACACCTGGTGTTTTAATCCGTCTCTTTTGTCCACTTTCAGCCACTTCTGTACTGATTTCTTCAAGGGGAGAGTCTATGGGTGGGTAATTGTATGGGCTTTTTCAGATCTTTCAATCTAAATAGAGAAAAATAAGCTTACACAATTTACGCCCAGGAGACAACAGAAAAACAAGCGGAGAGCATCAGCTTTCGTTCCTGATCTGACAGCCACAAAATCAAGCTGAATGCTGTGAGTGAGTGTTAGAAATCAGGAACATTGTGCTTGGGACATTTGCATCTTCAAACCAAACTTGGGTCTTCAGCCGACAAAGTTTAAATCCTGTTTGGCTAGCGCGCTTCCCATAATGTTCAGGCATTAGGTCAAGAGGTGGAGAGTAGGCGTCTTTTGTGGCTGTTCGAACACATTCGACCACATGAGCTTTTACAATAAGAAAGCAATCCAGTCAAATGTGTTTTCAACTACCTCTGGAAGTGTCAAAAGTGGACAAGCTCAAAACGTTTTAGACCACGTCCGTCCACTTGTGATCCAGTTGCATCTTAATACCAGGTGTAAACAGGGCCTCTGTTACTCACAATCAGTCTTCTTTACCATCTAATCTGATACCTGAAGCATGAGCCAGACCGCTCAACAGAAGGAAGGTGGACTGCAGATGAGCAGTAGCAGTAACTCACTCTGCCTCCTGTGTGGTCCGCCAGCCTCCCAACCTCTGCCAAACGACAGTCCTCACCTTCAAAGGTCATCACGGACACGATCACACTATAAATATCCACAACAACAGAAATGCATGACTTAAATACAATCATAACACTTGACATGATGTTTCTCTATTTACAACAGTAATCATGTTAAAACTATATTCAGAGTGATTTGTGCTTTGCAGTCGCTCACCCCTTTTCAGCAGCATAATGGGCTAACTGGTTGTAGAAATAAGGTGAGGGAGTGGAGCAATGGGAAGACTCTTGGTCTAATTGGCCCAGGCCAATGTTGGCCTGCCCATCTGTGCAAATTATAACCTGAAAAAAAGTAGCAGATTATAAAACATATGTGATACTACAAGACTGGAGCAGTGTTGTTTTACGCTGCATTCGAAATTGCGTACTGTCTGAGTAGGTACTACTGAATTTGAATTTACTTCACGTGACATAATTGCGGCATTTTACGTTTCTACAGATTAAGCGAGCAGTACGCCAAAACACGGAGCAGCATCCGAAAAGTATTCACAGTGCTTCACTTTTCCTTATGTGACAGCCTTATTCCAAAATTGATTAAATTCATTATTTTCCTCAAAATTCTACAAACAATACCCCAATATATACAATATATATAATTAAAATGTGAAAGAAGTTTGCTTGAAATCTTTGCAAAAAAAAAAAAATCATATGTATATAATTATTCACAGCCTTTGCTCAATGGTATTGGCCAGGTGAGGAGCGGTGCCTGGTTTCCTCCAGACATGACACTTGCCATTCAGGCCAAAGAGTTAAAAGTTTGTTTCATCAGACCAGAGGATTTCGTTTCTCATGCTCTGAGAGTCCTTCAGGTGACTTTTGGCAAACTCCAGGCAGGCTGTCATGTGCCTTTTACTGAGGAGTGGCTTCTGTCTGGCCACTCAACCATACAGGCCTGGTTGGTGAAGTGCTGCAGAGATGGTTGACCTGGAGCTCTGTCAGAGTGACCATCGGGTTCTTGGTCACCTCCCTGACTAAGGTCCTTCTCCTAGATTGCACAGTTTGGCCGGGCATCCTGGAGTCCATTTGGACCTTCAACGCTGCATACATTTTTCTGTACCCTTCTCCAGATCTGTTCCTTGATATAATCCTGTCTCGGAGGTCTACAGAAGATCCCTTGGACTTCATGGCTTGGTTTGTGCTCTGACATGCTCTGTTAACTGTGGGACCTTATGTAGACAGGTGTGTGCCTTTCCAAATCATCTCCAATCAACTGGATTTACCACATGTGGACTCCAATCAAGTTGTAGAAACATCTCAAGGATGATCAGTGGAAACAGGATGCACCTGAGCTCAATTTTGAGTGTCATGGCAAAGGCTGTGAATACTAATGTGTGTTTTTTTTATTTATACATTTGCAAAAATTTCAAACAAAATCTTTAACGTTGTTATTATGTGGTATTGTTTGTAGAATTTTGAGGAAAATATTGAATTTAATCAATTTTGGAATAAGGCTGAAACATAATAATATGTGAGAAAAATTAAGCGCTGTGAATACTTTCCAGATGCACTGTGTGTGTGTGTGTGTGTGTATATATATATATAGCCAATAATTTGTTATTTGTGTAACAGATTAAGTAATAAGTGATCTATGTGTGCAATCTAAATTAAGTCCCCTTAGTTTAATCAACACATATTTTGTATATCATAAAGCAGGTGTAGTTGTCAGAGTATGTAATTATGAATACAGACCTTTGACCCTGTGAACTGGGATGCCATAGCAACAGAGATAAGGGCAGCAGGTCCCAGTGCTGTTGCTCCATGTTCTCTGAGTCTGAGGAGAAGAAGAAGAAACCAAAATTAATGCTGAGACAGCCAAATACTGACAACTATTAGACTTAACACTATAGTTAATGACCAATATAAGAACAGAAACCAAAATAAAATACTTTCAGAGCATAGTATATATAGAGGTCCTTCTCAAAAAAATTGCATATTGTGATTAAAGTTCATTATTTTCCATAATGTAATGATAAAATAAAAATGTCATATATTTTAGATTCATTGCACACCAACTGAAATATTTCAGATCTTTTATTGTTTTAATACTGATGATTTTGGCATACAGCTCATGAAAACCCAAAATTCCAAAAAATAATCTAAAAAAATTAGCATATCATGAAAAGGTTCTCTAAATGAGCTAATAACCTAATCATCCGAATCAACTAATTAACTCTAAACACCTGCAAAAGATTCCTGAGGCTTTTAAAAACTCCCAGCCTGGTTCCTTACTCAAAACCGCAATCATGGGTAAGACTGTCGACCTGACTGCTGTCCAGAAGGCCATCATTGACACCCTCAAGCGAGAGGGTAAGACACAGAAAGAAATTTCTGAACGAATAGGCTGTTCCCAGAGTGCTGTATCAAGGCACCTCTGTGGGAAGTCTGTGGGAAGGAAAAAGTGTGGCAAAAAAAGCTACACAACGAGAAGAGGTGACCGGACCCTGAGGAAGATTGTGGAGAAGGACTGAATCCAGACCTTGGGGGACCTGCGGAAGCAGTGGACTGAGTCTGGAGTAGAAACATCCAGAGCCACCGTGCACAGGCGTGTGCAGGAAATGGGCTACAGGTGCCATTCCCAGGTCAAGCTACTTTTGAACCAGAAACAGCGGCAAAGAGCCTGACCTGGGCTACAGAGAAGCAGCACTGGACTGTCGCTCAAATTTTGCATGTCATTCGGAAATCAAGGTGCCAGAGTCTGGAGGAAGACTGGGGAGAAGGAAATGCCAGTGTCAAGTACCCACAGTCAGTGATGGTCTGGGGTGCCATGCTGCTGGTGTTGGTCCACTGTGTTTTATCAAGGGCAGGGTCAATGCAGCTAGCTATCAGGAGATTTTGGAGCACTTCATGCTGCCATCTGCTGAAAAGCTTTATGGAGATGAAGATTTCGTTTTTCAGCACAACCTGGCACCTGCTCACAGTGCCAAAACCACTGGTAAATGGTTTACTGACCATGGTATTACTGTGCTCAATTGGCCTGCCAACTCTTCTGACCTGAACCCCATAGAGAATCTGTGGGATATTGTGAAGAGAAAGTTTAGAGACGCAAGTGCGAGAACCAATGAGGTTCATTCTTGTGTAACGCATCACATTTGAGCTTTAACAAGACGCCTCTCGTGGTTCAAACAAATAGGGCTCAGCAACAAACTCAAGCTCCTCTTGTCTTATATATTCCACGTTAGTCAATACATCGGGTCAGAGTTTACTCTTCCACCGAAACTTGACTCAAATAACGCAGTTACCGGAAGCCAGTGATTCTATTTCATTAAGTTATAAATTAGCATATTTTTCGAACAAAAATGAATCGCTTCGGTTCAGAAGGCCTTTATTAACCCACTGGAGTAGTATGGATTACTTTTATGATGGATGGATGGATGCACTTTTTTGGGCTTCAAAATCTAAGGTACCATTCACTCCCATTATAAAGCTGGGAGCGAATATGAAACAGCAAGGACATTTTTTTAAACTCAGTTTGTGTTTGGCTGAAAGAAAAAAAGTCATATACACCTAGGATGGCTTGAGGGTGAGTAAATTATGGGATCATTTTCAATTTTGGGTGAACTATCCCTTTAAGCCTTGTCTGTGAAACTAAGGGATTGTGATTCAAAATGTGATTCTCTTTTTCAAATGTAAGCCCCTGAGGAACTCTGCACATCTCTAACTTACAGCATGGCTGAATACTTCATTCTGATTGGATAAAATATGTGTGTAAAACTCCACAGAGAAAGCCGCTTTGTGTTGAGTGTTTTTTTTACTTCCACGTTGTGCATTAAAAATGATCCCTAACATTTTAAACAGGTTATAGTGATTTTAAAAAACTGTGGAACTTTGTACAATTCAGACGGTGTGATTTCACGGTTGACTGACAGATACACAAAACACAAACTCAGATAGGAAACTCAGTGACAAACATACAAAAACAGCCGCCCACACACACACACACATACACAGAGGTGCTTTCTGATGAGAATACAGACAAGGAGGCGTGACCTTAAACAATAACAGCCGGAGTACGTTCCACTCACTCTTTGATTTTCTGGGTGAGAGGTTGGATAGTCTCTGCAATGCAGTGAGGGGTGCTGTAGTTCTCTCCCTCCTTCTTCATATAGTCATAGTCCACTAGCGCCCAGTCTCTCAGAGTGAGAGGAACCCTCGTACCATCACCGTACACAGTTACCTGAAAACCACACACACAACTATCCTGAAATCTGTTCACATGGCAGTAAATAAAACACAATCAGAGCTATTGCAGTACTTGGCTTTACTACTCAGTCCAATTTTCTAAAATAGTGGTTTCACTTGTTGTTTTCATTGCGAATGTTCGTGCCCACAGCAAGAAGCCACAAGCACGATAGAACTAAACCAAGAACAGGAAATGCTAAGTCATCACATCTCGACATTTTATAGGCGTGTTGAGTTTTGGCTTCAGAAGTAGCCTGTAGTTTTTTCTCAAGTCTGTGATTCCTAATTCTTACACAGGGTGTTACATTCAGCCTGGTCAGCCGGTGTTGCCAAATTTGTGTCTGCTGGCATAAACTCAGCTGCTTATTCTGAGCCCACTTAGACAGGAAAATATGGACATGTTGAATGACCAACCACTGTTTTTTTTTGTGTAGTTTAATCACTAGGTTTTTTCAAACTTTTTGATGCCAAGGACCCTCAAATATGATTTTTCATGGATAAAGACCTCAGATATTTTCATGGATAAAGACCCATTAATAATGGATGAGGAAAAAACTATGACTTAGTATTGACACAAATTTCACAATTCATTTAGATTTCTATTTACATTTCGATTCAATTTGATTCAATTCGACATCAATTCATTTAGTTATAAATCAGATACAGTACATGGCAAATTTTCTCAAGGAAAAAAAAAAGTATGTGTTAAAAATAAAATTTTAAAAGATCATTATTCAACATGAAAAATAGGCTAGTTAATGATTTAGTTAGGTCACCTTGTAAAAGCAACCTATTTATTACACCCTTTCCTTTGAAACCAAACAACTATGATTTTTGTTGCATCGCCGCATCAATAGGCAGACAATTACGATAATACAAATTAAGTTCCAAGTCCCCCAACCAAAGTGACACTAATCACCATAATGGTGAGTTGAGAAAAAAACATTTTAGGAAAATCAACATCAATTTATGAAATTGTGAAATTATACATCATGATGGCGCCTCGGTGTGGAGCTCCTCGGTTATTGTGTTGCTTTTGTTTGTTTGTTCTGTGTTTTGTCATTATTTCCTGATCCGTTTTACCAAAGACGAACTACTAGATATTAGGAAACACACACCAGACAACATTTCTACATTTTTTGATTATTCTGACGTTTTGCTGGACATTCTCGTTGGAGGGGCAGCTGTGTTTTTAAAACGCGCGGTCAGACGCAAACGTGGGAAGCGAGCCGGCGCTCTGGTTAAACTCCGCGCGCGGCCTCCGCACTGCACTCCCCAGTATTCATCTTGCGAATCTCCGATCCCTTCCTAACTTCTCCTCCTCTACCGCATTAACAGGGACTTTTATAACTCTGCTGCACTGTGCTTCACTGAAACCTGGCTGAGTGAAGCCATTCCGGACAACGGACTACATCAGCCGGGCTTCCAGCTGTTCAGAGCGCATCGCATCGGATCATGCATTCCTACTAGGTCATTCTTATCATTCACTAATGATAAAACATGGTTTACTGGGAAACTCAAACAGCTTCGTCATGCCAAAGAGGAAGCTTATAGAATTGGGGATAAAATCTTGTATAACCAGGCCAGAAACAGACTGACAAACGAGATCAGAGTTGCTAAAAGAAGCTACTCTGAAAAGCTGAAAAAACTGTTTTCAGCCAACGACCCGACATCAGACTGGAAAGGCCTGAGGAACATCACCAACTACAAGTCACCCTCACCCCGATCTGTAGAGAATCCACAACTGGCTGACGATCTGAATCCATTCTACTGCAGGTTTGAAAAGCCGAGTCTCACACCACTCACCCACTCTGATCTGCACTTCACACCCTCACCATCACCTCCTGCACCCCCTCTCCTCCCCCCTCCTACCATCCAACCTGAACTTAAGGTCTGTGTGGAGGACGTGAGCCGAGTCTTCAAAAAACAGAAGACTAAGAAAGCTTCAGGCCCAGGCGGCATCTCATCTGCTTGTTTGAAAGCCTGCGCTGACCAACTGGCCCCAGTCTTCACGCAGATCTTCAACAGATCATTGGAGCAATGTGAAGTTCCCTGCTGCTTCAAACGCTCCACTATCATTCCCGTCCCCCATAAACCCCAAATCACTGGACTAAATGACTACAGACCTGTCGCTCTCACGTCTGTGGTCATGACATGTGAAAGACTGGTGTTGGCCCACCTGAAGGACATCACTGGACCCTTGCTGGATCCTCTTCAATTCGCCTATAGGACTGCATTATATCCTGCAACATCTCGACAGACCCGGGACTTATGCAAGGATCTTATTTGTGGACTTCAGTTCGGCCTTCAATACCATCATGCCTAAGCTCCTCACAGCCAAACTGACCCAGCTCTCCATGCCATCCTCAATCTGTCAGTGGATCTCCAGCTTCCTGACAGACCGGCAGCAGCGGGTGAGACTGGGTAAACTCACATCCAGGTCTCTCACAATCAGCACTGGCGCCCCCCAGGGGTGCGTTCTCTCCCCACTGTTCTTCTCCCTGTACACCAATGACTGCACTTCTAAAGACCCCTCTGTCAAGCTCCTGAAATTTGCAGACGACACCACTGTCATCGGCCTTATTCAGAACGGTGACAAGTCTGCTTACAGACTGGAGGTTGAACAGCTGGCTGTCTGGTGCAGTTATAACAACCTTGAGCTGAACGCGCTCAAAACAGTAGAGATGATAGTGGACTTCAGGAGGAACAGCCCAGCACTCCCCCCGCTCACCCTCATGAGCAGCACTGTGGACGCAGTGGAGTCTTTCAGGTTCCTGGGCACAAGTGGGACAATCAAAGGCTCAGCAGAGACTGTACTTCCTTCGTCAGCTGAGGAAGTTCAACCTGCCACAGGAGCTGCTGATTCAGTTCTACTCGGCTGTCATTGAGTCTGTCTTATGCACCTCCATCACTGTCTGGTTTGGTTCAGCTACCAGATCAGACATCAGGAGACTGCAACGTACCATCCGGACTGCAGAGAGGATCATTGGTGCCCACCTGCCAACCCTCCAGGACCTGTACTCTTCCAGAGTGAGGAAAAGAGCAGGTAAAATCATCACAGACTCCACTCACCACCTGTTTGAACTGTTACCGTCAGGACGGCGACTCCGATCACTGGCCACCAGAACATCTAAGCACAGGAACAGTTTCTTCCCACAGGCCATTTCCCTCTTGAACAGTTAACCAGTTGCAATTTTTCAGTTGTATTGATAATTCAACATGTTCAGAGAGTAGTAGGGACGACAGAACGCATTATTGGTCTGACCTGCTCTACCTTCAGGATTTACACTTGTCCCGTGTCAAGAGAATTGTTAGTGACCCCTCACATCCTGCTTACAGTCTTTTCAGACTTCTACCTGCTGGAAGGCTTTACAGACTCTGTTGACTGCCAGATTTCAGATTTCTTAAAAAAAATTCCGGTAGCTATTGAGAATACCATCTGACTTCTACACTCTTATTATTATTATCATTATTTTCTCTTTTGTGTAACAAAGCACATAACTTATTGTGATTTTTTTGGATGGGAGGCACATTATAAAGTCCTGTTCATCAACAGAAAACAGCATAGACTAAAAGATTCTTGGGATTTACGAATCAATATTGGAATCGATTAAAATCAATGTTTTCAACCCAGCCCTAGCAAAAACGTGATATCTTAGACTGCACGTTTGCCATATGAAATAACTTACATTTATATTGCATTTGCAACATAAGGCAAAGCAAAAAAACAAAAATCAAATATCAAGTTTATCTTTTGTATAACCTAACATTATTGTAATGTTGTACAGAATAAACCTGACAATAAATACTTTCAATTAAATTCAAATATGAATGGAAGGTGCTTGTTGCAAAATAAAATTTGATTTAATTACGTTTTTGTTGTTTTACAGCCCCCAAAAAAAAAAAAATTAACTATACATAATAAACTATAAATTATATGTAAAACGAATTATATTTAATAATTATAATAGTATATAAATGAATAATAATATAGTAATGATATATTTTATATAATACATACAAATATAAAAAAATACTTTTTTCTTTCACATTTTCTATGTTTGAAAAATCACTGGATTAAATCACAATAATTGACTGGCATTGCAAAAAATAAAAATAAATGATGTGGTAAACAAGTTTACATAAAAATCCTATTTGAACAATCAGTGAAAATCTAGTTTAAAAAAGCCTAAAAAGTCCTGGCATATCTAATGACTAGTTGTTCCTCAAAAGCACTTGCACTTTAGTAACAGCATCTAACAGTATACATGTCCCTCTTCTTGTTCTCCTTTTCTGGCTCACTCCCATAAGTGTCTTTACCTCATTGTTAAAAGTCACCAGTGCCACTCTTCGGTGAGGTGAGGTTTTCTGCAGCGAGGACAGCACCATCTGAAGAGCTTCTTGAACTCCCTGAACCCAAAACAACGGAAATAACTTCACATTTATTGTGCCTGTTTATATGAGCAACACTTCAGAAGTCACCTCTCACCTGAAGTCGTGAAATATATGTGGGTGATCGCATGCTGTTGCCTGGGGAGATCTGAGAGAAAAATACATTTAACGTGAACATAAATATCAAATAAGGGTGTTAAGCTCTGGTCGTCTGTGATGAAAGAAGACCGGCACCTCAGAAGTGACGCTCATACTTCCGGAAATGTCCACGCACAGCACAATTAGCATGTCGTCTAGATTCTCATAATCCGTGTCTCCGTCATCGTCCATGTAAAGTATATCCCTGCCTGGAGGAGAGCGCAAGGGAAACCGTCCCGCCTTTAGTGCCGACAGGGAGTAAACGTTCTCTTTTCCGCAAAACTCACAGCTCCACATCTACAAAAAAGACACAGGAATCACTTTTAACAGAACACCAATATCAGACGCACAAATGGCTTTTGCAACTACTGGAATGACTTACTATTGTTGTTTGGTGTGTCTCTGGGCTGCTTGCAGAGGACATGACGGCATTGCATTTCCCACAATGCACTGGTTTCTGACTGCTCTGTATAGCAGATGCTACAAAGACAATAAGTGAGCTGGTTTGAATTGAAAATTTAGGATTTTCATGCTACAACAAAAAGACTGTTTAGAAGTTTAGCACACCTTTTGTAATGTTCACAAGGCTTCCTACTTTTAGCGACACTACGTTTACATTAGCTTTAAGTGGAATCTCTCCATTATTCTCCAGACCTGAGAGAAAAAGAGAGAGAGTGAGAGAGAGAGAGAAGAAAAACAATATGTAAAGGTTAGCGATAGAGAGAACGGATTTTTCTCACTGAACCGGTTTATTATCAAGTACAAGGTATTTTGTAACATGATGAATCAATTCAAGCATAACTGAATTTTCTGAGCATGTTTGTGTTTTAAAGGAAGTGTGCATGTGTTCTCACCTCTCGGTGGTAATGGTGGTGGGAGAGCGCTAGAAAGACTCTTTCTCTGCTGCATGTTACGGGGCGGGACAGGTGGTGGAACCAACGATGGAGCTTAAAAAAATATTAAGGGCACAATTTGTAATTTTCACCACTAGAGGTCGCTTATTCAAAACACAGGCGTAGCTTAATGACACAAGATTGAGCGCAGAATCTTAGGAGATGACGTCTTCACCTCACAGCCGGTGGAAAAGAATCGGCACAGGACTCAGGCAAAAATCATGTTCATGGATGAGATTATTAATGTTACTGTATATGAAGCAGAGCAGGGCCGAGTGTTGTGGAAGCGCTCCGAGGTTGCTAGAACGATTGCTAATGAGAGACGAGTGCAATACATGGCTCGACAGCAGCAGAGCTTTTATTATGCCACAGTCGCCACTTCCGCTTCTTCCAGTCATGCGTATTATATTAGATACTAATATAACTCTTATTAGATACATTTGAGTGTGTTACAAGTTATGTTTATAATGCTACTCTGACACTTGTTCACACTGCAGTGAGCTAGATCTAGATATTAGACATGGTAAAACATGGTACTCGCGGTAAATCAAGAAAACAGGATTTAAACAATAAGACTAACCATGTTAAGCGATATAACAGTGATTCGTTCTCTGACAATGATTGTTACCAAACAGTTGCTCACCTGTCTAATAGAACGTAATATATTAAAGCGTCCTGGGTGTTTACATGGTTTCTACAAAATAAAACCGGAAATCGAGGGTAACTTCGGTATGATGATTGATAGGCGACACACGGACAAGGTCCGTGTCCTGGTTAAAATTGCTTATTTCTCTGGATTTAAACATTCTTGGAAACATTTGTGATAATGCAAGTGTACAAGTCAACAAAAAAAATATATAACACTGTTCTAGTTGTTTTTGGATATTTTAACCCAGATATCTTACATATTGTGCCTTTAATTAATAAATTATAATAAAAAAAAAAAACTGTACATTTTTCGTTCTATTCATCAAATCTTGGAAAAAATTATATGTTTCCACAAAAATATTAAGCAACTCAACTGTTTTTAGACAGCAGCAAATCCTCATATCAGAATGATTTCTGAAGGGTCATGTGACACTGAAGACTGGAGTAATGATGATGAAAATTCAGCTTTGCCATCACATTAATAAATTACATTTTAAAATAAAACTGTATGAATATGCTGTATCAGCAGGGAATGTTTTAGCACTCACTCATCAACATGCACTTGTTTCTGTCATCAGGTTTTAACACCCACAAAAGGATGTGATCTTTTTTTCCAATGAACAATTTCTTTGCAAGTGCATTTGTCTTTCACCTATAACTTCTTTTGAACTGAAAGAGTGGTTCCACTCAACATTATTGTCTTTTAAGAGCTGCGTTACAGCAGACTTCAATTCTGTTTGCATCATAAAAACTTTTACTGGTTGAATCTCTCCATATCCTGATAGCAATCAATAATAGTAGTGGTCTAATTATTAAATGTCTTCATACATATGAAGACTTCAGAAGCAAAAACAAAAGTCTATCTGAAATTGTTTCTAGTATTTTTTTTTTTATCTGGCTCCTACGTTTAGGTTCAGTAATTTCACTTTAATGGCAATGAAAAGGTTATTTGTCAGTTACTGAAATTTAAAAAATGTCACTTCATTGGTATTTAATAAATTTGATTGTCTTTTGCTGCAAAACTAGCAATGTCCATGTGTGCTTTTTTTTTGTAAAAACCGCTAAGTCCACCTTTTTGGACAGCAAGACATAGTAAACAGTTGCAAAATCACTAAAAATGCAACTGGAAACATTGCAAGTGATGAAAGCAGAGTTCAAAATGTAACAATGAAGAAACTGATCCACACAGAGCTGTGATGCAAGTGCCTGCCATGTTTTGAAGGAGGTGTGGCTTTGGAGATGCTCTGAAGGGAGGGTGGGATCTCATCCGTTCAATGCTAGCTCGCTATTGCTAGCCTATTCGAAATTGCCTACCCTACCTTTAAAAAAAATTCCTCCTTTCAAGCAAACTCACAAATACAGAGAAGCCTCTTCACTCATTAGGAATAATCTTCATAAAGCAATGATTAAGTGAAAAACAATGTGTTGTTTACTCACCTGGTTTCTGAATGAAGTTAACACGGTTGTCGTAAGGATGATCTGAGACAGACTGCGCTCTGGACAGACCACAGGGAAGAGTCGACGTGGAACCTGCAAAACATGAGCAATCATGTGGGACAGATGCAGTTATAGATTGACTGTGTGCAATAAAATATAATATAAAATGGGGCAAGTTGTCACAATTGGATTATTAGACACTATTTAATGTTTAGTAAAACAATTATCAAGCACAATATTTAAAAACAACATGCAATAATATTAAACCAACAAATACATAAGCACATGTGACAGCCTGCCCTAACCTGACATTGAATGCAACATAAAAAAGCAAGAAAAAAAAGCAAGCATGTGTTACTGGACTTTGTTACTAAGATACAACCCTTGTGACGTCATTCCCTTAATACATTTATTTCTTTCAGTAATTCTGTCTCTATATACATCTCATCAGAATGATCTGAGCTCTGATAATAGCAAATGTTCACATCACATACACAGCATTAGACTAACCTTGATTTGAGATTTTAGCTTCATCTTCTGTTAAGCTCTCGGACCTCCAGTTACACACAACGTGACTGCAGGCAAACTCCATCTCTGTGGGTGACAGAAAAGGAATTGTTGACAAAAATAGTGAGAGATTATACTCGCGTCAAGTTCTATTCTTTACAGCCAAGTTAAAATACAACCCATAACGCCAACACACCTTAAAACAACTTTTTTTTCTCCTGGTGTGGTCACGTTGTGCACACAGAAAATGGCAGATAAAGTGTTTCTATGTAGTTTAGGCAAGACTCTAGAACTTTTCTGAGACTTTCATTTCCTGCTAAAATGGTTCACATTCTTTGATCTCAGTTGCTGAAGGCAGTTACACCTGTGGTAAACAAAAATGACCTGATTTATCAATTAAAGGGTTAGTTCACCCAAAAATGGAAATTTCTAATAATTTACCCTCGAGTTGTTCCAAACCTGTATTAATCGCTTTCTTCTGCTGAACAAAGAAGACAATATTTTGAAGAATGTCAGTTGATGGGCTACATTGACTTCCCTCCCCATACTATGGAAGTCAATGGGGTCCATGACATAATTAAAATTTTTGGGTGAACTATCCCTTTAAGGAAAGCTAGTATGTGATGATAATTTCATCCATCACCATGGATCTACTTTCTTTCTTTCCTTTTCTAGCAAGAGTTTACAGAAACAAATCCTGGTCTCGTACAGCCTAATTTAGCTATACAGTAATGCCAAAATTAATGAGGTATTAATAATAACTGGTAACATACTCTAACACGCACACCAAAAACAAACAAACAAACGTGGTAATGTACAGTTAGCCTCATCTAATAATTGTGAGGGAATCAATCTAATGTTATACATTTCTTAAACTATACGATGTTTAAAAGGAACCTACCTGGTGACGGCAATTCAAAATGAAGTGTCCGTGATTCAGCTCGTGTAGAAAGCCAGCAACATTAGGTCCTGCTCTTCACAGACATACCTTACCTACTGTGCACGCGTGAAGACACAGGAAGTCAGTAAACAGTGGGTACAAGACTAGAAAAAGAGAGAAACGAAACGAAACAAGACGTCCGGCTCAAATGTCTCAAAGTGTATATTTAAAATAACAAATTTCTTTAACATTTCCTCCACCACATGGACTTTGACTAGACGTCATGCTTTAATATAAATCAGTCATTTAACCAAAGCAGCCGTGCGGTTTGATTCTCTGCGTTCATAATTCACACTCTGAGTAAATATAACCTCATCACACTTAAAAACGGGACTAAGTTCCTTGCGTAGACGTGCATGAACATGGGTGTGTGGGTATTGTGAGCACACTTAACATGCAGGGTGAGAACATTACAATAAAAAAATGCATTATCATAAACATTTTTTTAAGTCTCTGTTTTTTTCCCCTTCCATACAATGGAAGTCTTTATGTTCCTCAGAGAAAGACTTACACAGGTTTGGAGTGACACGAGGGTGAGTAAATGATGAGAGCGATTAGCTGTTTTTATTAGTTACATTTATTCATTTTACAGTCAATATTGCATTTAAAATTACATTTTAAAACATTTATTAGTGTTAAATTCACCGTTAATAACATTTGCATTTTTAATCCCTTAAAAAATTACATATCTGCATTAAATTACCATCATTGTTTACAACAGTAAACAAAAACAATTCAAATACTGCAAGCCCTCTCATTTAACAATGTTTGGTCTCAGTCACTTTTATTATTTCATTAAAGGCAGTGTATCAATGAATTATTTATTCAGTATTTCCATCATTTCATTAAAGCTGAAGAGTGTAAATTCTGCTAAGTTAGCAACACCAAATTGCAATGCAATTTTTTTAACGACTGTTTTAAACAGGTTTCTTGGGCCAAAGCCAAACGCACGGAATTGATGGAACCAGTATTGCTATGTTGGTTGAACAAAGTTGAAAAAGCAGTTTTTACACTCATCAGGGTTGTCAACCTACTTAAATCACATTTAACTGGGATAGTTTTTTTTGTTTGTATTTTTTATAACTCACATCATCTTAAAGATCTGCAAAATCAATGTTAGCAAACTCTTGTTTTGTTTACAACCTTTTGCTTTACTGTTCCTTAAAGTGCCCGCATTATGCTTTTAAGAACATTACCTTACATGCAGTGTGTAATATCGCTTTTTGTGAATGTAAGAGAAGTTATTGTCTCCTAAAATAAAGAATCGATTCTGAATTGTTGAAACGAGTTGTCAGTAATTCCAGTCTCACTTCCTGTTACAAACCTATTAACACATTTGCATTATGACAGCCTATGGTCTTCATTGGTTGTCAGCAAACATCTACTTTGACCCTCAAACACAGTAGTTGTAGCTGAGACTGGATGAGTTTGATAAGTGCTGTTGAGAAGTGCTGTTGTCCTCTTTAATGCACTTCAAAAGGACAAGGACTCGAAATCGATACAGAAAAAAAACAATGTCCCATTATTGTTCATATCACTGTGAATCAGGCGCTGAGGAAGATCTGAAGCTGAAAATTATATTTGGCAACAGGTGTTTCGTTTCCAAAGCGTGCCGTAAGCGGTCGACTAATCACAACAGACTGGATTGTCTGACCAATCAGAGTAGAGTAAGCTCTCTGAAAGGACGGGTTTAGAGAGACTGAATCTTCAAACGAACCGTTTCAGACTCTGAGAAATAAGGTGGTGCAATGCATATTATGAGAAAAGTGTTTTTTGACCTTGGATGCATGTAAACCTAGAAAATTAGGAACCTTTCAAATGGCATAATAGGGGCACTTTAAAAATCTGCATAATGTTGGTGAGCTTCTTTAACTCTGCCCCTTCAGAGAATGGAGTATGGCCTTCAGAATGGCAGCTACCGCCACGGCACCAGGGTCAGGCTGGGTCAAATGTTCAGACGCAATGTAACTGGCACGTCCAGCCTTTGCAGAGAGACTGCGGGTAGATTCCGCTCCCAAATCTGCTTTCTGTTACAGACAGACAAGAGGCTAATATTATAGATGCAAGCAATTATGAGGAAATAGCAAAAGAAAAATAAGTACGTGACACATTGCTGCCACAAACATATTTTTCCCACTCAATTATGTTGTTTTAACAACATCTTTTTGTAATAATGAGATTTTATGTAATTAAAACAGCATATTTTCTTGTAAAAACAACATATATTTTCTCCTAATAGAAGACATATGTTGTATAGTGATGTATACAAAATATGCCTTTATCCACATTAGAGAATTTATATAGCCCATGTGCCTCTGTCACACTTCCATGTTTGAAAAGCAGAAGCAGGCTCAGCATAAAATAGGCTCTTCTTCCGCTGCCTGTGTCAATGGCAGTGCCAATAGAACGAAATTGTTGTAATTTATTGATGCCTACAGTTCAGAACAGATAGCCATCATCTAAATCAACGTTTCTCAAACTTTTTGGCACTATGGGCTCATAGTGCCAAAAACTTATCACTCATGATTAGCATCAGTGCAGTGGCGTAAATTAACCTAGTAATGACGGACCCCGGTGCAGCCACAAATATAACTATCTATAGGCCTACTGTAATTAAGACATATATTCAAGAAATTTTTTAAAAACAGAAAGACGCTATAGTTTCAGCCTTACTCAAAGCAAGTCAATCCATTCCAGACGTTCTTGGTTTGCTCTTTATTAAATATACAGGCAATTAGTTGAAACATTGATCAAAATTAAAATAAAATGTATACAAAAACAAAATTCACTTTAAAAGAAATATTCTACAAAAAAAATTAAATGAAATGGTCAAAATCATGTCTGACACTCCATGACTGCCGAAATATTGTCTATGATGTCGTATTACTCGTGCTGCTCACTTTTCATAATCAAGATACAGCAGATTAATTAAAAATATATATATTTTATACAAATAAGTGCAAGACAAATTATAAACCATAAATTGTCTACTTTTATTTGTGTACCCTCACAATAACAACAAAACTTTGCTCTTTTGTAAAATAAATAAAAACAGGGTGAGCTTTCAGCTGTCTCTGCGAGAATCTTTCTGAAACACGTCTCAAAGATGAACTGAAACTCAGCGAATACTTATCACACAAACATGAAACATATGTCTAAAGAAAGCTTGAAATCGAAAAAGAACCCATTTTTAAATAAAATAATTCACATTTTAGAGTGATTACTGGTAAACATGTTTACAAACATTATCAACATGTATTTTAGGCTATTTCCACAACAAATCCTTTAAATGTAACGACATTTAATGCAAAACAAGAATGAAAAATATACACTTATTTGGATGACCTTATGTGTCGAACAGATTATTTTGCATGCACTCCCCTCCAAATGCTGTCTTCATTTCAGAAATGTATTTTGCTTATTAAATGCAAAGTTTTTACATTTCAAAAGCATTTCTAAATTGTGTTAATATTTCCAACAAATGAAAATCCAAGCCAAAATAATGAAGCGGTAAAGAAAACTGAGTTACCACCAAGCAGATTTTCGGCATTCTTCCTCCCCATCATCCAAGTGTGAATATAGAAACATTTGTATTTGTGCAGAATTAGAGTTGAAACTCTGGTTTCAGTTTTCCTTTAAATAGTCTGGCCTAAATTAATTTAGGCTTTTAAATAAATATTGCTTGAAGGCTAATGAATGGCACTATAATTTATGTTTGTTTTACATTTATATTTTTCATTCTTGTTTTGCATTGAATATCATTACATTTAAAGGATTTGTTGTAGAAATAGCCAAAAATACATGTTGATAATGTTTGTAAACATTTAGTTTTTACCAGTAGCCTATTTTTCATTATTTTTGAATGTATAGCCTGGGACAAAGGCACATGGGCTATATAAATTCTCTAATGTGGATAAAGGCATACTTTGTACACATCACTATACAACATATGTCCTTATTAGGAGAAAATATATGTTGTTTTAACAAGAAAAATATGTAGTTTTAATGACATCTCATTATTACGACATAATTTAATGGAAAAAAGAATATGTATGTGGCAGCAATGCGTCACCATACTAAAGTGTCAGTCCATACCTCCACTGCTGCCTGTAGTATAGTCATGTGACCATCAGGAGTTGCTGTGGAAAGCTTCATCAACTCCTCCACAGCAGGGCATAGGGCATCAAGCTAAAAGATAACATGTAGGTTCAGTTTCATCAATGATTTGCAAGTATCAAAAGATTTGATTTAATAAATGTCCTACACTGTATAAAAAATATTTTAAAAGTTACCTGGTTGTCTTAATTTTGAGTTCATTGAAATAAAAAGTTTGAGTTAATACAATGAACATTTTTCAGAATCGACATCACCCTTTATTCAAATATTATTAAAGGATTTGGTAAACATATTGTGTAATTGTGTTTTATTTGTTATAATGCAGTGAAACATGCTAAATTCTGCTATTTTCATGATTTAGCACATTTTTTTTTTAATTTATGTGGTTCAGATACAATATTTTGAGTTTCTATTTATTAAACAAATTTCCTTCATTGTATTAACTCACATTTTTAATTAACTCCAAATTAAGGCAATCAGGTTACTTGCTTTTTTAAGTTAAACCAATACAATTTTTTTACAGTGTAGGATAAGACTTTCAGCTTAATTAAATAATGTACATGTAAACTAGGGGACTAAACTGCTGTTCAAGCTTAAGGTTTTTTTTTAAAGAAATTAATATTTATATTTAACAAGGATGCATTAAATAAGTCAAGTGTAAATGTGTAAATTTTTATAATGTAAGATTTCCATTTCAAATAAATATCACAGTATTCACAAACATATTAAGCAGCACAACTGTTTTCAACATTGATAATAAAAAAATATTAGAAATACAAATTTTTGTATTTTTGTATTTACTGTATTTTTGGTCAAATAAATGCAGCCTTGGTGAGAAGAAGAGAAAAAAAAAGTTTGAACGGTAGTGTAATTCATGCATATGTTAACCAATATGTGTTTACTATTATTTTTCCTAATTAAAGAACAGAGATTACCAATTTGGTAAAACAATGACTAAAACTAGAATTTGACTCTTAATTCCTGTCTCAATCATACCATGGTCCGATCTCCTGGTTCAGCACCTCCATATCTATCAGGAAAAAAACAAGGAATACATTTGCACTAAAATGACATGCATCTTTATACTTTATAAGTGACTACGTTTACATGGACAGCAGTAATCTAATTATTGACCTTATTCTGAATAAGACAATAATCTGATTAAGGTGTTTACATGAGTTGCTTTTAGAGTAATCCGTTCATGTTCCCATTTTACATGTTATAGAACATAAATCGATTAAGAGCACACGTCATTACGTCTCCATGCCACGCCGTCCGACGTTCCCTCAAGAATTCCACGCAGTTCGTCTTTGTTATGGTACCACATACAGTTTTGGGTGTTTCATTTTTAATTTTACGAGAGTTTCAAGTGCAGTTAATTGTCCATGCTATACGTGCAAATAGACGACGGCGGATACAAATTCTCCAGCAACAGGCCTCCTCTGTGCTTTCAGTCGGCAGCATGTCATTCTTGCTTGAAGCCATGCTTCTCTTGTTTGCCGTCAAACGGTTGACCACTGAGTGTATGTGTCCTGTCGCAAAATGCGGCGAAAAATCCAAACGACGTTAATAGTTAGATTAAGGTGTGTACATGTCTACAATGCACTTCGATAATGCGACTAAAATAGGCATACTCCACATGTCTTAATTTGATTTTTGTTTAATTCGAGTATGGCTTTAATCGGATTAAGGTAATTAGAAATCGCTGTTTACATGGTAGTTTCTTAATCAGAGTATGGTCTTAATCAGATTAATATCGGAGTATTGTTGTCCATGTAAACGTACTGAGTGTTGCCAAGTTTACAGTTCGGCACATTCTAATATACTGAGAATACTGAAGTATAAAGTAATACTAAAGTATAAATGGTGTCTTTGATGGTCAACGTGATTTCCCCAAGTACATGTTCTTAAGCCAACATATTTGTTGATCCTGGAACAACACCCCAATCAACCAGATTTGAGGAAAGTTTACAGTTTATGTCAAGTTTAGGCTTACAGCCAGGGTTGGGTGCTTCTATATCAGTGTGATTCACCTGTCACTTCCCTCTGATTTTAGGATAATTTATGGGTAGGGTTAGGAATACATTTTCAGAGAGGAATGTTGTTCCAGGATCAACATCTTTTGTGTCTTACTTGGCAAAATCACAGTGCCCTGTCACTGACCTCTTCATGGCCTCTGTCCCAGCATGCAATGCCTTGGCCCAAGCAGCACCATCAGAGTTCTGTTTGAGATGAGGGGCAGCCGCGGACAAAAACAAGCAATATAACTGGGGGAAAAAATATAACCGATCATTTGATCACTTCATGAGAAAGAAATAATCATTTTGTTTTCAAATATTTAGGGTGTTCACACTTGGCAGGTTTGGTTCGATTAAAACTAACTCTGGTTTGATGATTGCTCTGTTAGTGCGGTTCATTTGAATAAGTGTGAACGCTGCCATCCGAACCCTGGTGCGCACCAAACAAAAGGACTGAGAAAAGGTCAGAACAAACTCTGATGTGGTTCGACACAACATGGACCAAAGACATGTAAATGAACCAAAAACAGGACATGACGTCAAGATATGACCTTAAAAGAACAGGATGCTCAAGCATACCTGGTTCTTCTCCGTTACACTTCAGTACAAGTGTCGTAAACGCCGTCTCCTTGCAGCAGATCTTCGTTTGTGTGCAGTGGAAGAATTCCTGCCACTGTTTTGACTCCTTTACACATTTAATAAGCTCTTCACAAGTTCTCAGCTGGTCATAATACCATATGTCCACACATACAATGAGCACGTTTAGTCCAGCACAGCATTGTTTTAGATGTTTGGTAAGCCAGTCACAAAATATAAGTCATAAAAGCCATATTTTTGTCTTGTATCTTTAGGTTCAGTGTTAAAAATGACAGTGTGAATCCTAAGTGAACCAGGACTAAATGTATCATTTTCTTTTTTGGTGCGGATAAAGCAAACCAGGAGAACCAAACTAAGGGTGTGTTCACACTTGTAGTTCGGTTTGTTTGGTCCGGACAAAAAAACAAAAACAAAACATAGTCCTGGTCCGCTTAGTGTTCACACTGGCATTTTTAACAGCGAACCTAAAGTTACCGAACCCAAAGGCATAGGGATACATAGCAACCTGATTGGTCGACTTTTATGACGTATATTTTGTGAAGGAGCTTGCTTACTGAACATTCAAAACAATTCTGTGTGCTGGATTAAACGCGATCATTTTATGCGTGTACATATGGTTTTATTTTTACCAGCTGAGATCTCACAAAGATTTCATAAAAATTTCCAAACATTCAAAACAGCAGCAGGATTTCCTCCGTCGTTTGCAGAAACGAAGATCTGCTGCAAAGTGACGGCAGTTCTGTCGTCTGTACTGACTTAATTTATAAGTAAAACCAGGTACACCGATCTTTCGGCGGCGTCAAATCAGCTGACTTGTAGCGTCGCATCTTGTGACATTACGTCCTGTTTTTAGTTCGTTTACATGTCTTTGGTCCGTGTTGCGTTCATATATCAATTGAACCGCACCAGAGTTCGCTTGGAAGCGGACCGAGACCCATCTTTTTAGTGGTCTCGGTCCGCTTGTTTGGTGCGCACCAGGGTTCGGATGGCAGCGTTCACATATGTTCAAATGAACTGCACTAACCGAGCAATCGCACCAGGGTTCGTTTTAATCGAACCAAACATGACAAGTGTGAACGCACCCTAAAAGTGTGAACACCCTTAAGGCCTGTTCACATCAAGGATGATAACAATAACGATAAAGATATAGTTCTAAAATCGTTCTAAATATAAAGGAATAGCAGACCACATCACAAGTATAACGATAACTGCCCAGAGGAATGATTCGCTGGAATCACTTTCAGAACAAACTTTTCCAGCTAACGAGTGCTAAAAACAATCAGAATCCACCAGACTTTAAAGAGCTCAAGCATTTAAAATGACAGACGACTGCAGTACGCACTTATAATAAACAGAATGTTATCAACCGCTGATGTGGACGCTAGTTCTCTTTATAGTTATCGTTCTTGATGTGAGCGGGCCTTTAGAGTAATTTATCAGCTCAAGCACTGGTTTCGGGCATCAAGAGTCAGAACCTGCTGTACATTCACATACCGCCCCTGACGATCCTCCCATCCTTTCCTGGACCAACAGAGCCAGATCTGCTAGAAGCTGGCCAAGGTTGCCAGAGATTTTGCTGGTTTGGAGCCACTCCTGAACGGCTGAAGTAGACATTTTAACAACATTATATATGAAAATTAATCAATATGTTGGTTTAAATAATATGTGCATTTTTTGAATGTTAAAAAGGTTACCATTAGCTACAAGAGCATGTGTGCTCCCACAATCTCCATCGCCTGCTGCGCGGTCCAAAGCATTGAGTTCCTCTTGGCGCTGCAGGAGGATCTTGCACACGGACTCCAAAACCAGGCGAATGACAGAAGAAAGAGAGCCTGTGAAGAAGCACCACTGTGTTGATGAAGTGCTTCTGGCATCTCAGTAAATATACAATACCATTCAAGTAGAGGTTTTTTAATACTTTCAGCAAAGATACATAAAATTGACAGTTAAGACATTTATCATGTTACAAAAGATTTCTATTTCAATGCTGCTCTTTTGAACTTTCTATTCATCATAGAATTCTAGTTCATTTGTGCCAGAACAGGAATAAATTACATTTTAAAACATATTCAAATAGAAAACAGCTGTTTTAAATGAATAATATCTCACAATATTACTGTTTTTACTGGGGTTTTTTTAAAGTACGGCCTGAGAATAAGAGATTTAAAGGGATAGTTCACCCAAAAATGGAAATGTTGTCATCATTTACTCGCACTTATGTTGTCCCGAACATCTATGAGTTTCTTTCTTCTGCTGAACACAAAAGAAGATATTTTAAAGGATGTTGGTAACCAGAGAGTTGACGGCACTCATTGACTTCCATAGTATTTTTTTCCTACTATAGAAGTCAATAGCTACTGTCAACTCTCTGGTTACCAACATCCTTTAAAATATCTTCTTTTGTGTTCAGCAGAAGAAAGAAACTCATTCAGGTTTGGAACAACATGAGGGTGAGTAAATAATGACAACATTTCCATTTTTGGGTGAACTGTCCCTTTAAGACACCAAGGACGATAACAATAATGATATAATTTCCAAAATCGTTCTAATTATAAAAGAATAGCAGAGTCAACACAACAACTATATAGATAACTGCACAGAGGAATGATGTTGCTGGAATCACTTTCAGAAAGATTTTTTCATGCAGATGAACAATAAAAACATTGACAGCCAGTCAGAATCCATCCTGCTTTAAAGAGCTTGAGCATTATAAGCGACATAAGACAAAACTGGTGATGTGGATGCCAATATAGTTATCTTTATAGTTTTATAAGCCCTTATTCACATCAAGACTTTTAAGCAGTTGTGTATTTATATTATTTTATTAGTAGTAAAATATATACCTATGTTAATTATTTATTATAGAGTTTATGTATATTATTAGTTGAATAATAAGGTTTAAAATACATATTTAAACCTGCATGACATTAAAAAGAACACAAAGACACTGAGGCATATATGACTGAAATTTGAAAATTTGTGTATTTTTCTCTCTTTACCTTCATCATATTTATCTGAAGCTGCGGCAGGTTTTTCTGCAGGTTCCATGATCAGATTCCTCCCACTCACAGAGGTCATGCTGAGGTTAGGCCAGGCTGGGGCTGTGGTTTTAGCATCTGAGAAAGACAAAACAGTGACACTTCTCGTTCACTGCAATACATACTACTACTAATAATATACGCTCACCTAAAGGATTATTAGGAACACCATACTAATACTGTGTTTGACCCCTTTTGCCTTCAGAACTGCCTTAATTCTACGTGGCATTGATGTTGGCCCATATTGATAGGATAGCATCTTGCAGTTGATGGAGATTTGTGGGATGCAGATCCAGGGCACGAAGCTCCCGTTCCACCACATCCCAAAGATGCTCTATTGGGTTGAGATCTGGTGACTGTGGGGGCCATTTTAGTACAGTGAACTCATTGTCATGTTCAAGAAACCAATTTGAAATGATTCGAGCTTTGTGACATGGTGCATTATCCTGCTGGAAGTAGCCATCAGAGGATGGGTACATGGTGGTCATAGAGGGATGGACATGGTCAGAAACAATGCTCAGGTAGGCATTTAAACGATGCCCAATTGGCACTAAGGGGCCTAAAGTGTGCCAAGAAAACATCCCCCACACCATTACACCACCACCACCAGCCTGCACAGTGGTAACAAGGCATGATGGATCCATGTTCTCATTCTGTTTACGCCAAATTCTGACTTTACCATCTGAAAGTCTCAACAGAAATCGAGAAAATGTGAAATACTCAGACCGGCCCGTCTGGCACCTACAACCATGCTCAAAATAGCTTAAATCACCTTTCTTTCCCATTCTGACATTCAGTTTGGAGTTCAGGAGATTGTCTTGGCCAGGACCACACCCCTAAATGCATTGAAGCAACTGCCATGTGATTGGTTGATTAGATCATTGCATTAATCAGAAATTGAACAGGTGTTCCTAATAATCCTTTAGGTGAATGTGTATATATATATATATATATATATATATATATATATATATATATATATATATATATATATATATATATATATTATATATTAATAGAATGGTGCAAGTATGACTGTCGGGCAGATTAAACCTCATCACTGCTTTTACAGCCTCGTTATGCTCATAATTATAAACTATTCTAACTCAAACTTTCTGGGAAAATGTTTTGAGATGAAAGAGCTGTCAGAAGCTTAGTGAAGGTGACGTTGAATTTGTGGGACCATGGTGTAACCCGATTATAGCCCACCTTTAGCTTTTTACTTCTGGCAACTGCATTTAGGCTTCACAATTCATTCAAGTTGTGTTTATCTGTGATTTATTTAAGTATCATAAACCTTTGTTTATCAGAGCTTGTTTTTAGCGATAATCCAAAAGCCTATGGAAAAATCCTGTTGTGTTTTTGTCGAGGAAACCAGTGCGACGCGAACTGCGATTGGCCTACAAAGTGATGCCATACCTGCACCACAGAGTATACTGGCAAATGAGCAACTTTAGCATCTTAAAGATAGCGTGTGCAGTGGACTGTGTTCATGTGTTTATTATACATTTTAGCGTTGTCATAATTATTCTGAGAACTAACTAATGGATCCAATGTCATTCAGGTAAGTATGCTTGTAAAATTTGATTTAAAGCGAACGCACCAAACAGCCTGAGCATCTCTTCATCAACCTTCATTAAGGAAAGAGACATTCCCGCCATCTCCAGTGATGTCATGAATGATCCAGACATCACCCTGACAACCAGCACACCACGCTCCTCTGAAAAAGAGTGAATCCAATCAGAAACAGTCAACACTAGCTGAAGACATCTAACAGTATAATGAAATAGAAATATTAGGATATTTCAAGATCATTCTATTTTCACAAAAACAAAATTATTGTCTTAAAGTAAGCAATGTTGAATGTTGTAAATCTAGTGCTGAGTACTTGAGTCTCACCTAGACAGTGTATAGCTGCTTTGGAAACCACGGCTATTTCCAAACATGAGAGCGCACCAAGATTATTGACACACAGCACCACCTTGTCTCCTGTTAGATAAATACACCTTTGAATACACATTCATGCAAACGCACACCTTCAGCATCAATCCTGTGCTGACCAGTTACACATCATCATACCTGACTTCAGGGACAGATGTGATTTGTTCGAGGAATCAGTCATGTGACTTATTATAGTTTTCACAACTTCATCAGCAGAGGCCACCTGAAAACAATCAAAACCATCAATCTCAAAGGAGCATACGTCGCTGTTTATTGTAGGGATGATCGACATGTTGAAGAGACTCACTTTTGATCTTTTAATGCCTGGTTCTCCATGGATCCCTATACAATTAAACATATAGTTTACATTTTAATAAATATAATATATGGTATACACACATTAATGTTTTTTTTTTTAAAGAAACTGGCATGCGAGGACAAGAAATTAATGATTAAAGACATCTATAATGTTACAAAAGATTTCTATTAAAAAAACAAAAAACTGTTCTTTTGAACTTTATATTCATCAAAGAATCCTGAAAAACAGCACAACAAGCAGCACAACTGTTTGCAGCACAACATTGATAATAAAAAAAAAGTTTTATAATTAGAATGATTTCTGATGGATCGTGTGACACTGAAGACTGGAGTAATGATGCTGAAAACTCAGCGTTTATCACAGGAATAAACTCCATTTTAAAATATATTAATATAGAACATATATATAGAAATATATTAAAATAGAATCCACCTATTATTATTTTAAATCCTTATAATATTTCACAGTATTACTGTTTTTACTGTAATTTTGTTTAAATAAACGTGAGCATAAAAACAAATAAAAACAGCAAATATATATATATATATATATATATATATATATATATATATATATATATATATATATATATATATATATATATATATATATATATATATATATATATGTTGAAAATGGTAATAAAATATGACAAGAACTAACCAATGACCAAGCAAAGCTTAATTTTGTTCAATTTTTATAAATTTTACTGGTAGTCACTGTATGAAGGATTTTTGGGTATAATATGTCACAGTTTACTTTTTTTTGTTTGTGTATAGCACACATGCACACGCGCACACACACACCCACACACACATATTTACAAACTTTTGTTAGATGCGATTAATCGATTTGACAACAGTAATATATTACAGCTGTCAAATCCATTAATTGTCTCTAACATAAAGGTTCTGTACACATACTTCCAGCTACATCAAATAATTAATTTAAAATGTTTTAATCTGTACTCTTTTTGTTATAAATCTCTATTACCCAGTCCCAGCTCCATCTCTCCCGGTGGAAGCTGGAAAGACGGAAGGCATCCGGGCACACTGCACGGAGACAGACTAACACCCAACGTGCCTATTAAAACAACAATATATATATACATATATATATATATATATATATATATATATATATATATATATATATATATATATATATATATATATATATATATATATATATATATATATATATATTAAAACATTAAAACACAGTGGCTGCACTTTCACAATGGAAACTAATTTAATGTAGAACTGCAACATTTAGGCCATAACAAACCAAATATTACCAATATTTTTTGTTGCCTTGTTCACTCGTGCAACAATTTCATCCAAAGGACAACCTCTCTCTGCTAAAGCTCCAGCTAGCTAAAAAGAAAAATGGCATTAATTTAAAATGCCTATTCCTTTTTCATTTTGATTTGATTGATTAATATAGCCATGTCAAGCTCATTATAGTACCTTATGAATAAACACAGTTCCACACAAGCCTCTCCGGCCGGCCTTGCTGGGCTGAGCGAAGGCACAGTCATCAGCCACAATCACCATCTCGACCAGGACGCCCTGTGATCTGGCCTGTTCGACAGCTATGCCAAAGTTTAGACGGTCACCCGTGTAGTTCTTCACGATGAGCAGGACTCCTGAAGCGCCTCTCTTCCACAGAGTCAGAATGGCGGCCAGCACACTGCCCGGAGGAGGGGATGCGAATACTGCTCCCGCCACAGCTCCGGACAGCATCCCAATGCCAATGTAACCTGCATGAGAGAAAGACAAATGTCAAACAGTTCAAGTACAGCATGGCACTAGCAACACCACGTTCATAGGTTCAACTTCCGTCCCAGGGCATGCATGAACTGGTAAAACTGTTCATATGCAAGTCACGTTTGCTAAAAGCATCTGCACATGGATAAAAGTACACTACTGTTTGGAATCGGTAAGATTTTTGAATGGCTTTAAATTCTCTTATGCTAACCAATGGTGAATTTATTTGATCAATACAGTAAATCAGCAATAACGTGAAATATTTTAGAATAACTTCATTCATATACTTTAAAATGCAATATCAAGCTGTGACCAAAGCTGAATTTTCAGCATCATTACTCCAGTCTTCAGTATCACATAATAATTCTGATATGCTGATCTGATGCTCAAGAAACTTTTATTTATTAAGCAGCTGCTTAATATCTTTTGTGGAAACCATGATACATTTTTGAGGATTCTGTGATGAATATAAAGGTCAAAAGAACAACTTTATTTGAAAACTATAACTTTTGTAATGTGTCCATGCTGAAAAGTACTAAATTCTTACTGACCCCACCCGTTTTAACAATAGTGTAAATATTACAAAAAAGTACTATGGTACCACAAGTGTTACTATAGTTGTTGTTAATATTGTAAAATCTCCTCTAAAATCTATTACAAGCCTTCATAATAATCTTTGTCATTGTAATTTCTTATTTAACTAGTTTTAACTAGTATTTAACACTAGTAATGAATGCTTATTCCCACTAAAATAAATGACTAAGCAAAATTATTCACAAAAAAAAGTCAGTTCATCCAAGACTAAAACAAATATTTGATGAGGTGAACAGATCTGGATCGTGCCTTATCGGTCTGACTTCTTAATGGTTAACAAAGGATTTGATATATTCAAAGTATACAGTATCATATTCACTCTTGGTGTGAACAGGGCTTTAAAGTGTCAGGTGACCTAAAAAGTGCATCATATATTCTAAAATAATTGTTTAATTCAAAAATATTATTTAAAATATATGATTCCACCTTACTACATCAGGTTACATCTACCTATATAATTTTAAGATCTAAATATTTTTTTCAATATAGCACTATAGTTACTAAGATATTTATGGTACTTATTTGTATGGGAATTTGAATGCTTGGAATATAAATGATAGTAACGTTACATGTGCATGTTTGTAACAGCAAGAAAGAGACCGATAATAGAGAGAGAGTGAGACGGAGCAGAGGAGGGGCTGATGTATCCCGCATTACCTGCATGTGCGGGTTCATGGCCAGATCCACCTCCGGACAGGAGCGCTACTTTCCCCTTAATGCTCTCCAGATCGGCCCGCAGCACAACTCTGTGCCCCCGCAGCAGCGCCAGACCCCCGTTACTCCTGACGAGCCCCTCCAACGCCTCGTCCACACACTTATCAACCGAGTTCAATAATTTCCTCCGCACCTGCTCCAACCGTATAAAAATAACACATTTCAAACCTCCGCATGCCTCTCTCAGTCAGTCACTACTTCAACAGTTACATATTGTTTCAAAACCATGACAGAGACAAAATCGTAATTTGCTTTGCACAATCAACATGTAACAGTTTGTTGCAATATTCCTGCAGGAGTCACCGTTACGCACCTCCATCATTCACGCCTGACCTTTGATCACTTCCGCAAACATGCATCAACGACGATGACGTCACGAAGCCCGCCCAAAATGTCAAAATAATGTGAGATATAAATTCAGAATTGTGTGATTATAAGGACGCAATTGTGTCTTACAAAGCCAGAATAGTTAGAAGGCAGTCTTTTCCCCTCCGAATTTGACATTATACCTTACAATAGTTTTTATCGTAATGAAAGAAAAAAGTCAGAATCGCAAGATAGCTATAAACTCACAATTGTGAGAAAAAAGGAAGTCTTTTTTTCCTCAGAATTGTACTTTATAACTCACAATTGTCTAACCACAATTGTTTTAGTTGTTTAAAAAGTCAGAGTTGCAAGATATACACTGTAAAAGAATATTGTTGGTTTAACTTAAAAAAGCAAGTAACCTGGTTGCCTTAACATTTTGAGTTCATTTAAATTAAAAATGTTAGTTAATACAATGATGGAAATAGAAACTCAAAATATTATTGTATCTGAACCACATAAATATTTTTTTTTGGTAATAAATCATGAAAATAGCACAATTTGGCATGTTTCACTGCTTTATAACAAATAAAACACTTACACAATATTTTTACAAAATCTTTTAATAATATTTGAATAAAGGGTGATGTCGATTCTGAAAAACGTTCATTGTATTAACTCGAAATTTTAATTTCAATGAACTCAAAATTTTAAGGCAACCAGGTAACTTACTTTTAAAATATTTTTTTTACAGTAGGCTAAACTCAGTTTCTAGAAAACAAAGTCTGATATAAGTAAGATAGGCTATACGTTATAAATTCTGGCTTTTGTTTTGCATTTGTAAGTTTATATCTCACAATTAAAAAAGTAAGCCTCTTATCCTCAGAATTGGACTTTATGAAAATAATTCACAATTGACTGTTTTTTCTCAGGATTGCGAGATATAAACTTGCAATTATGAAAAAAAGTCAGAATTGCATGAAAAGACTTCAGAATTTACTTTTTCCCACAATTGTTTATGAGTTTATATCTCGCAATTGCGAGTTATATCTTGTAATTCTGAGAAAATAAATCTGAATTGTGACATGAAAAGTTGCAATTATCCTTTACTTTTTTTTAATTCCGTGGTGGTAACTAGCATCCATTTACAACGCTTCCAGCTATTGATGGAATTTTTCAGCTTTCCATGTTTTCAGTGTCATACGGCAGGGAGAGCTATATTTTCTAAAAAAAAAAAGGAGCAGAAACAAGTGATACAAGCACAGTTTATGCATGTTGTAATCTTTAAAACATTTTTTTTATTTTTTATGTTGCTTTTTTCACATTTAATTATTGATAAAAAGAATACATGAAGCTGAACGTTTGTTGTTGTTCAAAAGCAGAGGCTCTGATTTTTCACATAGGCTTATGTGTTCAGCTATTCAAACAAAAATACTCTGGTGGCCATTACATTTTTGTGAAAATATCAGAAATTCTGGCAGTGGCTTGCAACTTAAAAAAAAAACTAAAACACTGGCAGAGAAAGAGTTAATATATAAGTCTTGAAATTACATCTTTGTAACAATTTAAGCGCAAACAAATATACTTAATTCTGAGTTTTAATCTCCCATAAATCCTGCTTTTATTTTTATATGGATGTGTGCTACAATGCACGCTCAATTATTCTCTGTTATCTACTGTATATTGTGCTCTGTAGTGTAGCTATGTTTGAAGAAACAATAATAGCAATCAAATTAATAATATGTTCTTAAAGTAGTCATATCCATTACTTATACTCATTATTCTCTTTATTTTTAAAATATAATTACAATTTACTGCATCAGCAATATAACTAAGCACATATTTCATTTACACAACATTGATGTTCTTCATCATTGATATTTTTTCATCATTATGATCAAAGTGTTTACTTAATGTAAGAAAATCAACAAAACTAACAAATAAAAAGTTATATTTGAAGAAACTTTGCAAAGGAAAAAAGCATGCAGGTCACGCATTTTTATGGTTAATCTTTTCTAGTGAATGGCAGTTTCTTTAGCTTGGACAGATAGAGAGTGGACTGTATTACACTGCTTGGCCGAATCATCCATAAATTAATGCCCACTAGCAGGCAAAAAGTATAATTTGACAAATATCTCTTCATAATGAGCAGGAAGCAATCCAGGCCACATGGAACAGAAATGGAAACTAGAATGACAGTGATGATTACAAATGCCCTCTTTTTCTGATGGTGCATCCCTTCCTTCTGTGTTTCGCCAGGACTTGGTCTCAACAGGATCTTGAGCACTCCTAGACTACAAGCAGTGATTACAGAGAGGCTGATTGTGAGGAGCATTATGTAGACCTCAATTTGCTTGCGTGGATAGGTGCAAACAGAAAGTCCTCCATACACCACAACTGCCAACCAGACAAGTCCAGCACCGATATATCTGTGCTTCACAAAGGCTGGGTTGCGGTATATCGCTGGATGGGCCACGGCTATGTAGCGTTCAACACAAATCAAACTATTCATAAAGGGAAATCCAATCGGGTAGCTTCCAGAAAAGAACATAGTAAGGAATATTGTGTATTGATAATTAAAGGCAAAACCAACCATAGTAATGGTATAAAGTACTATCTCAAAAAACTCTAGTGCAGATAGATTCATTGTAAAGATTTCTGAGGCTGCCAGACGTCCCTTTATTCGAATATTATTTGTGCCCAGCCAGAGGACCCAGATTTGGATGGGCAGGAGGAAAATGAAGTCCAGTGCTGTTAAAGAAAGTTGAAGTGAATACCCTGGGTTGGAGTTTATGCATGCCAACCCAAAAGATGTTTGGTTCTTGGAGACAGAGCTGTTCATGTTTCTCTTCACGATAAATACACAAGAGAACCTAAACGTCATCAAGAACAACAAACATTGAAACAGTAGCAATGAAAATACATTCCAGTGTAAAACAACAAGAACAAGAAATGTATTTAATAAATCCGCACTGACCTGATGTTGGATGATCAGTGATTCCAGTACCGTTTCTGCAGTGTAGATTCTCTCACGTTGGTTTTATCACATATGTTCGCACTTGTATGTGTGTTTTATGAAAGGAAAATATGCAAATATGAGATGAAAAGCAGCATTTTAACAGCATGTGTTCATTTGAGTTTGTGTTCACAGTTTCATATCTACTGCTATGATTTGTTAATGACAACAAGATTGATGCATATTGTGTCCATGGACATTTAAAAAATAATAATTTTGAGTAAAGAATTTATTAGGGAAGTGCTAACTTCTCACTTTTTTTGCCTTTACACTGGCGGTAATACGTTTGGAATAATTAGCCTACGATTTTTAAATGTTTAAGATGTCTCTTATGCTTACCAAGGCTGCTTTTGGAGAGGTTTTATACCATAAAACCTACAAATCTTTTTCAGTTTATTTTAAAATGTAATCTGTGATAATAGCTGAATTTTCTCGGTAGGCCTGTCTGACTGATGGACCTAGAGGTCTGTGAGGAATTTAAGAGAAATCAGTGGGGGGCGCCATTGCATTCAAGTGCATTAATTATTGCTTATTGTGTGATTTTCAGCATAATTACTCCAGTCTTCAGTGTCACGTGATCCTTCAGAAATCCATCAGATTCCTTTCAAATTGCATTGCCCACGTCCTTTCTCATGTGACCACAGACTGAGACTGTACATAGATGTGCCGATTTTGTTGAGATGCTCGTTTCATTCAAGAGTAATAGCCTTTTTAGTAAAAGTGGCAACACTCACTTCAAACATTTTGGTGTCCTGTCGCGAACATGAATGGAATTTTTTACTTTTTCCTTGATAATTATTGACAATCGGACTCCAGAGAACTGGACTGCACTGGTTTGGTTCCGATCGAATATCGTCTTGAGCCAAGACACATGAGTCTGGTTTAGGAGTTACGAGCGATTTCATACTTGTTATCACTGTAGCGCCACCGTCAGGCCAATTGGGGCGAGCCTTGGTGAAGTTGAAGACAGGATGGGTACTACAGTCCCTCAAAGTTTCAAGTCCCTACGACTAGGCCGGGTTTGGTCATCTGCCTGATCACTTTTAAGGCACAATGTTGATCTTTGAAAACCCTAACAATTATGATAGGGTTTCAGTGCTACACACTAGAACCCCTAATAATTATAAAATAATTCAAAATAAATATAGATGTATTATAGCATATCTTTATTATTGACAGAATCATAAGCAGTGCACATTAAAAAGCAGTTTATTTACATGCATATAAAAAGAATTCTATATATTTTCATACATTTTACAGTAACATGTTATTGTGCTTCATTCGTTATATGTGCTTTGTTCACTTGATACTTGCATTTAATACAACTATTTATTAATAGCACATTTAATTCTTATACAATTAATTAATTAATTAAAGGAATTCCTATTTGCTTATAGTACCTTTTTTTAACAATGCTGCTATAGCAATCTTAATAGATAAATGATAAGAAGAGATGATGGTTACAAAACCCAACCCAGAACTGACCTTGCATCTCTATCTGAGAGCCACTCTGCATGGCTGAGTTATTTATGAGGACGTGGCTTCAACATTTTGTGCTGTTTTAATAGGAAACTTTTTGATGCATGAAAACATGCCATGCTTGGACAGATAGAGAAGAGGCTGTATGACACTACCTTGTTGCATTAACCACATATTGATGCCAAGCAGCACACAGAAAGCATCATTACTAATATTATTCCTAATGTTGATAATTAATATATCCAGGCCACATGGAACAGAAATGGAAACTAGAATGACAGTGATGATTACAAGTGCCCTCTTTTTCTGATGGTGCATCCCTTCTTTCTGTGTTTCGCCAGGACTTGGTCTCAACAGGATCTTGAGCACTCCTAGACTACAAGCAATGATTAAAGAGAGGCTGATTGTGAGGGACAATATGTAGACCTCAATTGTGTCTCGTGGATAGACGGAAACAGCTACTACTCCATAAGCCAGAATCAGCATCCAGGCCAGTCCAACACCGATATATCTGTGCTTCACAAAGGCTGGGTTGCGGTAGATCGCTGGGTGGGCCACAGCTATGTAGCGTTCAACACAAATCAAGCTATTCATAAAGGGATATCCAACCGGGTAGCTTCCAGAAAAGAGCATAGGAAGCAGTATTCTTTCTTGATAGTTAAAAGTAAAAGCAATCAAACCTAAAGAAAAAAGTATACTCTCAAAAAACCCTATTGCAGATATGTTCATTGTAAAGATTTCTAAAGTTGCCAGACGTCCCCTTATTCTAATATTATTTGTGCCCAGCCAGAGGACCCAGATTTGGATGGGCAGGAGGACAACGAAGTCCAGTGCTATTACAGAAAGTTGAAGTGAATACCCTGGGTTGGAGTTAATGCATGCCAACACAGAAGAAGATGTCTGGTTCTTGGAGACAGAGCTGTTCATGTTTCTCTTCAAGAAGTCAAGTGTCTAAGAACGTGAAGAGCAACAAATAATACAATGGTACGATGGAAATACATTTGAAATCTATAAAAACACGACAACATCAGTATTTCTCTGTGGTGACGATGAATAATACAGAAAATGTAAACAATAATTTATGCTGACCTGACAGATTACCATCTGAGTTGTTCTCATTCCTGCAGCTCCTCTCACATTAGTTTCATATGTCACGTTTGCATTTGTATGAATTCTGAAAGGAAAATATGCAAATATGGAATGAAAAGCAGCATTTTAACAGCCTGTGTTCACTTGAGTTTGTAGCCACAGAGCTTGGGCCTCCATGGACCGTCCCAGCCACTCGATCCGTCTCGGGGCGGGCGAGACTGGCATCCAGAGTGGCGGCTCCACTGCTCATGCCAGCATCTCTAGCTCGGGGGTGTCAGCGGCCCCAAACCTGGTGGTCTCTGGGATCTTCACTCTTTCCTCTGTACTCCCAGACTCCTATTTTGTGCGTGGAGATACAGTCAGAGATCTTGTTTCATCATGAAGGGCTTTATTTTGTGATAACTTTTGCTTCTGCAACCATATTTAATTCATTAGTGTTATTATGATAAGTCATTCAAAGGCAGAAATAACCTTTTGCTTGTAACATCCACATTGTTTGTTAACGTGAAAGTGTGGCAATATTCAATGCTTTTAGCAGGATGACAAAAAAAATCAGATTTTTTTTCTGCCTAAATGTGAACAAAGCCAAAATATACTTTTCATCTCTTTATTATTAAAAAAAATCATTATGCACTAGCAAAATGAAGGATAATCAACAATTTAATTTACATTTACATTTACATTATCAAAATTTTCCATAACATTACACAGTAGAATTTATTGTGCTTTAATGGGTACAAATACTTTGTTCAGATTATCTAACTGTATTAAATGCAAACATTTATTAAAACCAAGGAAAAAATCTTACGCCGTATTCTTACGGAGACCATAAGAAAGGCGTCCTATTTTGTTACCGTCTTATCAGCTTTTAATTCCAATTATTTATTTATTGAATATTTCAACATTTTTACCAATAAAGAGGCAGACAGAAAAGGGCAAGGAGAGCTGATGGTTACACAATAAATCTCAGAATTGAGCTTATGTCTGTCTGAGAGCCATATCTAAAGCCACAGCTCCAACCTTTCCTGTTGTTTTAATGAGAACCTTTTTTGATGCATGAAAACTTGCCAAGCTTGGACAAATAAAGAAAAGGCTGTATTAAACTACATTCTTGAATTAACCACATATTGATGCCCAAAAGTATACAGAAAGTATCATAAGTTATATATTTCTTCATGCTGAAAACAAACAAATCCAGGCCATATGGAACAGATATGCAAACTAGAATGCCCGTGATAATTACAAATGCCCTCTTTTTCTGACGGTGCATCCCTTCCTTCTGTGTTTCGCCAGGACTTCGTCTCAACAGGTTCTTGAGCACTCCTAGACTACAAGCAGTGATTACAGAGAGGCTGATTGTGAGGGAGACAAGGTAGGCTGCAATCGGGGGATCTGGAAAGCTGAACACAATGAATCCTCCATAAGACAAAGTCAGCATCGAGACCAGTCCAGCACAGATATATCTGTGCTTCACAAGGGCTGGGTTGCGGTAGATCGCTGGATGGGCCACGGCTAAGTAGCGTTCAACACAAATTAAACTATTCATACAGGGACGTCCAACCATGTAGCTTCCAGAAAAGAACATAACAATGAACATTGTGTAAAGACAAAAAGTATGACAGTCCAAAATTCTAAGACAGACAGGCTGAATGTAAAGATTTCTGAGGCTGCCAGACTTCCCCCTTTTCTAATGTCACTTGTGCACCGCCACAGGACCCAGGTGTGGATAGGCAGGATGATAAAGATCTGGAATGCTGTGACAGAAAGTCCAATGAAACTCCCTGGATAAGAGTCAGTGCATGTAAATGCAAGATGATCCGTTTGGTTCTTGGAGGCTGTGGTGTTCATCTTCCTCTTCAGTAGAAGCAAGTGGAAATATCTAAAGAACAACTGTGAAATGCTGCAATGAAGATTCATTTAAAAAAAAATTGAAACAGAAGAAAGAACAGACTAAAGTGAAAACATACATTGTTAGCAATAGTGACACAGAAATGTAGCTATTAGATTATACTGACCTGTACTGACAGATAACTAGAGGGGATCCAGTTTTTCATGCAGTGCAGTTTATCTCACCTAGGGGTGTGCATATCCAGCTGTGTGTCCGGATGAATTATATTTGGAAAATATGCAAATAGAAAGCAGACCTTTAATGATTGTGTTTTGTAGTTTTAGTAAAGTCTAGCTATTTGTACGAATTGGTTTAAGAAATGCACGTACTGTTTTGCAGATGTTGAGGATGATTTGAGAAATGAACCAAAGCGACTGAGAAAAACTGTAATAAAATACCATTTGAAAACACCAGTAAGCTGGATGAAGCTCTATTTATTTTATAGATAGATAGATAGATAGATAGATAGATAGATAGATAGATAGATAGATAGATAGATAGATAGATAGATAGATAGATAGATAGATAGATAGATAGATAGATAGATAGATAGATAGATAGATAGATAGATAGATAGATAGATAGATAGATAGATAGATAGATAGATAGATAGATAGATAGATAGATAGATCTGGCAAAAGCCAGTCTCTAGCACAAAATCCTTAGTTCATCTCTCAAAAGTAAATGTCTGTGTCATGTCAGTGCCATTAGAATGACAAGTCATTGTGTAGATAAGACATGTTAAGATAGTCATGTGGTCAATAAAACAGTGTACTCTGGAGGGATTTTCTGATGTAACTGGCTAAAGTCTTGAGGACAATTACTGTAAATTGTAGGTTACACCTTAGTGTATGTGGGAGTTTGATTGCAAGAGACTGGACAAGATTCACATTTACGCTTTGTTCTGTTATTTGTTGACAGACCATGTCATTGCGATACAGAAAAGAAAAGACAGCAGTAGTGCAGTCTTCCTACACCTCCTGACTCCTCTCTGTTGGGCCACACATTTTCTTCCACATCACAATATGTTTAGAAAAAAGTCTAATGGAAATGTATAGAAATATGCTTGACATATTGTGACAACTTGTTCAACCATTTTGCATGTAAAGACTTATGCTATGTGAACTAATGCCTACACTGAAGAAGAAAAAAGTGTGCTGGATTTACATGATTTAATTGTGTACATTGGTCTGACATGAATAAATTAAGTTGAAAAATCATAATTTGTTCATTTTAACTTTTTAAACATCATAAACTGAATACATTGTAAGTGTCCCAATTAAAGAGTTACTTCAGCGATTTAAGCTTTGTATCAGTAGAAACCCAGGAGTATATTCAAATTATCATACTTTCCCACCTCATATGACCCTGAGATGAGAGAATTATGTATTTTATTTCTGGAAAAAATGTATACGCTTTATAGCCTAAAGTAAAATATCTAGCTTCCGGTGGACCCCCCTGCGGAGTTGAATACAGAAGGCGGTCCGCCGGAATCAAAATTTTACTGTATAATGTGTTAATAACCCATCGATCCGCTTCAGAAGGCATTTATTAACCCCCCTAGCCGTATGGAGTACTTTTTTAATGTATGGATTCACTTTTTTGGGCTTCGAAATTGGGTTTGCCATTCACTGCCATCTTGGATCTTGGATTAGCCAGGACATTTTTTAATATAACTCTGATTGTATCTGAAAGAAGAATGTGATATACACCAAGGATGTCTTGAGGGTGAGTAAATCATAAGGTCATTTTTATTTTTTATTTTAAATTTAATTTTTTACTATCCCTTTGAAGCAAATCATAGACATATTAGACATTTAACTTTTTTTTTTCTTTCAAGTTAGCAACAAATTCTGTTGCCAATAGAACAGTGTTTCATAATGTCTAAAGAGCTTTGAGATCAAATGCACCAATAATAAAGCAGCAGTTTCAGTAAACTTCCTAAAGTTATGAACGAAAACTACAGGCATCATGCATGGTAATCTAGTATTATTATTTACTTAGTATTTTAATTGCCAGTTTTTTCTTAAAAAATGAATCAAGTGAGTTTTGAAGTAATGAAAGAAAATAATAATTTGCTTATTAAAATAAGTTTCAATAGACCTTAGATAATAGATGCAGATGACACTCTTATGTCCTTTGAGTATAATCAACATGCATGGACAGAAGGTGTGCATCTCAAAATCAGTTTGCAATGCTTTATTTTCACAAGTCTGTGTCATTTAATCTTTCCTGCAATCGATCCTCATGTGCAGGTGGAAGTTGTTGTCACTGTAGATTACCCTACATTCAAATGAACTGAATTTGATGACACTGTGGGTTTGTGCAACTTTTGTGCAAGCCAATTACATAATCAATTCAAAGGTAATCCATAGATAATATCAAATACTCTGAAGTAAAGAGTGAAAGAGGCATTCCTGACTTTCTGAATGTTACGTAACGCTGGTTTGTCTTTAAGACATCCAGCATTACGGGCCAAACTGACTATTGCGCCCTGAACGTTCTGCCACATCACCTTAAGTTTTCAGACCAGACAGTCACTTCTTTCAAATGGAAACGTGTTAACAAAGAGAATTTTAAATTGAATCACTCTCTCATTTGCCTGGATTGAAAGAAGAGACCAAATGGCTCCAGAAGCCACACCCATCATAATATGAAAAATATCTCTAACAACTCTGTGGGGACGAGACTTTTGTACCAGTCGCACTGAGACATTTCAAACGATATCAAAGACATATAATACTGTATAGTGAGAATTGACATTTAAATCAAACCGATTTTAGATGTTCTAGGTGATCATAGCATGAGGGGGGAAGTAGGATTGTGGGAGATGCAGGTGAAGGAATTACATGTAAATTAGAGCCATTCTCAGGTGATTCACTCAGCGTGATGTCGTCTGCAAAAAGTGTCCTTTGTCCTCGACCAGACAATCTGGCGTTGCTTTTTACAGTCTTTCACCTTATAGTTTGGTATGTTCTGTAGGCGGGGCCACGATGTTAAGATGGCCACCGTAACATTCAGTAGTCAGGTGTGGTGAGAGTGGCGTGAGCGTGGTCGGATTACCGTTTTATTCTGAGTGGTTCAACAATTAGACTACTGACACAAACGTGTTTCCTGTACTGTCTAGTTTTTATTTATTTCTTTGATTTATTTTTGTTTGTAGCACAATTTTTTTCTGCACCATGGGATTTTTTTTAAACTTTTCGTCAAATAAATTTTGCTTGTCCCGGTCACCACATTTCCTCTATCCGTAAGGTTCATCCACAACACAGAGCATCAGAATTTTGTTAGAAAACTACTTTACACTCAAAAAGATTCAATGGGAGTTCTTGGCTCAGTTTTAATGAACGCTTTATGCCAAACAGGTCCTATTTAAGGAGAAATGCCTTAAATGACTGAATGTTAAACATGTTGTTTCATTATTTTCTAGAGATAATGCATATTTTACAAGATGTTTAATTCATTAAAATGTAATTAAAATATTTTGAAGAATAAGGGTAACCAAACATTTAATGGGCCCTATTAAAAAAAAAAAAAAGGCTACAATGGAAGTCATAGGGGACAAGAACCGGTTTGGTTATCGACATTCTTTAAAATATCTTCTTTGGTGTCCACCAGAAGAAAGAAACTTATACAGGTTTAGAGTAACTTGAGGTTCAACTTAAAAGATTGTATACAAAACCTTATCTTCTAAGAGTGCATTTTGCCAGGTTTATTAAATGAAGATGTAGCACCATGTTACACAGCGTATGAGGAGCCATTATACGTGAGGGGGACATGCTTCCTCCAAGATGAGAAATAATTAATGAGATAGTCTGTGGGATCTTCTGAGTGCTCGACAATAGCATTCACAGCTACTTCTCTTTTGACCTCTGGGTCCTCAGAGGGAATCACAGCTAAATCCACATAAGTGATTGGCCACTCCTTCTCTGACAAAGAGAGGAACTCTGGACCTTTAATCCATTTCGGGTGTGTGAGAAATTCCTCTGCTTTCAGTCCACGGGATGCTGCATCGGCAGGATTGATCTTAGAGCCCACATACTTCCACTGGTCAACTTCTGTGGCTTCTCTAATAACCGAAACCCTGTTTGCAACGAAGGTATGGAAACGTCTAGTTTCATTGCAGATATACTTGAGGACAGTTGTGCTATCTTTCCAAAACACTGACCTCTCCAGCGGCCACTGTAACTCTTTCTGAAGCATTCTAACCATTCGGACGGCCAGAACTGCTGCTGTGAGCTCCAGGCGAGGAATGGTAACTTGCTTCAGAGGCGTAACTCTAGTCTTTCCCACAAGAAATGAAACATGCATTTTATGATCATCTTTCAATCTCAGGTACGATACCGTACCGTATCTGACTTGACTGGCATCTGAAAAGTTATGAAATTGTGCTGTTACGGATGTTCCAAAATCAGAAGGTTTAATGCAGCGATCCACCTGGAATCCCATCATCTTTTGGAGATCCATTAGCCAGTTAGACCATTGTTAAGAGAAGAAAGGGGGTATTTGTTCATCCCACTTCAAGTTTCTTCTACAGAGTTCCTGTAACATTAACTTAGCTGACATGATAAAGGGACCCAAAAAACCCAATGGATCGTACAGTGAGCGGACCACCGACAAAATACCTCTCCTGGTATGTGGCCGTTCCTGTACTTAAGTCCTAAACGTAAACTTGTCAGACTCAACGCACCATTGCAGACCAAGCGCTCTTTCAATAGGAAGCTGGTCCGTATCTAGATCCAGTTCTTTCATTTCTGTTGCTCTAGTGTCACTGGGGATTGACGTCAACACAGAACGGCTAATAGTCACCCATTTTCTGAGACTAAATCCACCTTTATCACAGAGCACAGTCAAATCCTTTGCAATTTGAATAGCATCTTTTTCTGAGGCTATGGACATCAGGCAGTCGTCCACGTAAAAGTTATGAAAGAACTGTACTGGTCACTTCATCTGGAAAATCGGACGCATGGTCCTCTGCAGTTCTTCTCAAAGTATAATTGGCACAACTTGGGGACGATACAGCTCCAAACAAGTGTACCTTCATTCAATGTTTTACTGGTTCTTGATCAGTATCGCCATTAGGCCACCAAAGAAAGCGAAGAAAGTTCCCGTGTTTATCAGGCACCTGTACTTGCTTGTTCCTTTAATAATAGGAATCCATTCCGTCAGATAATTTCCAGCACACAGAGTTTAGCATTGGCTGCAGCCAGGTCAATTTCCAGAGCCGGCTGTTCCTTTTCCTTCCTTAATTCCTCTTCTTTGGCTTCTAACAATTTTTTTCTTTTTAATGCAGTCATGAGTTCCATAAGTGCTGCTTTATCAGCTTCTGCTTTTATCCTTGTAGATGAAGTTGAGGATACTCTCGATACTTGAGAGTGTAATCTGGAATTATTTACCAATGAGATGTTAGATGCACTCTCTAGGTCTTCAGGTCTAATCCCATCAGAAGTAAACTTTGGTTCTCAGGAAGTTCTGCCTCAGTATCAACTGATTGTACATATGGATGAGCAGCCTTAGACAACCAGCTCTTTACTTCCTCAGTGAAATCACGGAACATGGTCATTTTTGTAATACTTATTTTGTCTTTGAACTTCACTCTCAGGCATATTCAAATTCAAGAAGGATTCATGCGTGTCACTAGCTTCCTCATAACACTTAATACATTTTCCCAACTGAGATTGCACCGAGTTCACATTGTCGGTGGACTCCCATCAAGGCATGAATTTGTTCCATGTACCTCTTAGCCTGCTTGCATTTCAAAAACCTCTTTTCTTGACACGTTTTTGCAAAAAATGCCAATCCTTTTTCTGTGTACTTGAAACTTCTTTTTACAGAGTGCGTGGACACAACGTCACTCTTGGCTCTTGATGTGCAAGATTGTTGCGACATTGTTTCTTTGTCCTCGAATTCCTATTGAGGTCCAGCTCAATTTTCACATAATTTGTTTGCCGTAGAGTGAAAAAACATAATTTGTTGCTTTAAGTCGCTTCAGTGACATAGCTTTTCTATGAATGAATGACGTGAATGTCCCTGTTGAGGTATTGCACAACCGCTACACATCCTCCAAAGTCCCTCAAACCCTTTAAGACTTCCAATATTCAACCTCCAACAATGAATCCAATGCTCCAATAGCTAAGCCGTCTTCCAATACAGCTTCAAAATAAAAAAAAATTCACATACCGACTGTTGAATGACTTCCTGTGATGTCCGTAGGCCACCGCTTTCCAGACAACAACGTGCTTTTCAACAACATACTCCTCAATCCTCTTTCCACGAAGTCCATCGAGATAAATGTCCAGGGGTCCGTTCTTCATACCTTGCTTAATACATCTGAGATGATTTGACCGATCCCAGATCTTTTAATCGTGATAACTGATCTCTGGCTAATTTGGTTCTTCAAATGAATTTGCGGATTGGATTAAAATATCTAGATTGAGTTATCTGAGATCACTGCGCCTTCTTGTGTTCCCTGAAGAGGGCAGATGCATCGATACTCGAAACCACGATCAGCAATGCAGAGATTGACTGGCGTCAAGACAACATAATAACATCATATAATTAAAAAGCCACCTGGCAAAAAAAAAGAAAGAAGAAGAAAAACACAAATTTCTGGACCTTTATAAAGAAACAGCCAAACGACCAAACCAACATAAAAGTTATATCAGATAAATTAAATGTGCAATGTTTTGATGAACGTGATTCACAATTATTTATATTCACGATTTTATAGTATTATTTGTACACCCTTTACATTTTTATTTCAGTGTTGTAATTTAATTGAAATCACTGCTTAAATTAACTCAATTTAAAGAAGATTTGTTACGTGACAGTATTAATTAAAGTTTCTTAACAGTCAAGATCAAATTATCTCTTGCGCTGCATCTAGCCACTCCCATAATATCCGTCATCACTCAAATGAATGCACGGCTCAGAATAACTTATAAAGTAATTATATAAAGTAATTATTCTATCACAAAGAAATCTCTCAATCAAGTGACTGTGTCTATAGTATTATACGCACCTTTTACACAACATTATAAAATAATTTTCAAATAAACTTTTATATTATTATTTAAAATTATTATTGCCCCTGGTTCAGTAAGGAATTCTTGTAATAAAGTAGCAGTGGCTGGGACAGATTTTAAGGATCACCTCAAGATGCACTGTAATCCTGTTTACATGGAATAAGCCTGCTCCCGAGCAGGTTTAAGCTTACGGACCTGTTGCTATGACAGCAAGTCCAGGATGAGCGTCGAAGAACCAAACAATTCGAGATCATGCCAAATCGTCAACAATTAAATCCAGCTAAATGAGTAAGCGACGTATGAAGAACGGGCCCCAGATTAAGGTGGTTTTTTACTTTGTGTTGTGGCGATTTGTCCTTAACTTAAATCAAACAAGAAATCAAACGGCCACTGAGGCACCTAAAGATCGTATCTTACGCAGGACACAATAAATCCAATGTCCAGGCTATCATATCGTTCATGCGCTTTATTTCCATTTGAGCAAACAAACAAAGGGTGTCTGCAGCCTCTCTTGCCCTGGTAAAAAACCAACAACCTTTCCCAGTGCCTGCTCATCCAAAGTGTAATCACCAATATAAATACAAACAGGTGCCCAGTACTATCAAAATAAAAGTCCCCAAAAAATAGCTCAAATTAATGAAAATAATAACATTAACGTTCTATATGCCCTCGAACCCCCCTAGAGGGACAGAGGCCCACCCATAGTTTCACTAAATCTTATAGGAAATACTGAGTATGTAGAAGATACTTAATATCCTCTTAAAGCAGCACTAGGTAACTTTTCAACCTTCATAATATATTTTCAAGACTCATGTGATGATACATCGACTTACAATAGGTTGAATGACACGTCTGCCATAGCCTGACGGGGTCTGTATCGTTTTTAATCGTACTTTTAAACTTCGGGTTTCGGGTAGTAACCCGAGAACAAAAAGAACTACAAAATTCGACTGCTTTAGGGCATATACGTCACTTCCACCACCACCCCCACTTCCTTAAAATCGGAAATGCGAGCCCAACTATCGTTTATTTGCCGGATGTTATAGTCATGGCCGAAGCAGCACAGAAAAATAAGAAAGCAAAGGTTTTGTCGGAGGAAAGCAAAAAGAGGAAATGAGAAACTGATCGGATTAAAGGCAGGACGAGGATCACCATTGGGCCAGAGCTGAAGGAGGAGGAGGCGTGCCCGACCGATGCTGACTTGGCTGTCATACGCACAAAATCATATTTTAGGATACCTAAGATGTCTGTGATATTTGTTTATTTGTCTTGCCTCAAGCTATAATGCAAATAGATTTTTTCAAATTTGCAGATTCATCTATGGTAGCTTGATATTATAATATTGACGATATATGGTTATTACCTACCACTCAAACATTGAAGTATCATATAGATTCTGTAAAACGGTAAACAATAGACTAGGCTACTATAATGACGCTGGCTTGTAAACATGAGCATCGCGATCATTTGGCATTTGAAAAAAATAAAACCCATGAAATTATATTCATATGACATGCTGAAACATATGCCACTGTACCTGGGATGAAGACATTTCACACACGACGCAAGCAGAACACCTGCATGTGAACTCCTGCAGTGTTCAGGGCTATCATGGTTGTCATGTCAACAAATGCATGTGCGCATCCCCTGATGTAGGATGACAGAGTTTACGACAGTAGTAGAGGACAATACTGTTTCCCAACTGTAGGGGGAGCCCAAGAGCAAAACCTTCCTAGTGCTGCTTTAATATCTCTACACGTTTACCGGCTTACCCCAGTACTTGTTGCAGTGTAGGAATAGTGGGTTAAGAAAAAGAAAATGTATATAATGTATTGTGTGGTAGACTTCTTGCAGAGTCAGGCTTTCTTGTGGCAGGCTTTCAAGAAAAAAGGTAATGAAGGGTCTGTGCCCCAGTAGAGCTTTATGTATAGCAATGCCCCTGCTGTCATATTATGAATGCTGGAATCAACCGACTGAAGATGTTCAGGTACAGGAGGATGCAACACCTAAATAAATAAAAAATAGATTACGTAAAGTAAGCAATAAGTCAGATAGGCTGTGCTGTGTCATGAATGAGTCGCGGATGAAGGCCGTTGTTAGGCACAATGTGAAGCAGATACAGCACTAACCTCAAGTACCTTATTGCTTTTAAAACGGTTACCGCACAATACAAATATTCAAAAAAATATGTATGCAACTTTCATGAAGTAAAATCACAAAAATCCTTCTTTCTGCTGGAAAAAAAGGTCCCTGACCGTGAACAGCAACAGAAGTTAGCGATTGAATATTGTCTGTGGGATGCCAAAGTCAGTATAATAATATTTTTTTGTAATGAGTATTCTGCCTGGTGACAAGCAATTATTTGCAGTTGTTTAGTATTTTATTAATTTATTATTTTTTCAACTTATGAGATCTTATTTAACTGTCCATTGTTAGGCCTATACATAAAATCCGATGAAGTAGCTTTTGTACAATAGCAGCACTCAACAATTGTATTTACCACATAAGTCATAAGAAAATGTATTTACTGTTGAAATTATATTTTACTGTAATAGAAAAGTGAGTATCTGCAGTCAATCTGATATCTAAATGATTTAAGCATATTTACACATTAATCACATGATGCAGACAGTATAAACAACACATATCTCTAAATAAATATATGAAAGTTTAATGGCTTTTGAAACATGGCAACTTGCCTATTTTTGACAGGTAGAGGTATGGTTGAACTGCAGCACTTGGCAAAAGGCTGCACCAACTTAAACCCAGAACTAAACAATAAATGTGATATGGAAGTTGATCCCTCAGTACAATAGCACATGAGACTGTCCCATAGCCAAACACCAGTGTGATCAAGATGACTGTGACGGCTACAAAAGCCTTTCTCTTCAGTTGATATGCTCCTTCTTTCTCCTTTCCATCTCCTGGCTTGGGCCTCTTCAAAACCCATAAAATCATGACAGAGCAAGATGAACACACAACTAACATTACTATCATCACTCCTATATAAAATTTTGGTATTCTAGGGTATGAATCCATAGCAAACCATCCAATTATCAGGATTATCAGCCAAACCAGCCCAACAAATGTCATTTTAATCCTAGGGGCTTTCATGTATTTTAGGTAGACCAGCGGATGGACCACAGCCAGGTATCGCTCCACACAGAAATAGGTTTGAAAGAGCGACCCACAATTAATGTACAACACAGGTAAACAGAGATAAGAATAATAACTTTCATATTAATGATCCCACCTAACAGAAAAACAGTGACGGAGCTGTTGCCAATGACCTCAGCAACAGACTGATTCAAAAGGACAAAATCTGAGGAAACCCCTACAGTTCTTCTTGCCAGCCACAGAATCCAGCAGTTCAGAGGAAGCATGAAAACAACATTCAGAAATGTGGAGAAGCCAGTGAAAAAAATTCCTAGAAAGACGTCTGTGCACTCAAAAAACGGATCACCAGAAGAGTTGTTTTCAAACTGAGAGGTGAAATTGGACATAATGTCATTACTGTCGTTCACTGCCATGTTTTGCTTTCTTTTCTGTATGGAACAACAGTGAAATGCTTTGTTATAACAGAAAGCACAAGACAAGAAAGATGAACATCAATGTTAGGTACACTGTGCTATGAAATAATAAGTGATGGGTTTATATCAAATAAGAATACTTCTCCAAAATTTTCCAATGTAATTGAAGACATTTGATTTTTCAAAAGGTAAATAAATTGACTGACATACTCACACATGAAGAGTTGCACACGTATGCATGAAGCATGTTGTGTTGTGAGGATTTATACCATATAGTTTTACATGATAGCACCTCCCTTTTGTCCAAAGAGAGATGCATTTGAGATGATTACGCAGGAAAAAGTGAACATATTTATAAATATATCCACAAGCAGATGCCGTCATCACCTATTGCAGCAACTTTATTTTGCATCTTAAAGGGATAGTTCACGCAAAATGAAAATTAGCCCATAATTTACTCACCCTCAAGCCATCCTAGGTGTATGACATTCTTCTTTCAGACGAATACAATCAGAGTTATATTAAAATATGTCCTGGCTCTTCCAAGCATTATAATGGCTGTCCAAATATGAAGCCCAATAAGACTGCCTTAAGTATTCAACTTACGAAAAAAGTGGAAGAAAGTTGAATACAGAAGGCAGTCCGCCAGAAGCAACACTCACAGACAAAAAGGTCCAGTGGAGGTACAATTTTGTTCCTTGGAGAACAAAATGTTTAACTGTACCTTCAAAGGTACACAATTGGTCCTTAGGGTACAATGATACCATTGTTGTCCTCCACATAGAGCAGGGGTAGACAAGGCTTGCTTAAACTAGGACCGAACTTACCTACTCCTGACTTAGAAGTACAAAAATGTACCCCTAAGGATACCACCCCGGTGACGCCCACTTACCTTTTTTCTTTTAAGTGTATATTTTACTTTATAACGTGTTAAATATGGATATTTATCTTACAAAAACCCATCGATTTGCTACAGAAGGCCTTTATTAACCCCCCGGAGCCATATAGAGTATTTTTATAATGGATGGATGCACTTGGGCTTAAAAATTTTGTTTGCCATTCACTGCCATTTTAAAGACATTTTAATATAACTCTGATTGTATTTGTCTGAAAGAAGAAAGTCATATCCACCTAGGATGGCTTGGGGATGAGTAAATCATGAGGTAATTTTCATTTTTGGGGTGAACTAACCCTTTAAAGCAAGTCAGAGAGATTTAAATTTAGCAACAAATTCTGTTGCCAATAGAACAGTGTTTCATAATGTCTAAAAAGCTTTGAGATCAAATGCACCAATAATAAAGCAGCAGTTTCAGTAAACTTCCTAAAGTTATGAACAAAAACTACAGGCATCATGCATGGTATTCTAGTATTATTATTTACTTAGTATTTTAATTGGAAGTTTTTTTCTTAAAATTAATCAAGTGAGTTTTGAAGTAATGAAGGAAAATAATAATTTGCTTATTAAAATAAGTTTCAATAGACCTTAGATAATAGATGCAGATGACACTCTTATGTCCTTTGAGTATAATCAACATGCATGGACAGAAGCTGTGCATCTCAAAATCAGTTTGCAATGCTTTATTTTCACAAGTCTGTGTCATTTAATCTTTCTGCAATCGATCCTCATGTGCAGGTGGAAGTTGTTGTCACTGTAGATTACCCTACATTCAAATGAGCTGAATTTGATGGCACTGTGGGTTTGTGCATCTCAAGTGAAGCTCCCTGTTTCCAGCAAGCCTGTAGACCTCATGTTGACAAAGGTTACAGTAAATGTGTTTGATAATGAATTTAAATGAATCCACTGAACAGAGGAAACTTTTATTTGAAACATACTTTTAATTAAAATAAGTGTGATGATATAAACTATAATGCTGAAATATGTACACAATAATTTATACTTCCCCTAAATGTTGTATAATACAATTGTTTTACTAAATTAGATTGTGCAGAAAACTTAATATAGTATATAAACCCTACAGATAAATGTAAACCAAACAATCCGCATCAAACAACATCATGTTAAACATTGACGCATGGCAGCTTGTCCACTTTTGACAGATAGAGGTATGGTTGAATGGCACTGCTTGGCAAAAGGGTCCACCAACCTTAACCTTGAAATAAACAATAAATGTAATTTGGGAGTTGATCCCTCAGTACAATAGCACATGAGACTGTCCCATAGCCAAACACCAGTGTGATCAAGATGACTGTGACGGCTACAAAAGCCTTTCTCTTCAGTTGATATGCTCCTTCTTTTCCTCCATCTCCTGGCTTAGGCCTCTTCAAAACCCATAAAATTATGACAGAGCAAGATGAACACACAACTAACAATGCCAGAACCAGTCTTATGTAAAACCATATAGCCATTTTAGGGTAGGTATTCACAAAATACCATCCAAACATCAGAATTGTCAGCCACAACAGTCCAACTAATGACACTTTCATTTGAGGGTTTCTTGTGTACTTTCGGTAGACCAGCGGATGGACCACAGCCGGGTATCGCTCCACACAGAAATAGGTTTGAAAGAGTGGTCGACCCACCAGGAATGTACTGCACAGGAAAATAGAGGAAAGAATAACAACTTTCTTATTAAGCAAAGTACCTGATAGAAAAACACAGAGGGCTATCCCACAAATGACCTCAGCAACAGACTGGTTCAAAATGACACAGTCTGACCATGCAACACCATTATTTCTTATCACCAGCCACAGAATCCAGCAGTTCAGAGGGAGAAGTATTATGGCGGAGGAAATTATCAAGCTTCCTGGATAGGAGTCCGTGCACTGATAAAATGGATCACCAGAACAGTTGCCTCCATATCGAAAGGAACAATTGAATAAAAAGTCAACAGTGCTCTCCACTGCCATTTTCAGTCAGATTTTCCTTGAAAATGAAATAAGGGTAAAATTTGTAATATTTTGTACAAGATTAGTCAAAAAATATAAAATGTTGATCTCATATTTCACATTCTGAAAGGATAAGGTGAAAAACCATTTCACACACACATTATCATCAATAGATAATACAGTGCTTAAGTCACGGTTCATGGATTCACTGACTCATTTCTCTCTAGATGTTGTTTGGTTGTGTTGGAGGCGTGGTCACTGATCACTGCAATCATCACTCACCAGCTACACCTCATCTCACCTGCCTATTTAACTGCCTCACCCACATCCTGTGTTTGTCGATCGTTGCAGTTGTCCCTGTGTGTTCCTCGTGTGCCGGCATCTTCCCGTGTCGGGTGTTGTGGATTGTTTTCCGTGTCTGGTGTGTGATTCGTCCTGGAGTTCCCGTTGCCTGGTCCTTGCCCATTGCGTCCCTGTGTCACGTATGCTGCACCGTCTCCGGATTTCCTGTCACCGTCTGCCTGCCATGAACCTTCTGAGACTGCTGAGCTTCACTGCTGTGTTCAATCAATCAATCAACTTTATTTATATAGCGCTTTTACAATGACGATTGTTTCAAAGCAGCTTCACAGTGTTAAACAGGACAACGTTGCAACAAAATTTGATTTGGCTAGTTTAATTTGGATAGTTTATAGCATTTACATTTAGGCATTTAGCAGACGCTTTTATCCAAAGCGACTTACAACATAGGAGTACAGGAAGCGATCGGTCATGAATAGGCGCAAAACGCAAAAAGTGCCTTAAATACCAAGCTTTGGATATTACATAGAATAAGCTTAAGCTAGAATAAGGAAGGAATAAAAGAGAAGAGGTTTTTTTTTTTTTTTTATGATAAGTGTTCACGGAAGAGATGAGTTTTTTAGCTGTCTTTTGAATGATGACAGTGATTCTGCCATCCGGATGGAGGTAGGAAGATTGTTCCACCAGCCAGGAACGGTGAATGAAAAAGTTCTGGAGAGGGATTTCATGCCTCTCTGTGATGGTACCATAAGCCTACGCTCCTTAGCTGAGAGAAGGCTTCTGGTGGGGGTGTAGACTCGTAGGAGCGAGTCGAAATATGCTGGTGCCGAGCCTGTGGTGGATCCATAAGCGAGTGTCACGGCCTTGAACTTGATGCGGGCAACAAGTGGCAGCCAGTGCAGAGAGATGAAGAGAGGTGTGACATGGGCCCTTTTGGGCTCATTGAATACAAGACGTGCTGCAGCATTCTGAATCAATTGAAGAGTTTTGATTGCACACGATGGAAGACCAGCCAGAAGCGCATTGCAGTAGTCAAGCCTAGAAATGACCAGGGCCTGGACGAGAAGTTGTGTTGCATGCTCTGTAAGGAACGGTCTGATCTTCCTGATGTTGTGCAGAGCAAACCTGCATGATCGAGCTGTCTTTGAAATGTGGTCTTTGAAGGACAGCTGGTCGTCAAAGATTACTCCAAGATTTCTGACCGACCCTGAGGGGGTAATCAGAGATGAACCTTGCTGGATGGTGAAGTTGTGTTGTAGAGTCGGATTGGCAGGGAAGAAGAAACTCAGTCTTTGCCAGGTTGAGCTGAAGGTGGTGTTCTTTCATCCATGCCGAGATGTCTGCCAGACAGCTTGAGATGCGTCCATTTACTGTGGGGTCATCTGGTTTAAATGAAAGATAGAGTTGAGTGTCATCAGCATAGCAATGGTATGAGAAGCCATGTGCCTGTATGATGGGTCCCAGTGACGTATTTGTAAATGGAGAAGAGTAGAGGTCCCAGCACTGAGCCCTGAGGAACCCCCGTGGTCAGTTGATGTGCTTTGGATACCTCACCTCTCCAGGCAACCTTGAAAGACCTACCTGTGAGGTAAGACTCAAACCAGTGGAGTGGAGTCCCTGTGATGTCCAGTGATGAGAGGGTGGACAGAAGAATCTGGTGATTCACTGAGTCAAATGCAGCAGATAGATCGAGGAGGATTAGGACTGATGATCTGGAAGCAGCTTTTGCCATCCGCAGGGCTTCAGTGACTGACAGTAATGCAGTCTCTGTTGAGTGGCCCTTTTTGAAACCTGACTGGTTAACGTCCAGCTGATTTGACTGTGAGAGGAAAAATGAAACCTGGTTGAGAACAACCCGCTCAAGTGTTTTTGCTATGTAAGGCAGGAGAGAAATAGGTCTGTAGTTCTCTAGAAGTGATGTGTCTAGAGTGGGTTTCTTAAGCAGTGGGGTGACCCGGGCCTGCTTGAATGTGGTAGGGAAAAAGCCAGTGCTGAGAGATGTGTTGATGATGTGTGTGAGTGCTGGTAGAAGTGTGGGAGAGATGGCTTGTAGAAGGTGTGAGGGATAGGATCTAGAGGGCAGGTGGTGGGATGGCTGGAGAGGAGAAGTTTAGATACTTCTGCCTCAGTGAGTGTAGAGAAGGAGGAGAGAAGATGTTTGGCTGTGGGTGTGGCTGATCTAAAATCCTGTGTGTGCGGGGGTGGGAACTGACTGCTGATGGTTGTAGTTTTAGTTGTGAAGAAGTGGGCATAGTCGTCTGCAGATAAGGAGGTGGTGGGAGGTGGTGGAGGTGGACAGAGGAGAGAGTTGAATGTTCTGAAGAGTGTGCGTGTGTTAGAGGTGTTGTTGATTTTGTTGTGGAAATATGAGGATTTAGCCACATGGACATCATCTGAAAATGATGAGAGCAGAGATTGATATTTACCCAGGTCAGACGGGTCATTTGATTTTCGCCATTTTCTCTGCTGCCCTTAGTTTTGTCCGGTGTTCACGAAGAACATTAGATAACCATGGGTTAGCAGGAGTGGGGCGTGCTGGCCTAGAAGACAGAGGGCAGATACTATCTAGACAAGAAGTTAAAGTAGAGCATAGAGTGTCTGTTGCAGTGTTGACATCCATGGATGAGAACTGTGTGGGTGAGGGAAGAGAGGATGACACAGCAGAGGAGAGATGAGAGGGAGAAAGAGAGCGTAGGTTTCGTCTGAAAGTAACTGGTTGTGGGATTGGGAATGCGGGAGCAGTAAGTTGTAGATTAAATGTGATGAAGTAATGGTCTGAGGTGTGTAGGGGTTTGACCAGGATATTATCTGTAGTGCAGTTGCGTGTGTATATGAGGTCAAGTTGGTTACCAGATTTGTGGGTGTGTGAGGTGACATGTCGTTTGAGATCGAATGAGGCTAGGAGGAGTGGAAGTCTGTAGCATATGGTTTGTCCAGGTGAATTTGAAGTCGCCAAGAATTAGAAGTGGGCTGCCATCCTCCGGAAATGAGGACAGCAGCACATCTAGTTCCTCAACAAAGGTGCCCAATTGACCTGCAGGGGACGGTAAATGACTGCAAGATGGATTTTAACGGGAGTTGAGACTGTAATAGCATGGTATTCGAATGAGTTGTTGTTGCATAGAGAGGTGTGGGTTGAGTATTTCCAATTGTTAGTAATGAGAAGACCTGTTCCTCCGCCCCTCCCAGTGTGACGAGGTGTGTGAGAAAGAGAAATTGTTAGAGAGAGCAGCAGGGGTTGCTGAGTCATCTGGACGGATCCAGGTCTCAGTCAAAGCCAAGATATTGAGAGTGGAGTGAGAGGCAAAGGCCGGAATGAAATCAGCTTTGTTGACAGCTGACTGACAGTTCCATAGACCCACAGAAAAAGAGGAGGGCATTAGTGGAGGAGGGAATCGGACGCAGATTAGCAGTGTTGCGCTGCCTTCTGCGTGTGACAGTGGATCGTGGTCAGAGACAGTGGGAATGTATTGAAAGCACATTGTAAGAGAGAAAGGAAGGTGGAAAAGGACAGAAAAATTAGATACTTAAGTGCTGTATCGGTGTCCGCTCTTGGTGGAGTCGATCACAGGTAGAGTCGAAAGAAGATGTCTTTACCAGTCGGTCTTCACGAGGAGGCTGAACACGAGGGCTGAGCGCTTCGCTGGCGCTTCGCGCCAGCGCTGACAAACTTATTAAATACACACCTTTTACTATTTGAGCAAGAACAGCTGTGGACGCTTTTGTAATTAGCCCAAAGGATCAAGTCAAAAGCCTGTCAATGGCTCGAATCGAAACGAAAAGTATGACTCACTACCTGTGCTAAAAGCCACCAATAACAATAACAATAACGTTTGACTGCATAGCGGCGGCAAAACAGCCCTGGTTATAATTCAAATGCAATATGCTAACACAGTACAATTATGACAAAATAGATAAGTGCAAAATCGAAATGTATCCTTCTTCTAGCACGCAATACACTAAGTAATACAACAAAACGGAGTATTTACAAAAACACTTACATACGGCTCGCGGCTCTTCACGGACCTGGACGCTATAGAATTATATATGACCAAATTAATAAATTCTATTTGTATATTTAGTTGAGTAACTTGGATCATAATTTGAGTGTCCCCAACTGAGCAAGCCAAGCCAAAGGCGACAGTGGCAAGGAACCAAAACTCCATCAGGGCATGATGGAGAAAAATAAACCTTGGGAGAAACCAGACTCAGTCGGGGTGCCAGTTCTCCTCTGGCCTATTATTAACAGTGTATAATTATTACTCTGGCAACCTTGCAGGTCATAAATCCTATTAGATAGGAATATTCGAAATTTTGGGTATCACGCAAGAGACGGGTTCATTTAGGATGGCGCGTCGATTACACAAGAATATGAATACTTGAAAGATCGGAGTTATTGCGCCGGAGACGGGTTAATTGAGGATGACGTGCCGGTGAGGCAAATTCAGTGTTCTCTAGTCATTGTCAGTAATAAAGAGATTAATTTGCACTCGCTATTGGATCTGCCTCTACTTGCTACATACCCTATGGAGTCAATATAATGCTACATAGTTTTGCAAAATAATAAAGAATTGCACAAGAAAAATTAAGTATTGTGAGAGAAAAAAAAGGTTTGCAAACAAAAATAAAGTACTGCACAAGAAAAATTAAGTATTGAGAGAAAATAAAAGTTTTGCGAACAAAAATGCAAAATAATAAAGTATTGAGAGAGAAAAAAAGGAAAAGGAAAATAAAGTTGTTTCATTTGCAACACAGCTTTTATTCTGCGCAGCGTTAAAGTGTGGTTGCGATACCGTTTCCCCTTTGCGCTTCACTTTTCTGTGCGTGTCTTTGTGGCACTGTTTTGACATGGGGGGTGGAGTCAAGAAACTGGGGCGTGTTCAGCTGACATGGTCACGCCTCCCTCCGTGTGACATCATCTCCTCGAGACGCAGATCAGCACAGATGAAGGCACCATGGCTGAGCTCATGCGGGTGGAGCGTTTCCTTGTTCTGAACACTAGTGAAGATATTTTGAAGAAAGTTTGTACCCAGGCTGCTTTAGGGGCACCATTGACTTCCATATTAGGAGTCTTCCTATGTGTTCAACATAACAAATACATTTTTTTGACATTATTTTGATATCATTATTTGATTTGATTGGAATTACATTTGAACTAATCGAATATTTAATCAAATTTCAAACATTTTATCAAACTGGAAAATACTCACACACAAACAAACAGCCTGTAGAAAATTGTGATGATTTAGTCTCTGTTTATATTCTATTGTGACAGCCGCTCCCTCTCACCCTGAAGCTAATGTGGAGTTATTACATTAGACAGTGTGATTTATGCACTATATATCTGAAGGTTTCACACATAGTCAAGGAGAAAATCTATGAACTAAACATGTTCTTGGGCAGTTAATTTTATAGGCAATTATTTGAAATAAATTGGCATTCAAATTATTATTAAAGTCCCCTTGTTATGTCATGTCATGCCTTAAAGGAACTCTCCACTGTTTTTAGAAATGAGGCTTATTCAACTTCTTTCCTACATTTAGATATGTGGGCAAATGCATTTTTGTCACTGGCGAAGCACTGCTACTTGGGCGCAGAGATATCACGCAACACAGGCATGCAATATAGTGCATACGCTGGTATGTTGACGGAAGTTTGGGGATTTCATGTGTTGTGTGATATCTCTGCTAGGAAATCGCCTAGTCTTAATCTGCATCGCTATTTGTATTTGTTGTGAATACGCAGGCCACAAGAAGTAATTAGGTGGGTTTTTAATCACTTTTACTCTGGACATGTTAGCTGGCAACATAGAATTCCATTCATTATGCTAAACTAAGCTAGCGGCGACCCTGCCAAACTAAAACAATGCATGCAAATGCATGCAATTTTGAGACAAAAATGCATTTGCCCACATATCTAAATAAGAAAGATGTTGAATAAGTCCTATTTCTAAAAACGGTGGAGGGTTCCCTTAAAATAGTTTGAATGTAACCCTTTTTAATTTAGTATATATGCGGATTCATGAATATGCTAATTATCCCCCCCTCCACTCACTCACACCAGTTTAGAAGATCCACTCGCTCAACTTACTAGGGTAAACACAGCATGTTATTTACATTTTTAAACAGCTAATAATGTGTAGCTAATGTTACACAAAACATGTTTCCGTTTGCCATCTCAGAGTCAGACAGCTGCCTTCCAGTGTTGCCAGATTGGGCGGTTTTGAATTTGACACAGGCCCATAAAGAGTCAGCTGGCGTATGTGTGATGTCGCCGATGGGCACGCACTTTCAGCCAATCAGCAATCAGCAGGCATACGCGCTCATTCATGACTGATAGCGAGGTTTAGCGCGTTTAGTGCGATAACTCGTAGCTGTATATTTGATGTGCTAAAGTGGCATACAGTAAGTTGTACAGTAAAGAGTGGGAGAGTGACCCAACTCTCAAACGTGGATTACACCTGGGACTCAAATAAAATCAAATTAAATCAAAGTTAATTTATAGAGCATCTTTTTAAAACAGCAAGTGTTCACCAAAGTGCTGTACAAGCAATAAAAATAAAATACAATAAAAAATACAATAATAATTAGGAAGACACACTTAAAAGGAAACTCCTAACAAGTAACTCTCATACTATGTTGTATGCTGCACTATACAAATATGTTTTTAAATATGATTTAAAAACAGTCAGTGAAGTTACCTGCCTAATGTACAGAGGCAAACTATTCCAGAGTTTGGGGGCTGCTACAGCAAAGGCACGATCACCTCTGCTCTTTAATCTTGCATTAGGGTATGCCCAGCAGACCTAAGTGCTCTGGATGGGGCATATGGCTTTAATAGATCTGAAAGATATTTCGCAGCAATGTTATTTAAAGATTTAAAAACTAAAAGTAAAATATTAAAATCAATTCTAAAACGAACAGATAACAATGAAGGGAAGCCAATATAGGTGTAATGTGTTCTCGTATACGTGTCCCTGTTAATAAACGTGCAGCCGTGTTTTCTACCCTCTGCAAATGTATTAGAGATGCCTCACCAATGCCTACATAGAGACTATTACAATAGTCCAAGCGGGACGATATAAAAGCATGTATTTATGGATAAAAGCCCTCTCAAAAAGAGTAAAAGATACAAGTGATATATAGATACAAATATATTTCTTATCAAGATTTTTTTACAAGAAACGGCTCATTTTAATTCCAACAGCTTTTGTAATAATGTTTCAGTGCAAAATGAAACTTTCAAAAAATATTCTAATATTCACAGCTTGGTAAAGCCCATTGAGTCAATTTTTGCAAAGACATAAGTGTTGTTGCCTTGTCATATGAGCTTCACCTGTGACTAATAATGGATAAATTAGATCTCAGGTGTGTATAAAAAGAACCCCAGTACACTAGACCTTCACATCAACTGCAACTAGACCTCTGCATACATGCCTAAGATTCACCCTGAGACTGAAGTTTTGATTATCAAGAGGCTGAAGACCAGATCCACTGCTGATGTGGCAGACACCTTCAAAGTGTCTCAGCGTCAAGTACAGAGGATAAAAAAAAGATTTGAAGAGACTGGAGACGTTTATGACAAACCCAGGTCAGGCAGACCCTGCAAGACAACGGCTCGAGAGGAACTTTTGTTGGCTCGAAAATCCAAGGCCAGCCCATTTTCCACTGCAGCAGAGCTCCACGAGACCTGGTCACCTGAAGTCCCTGTGTCAACCAGAACAGTTTGTTGGATTCTGTCTCGAAATGGCCTCCATGGGCGAATCAGTGCCCAGAAGCCAGCACTAAACAAAAGACAATTGAAAAACCGTGTGGCATTTGCCAAAGCCCACAGCCTGCTAAAAGGATGGACGCTGGAAAAGTTGCAGAAGGATTTTTCAGATGAATCTTCTGTTGAATTACACCACAGTCGTCGCAAATATTGCAGGAGACCTACTGGAGCCCGCATGGATCCGAGATTCACCCAGAAAACAGTGAAGTTTGGTGGCGGAAAAATCATGGTCTTGGGTTACATCCAGTATGGGGGTGTGCGAGAGATCTGCAGGGTGGAAGGCAACATCAATAGTCTAAAATACCAAGACATCTTAGCTACCTCTTATATTCCCATCCATAAAAGAGGCCAAATCCTGCTTTAGGATGGTGCTCCATCGCATTCTTCCATCTCCACATCAAAGTTCCTCAAGGCGAAGAAGATCAAGATGCTCCAGGATTGGCCAGACATGAACATCATTGAGCATATGTGGGGTAGGATGAAAGAGGAAGCATGGAAGACGAAACCAAAGAATATTGATGAACTCTGGGAGGCATGCAAGACTGCTTTCTTTGCTATTCCTGATGACTTCATCAATAAATTGTATGAGTCCTTGCCAAACCGCATGGATGCAGTCCTTCAAGCTCATGGAAGTCATACAAGATATTAAATTTGGATCTCACAGCACCACTACTTAATTTGCTGACATATTTTTGTATTTGCAGTAAATTTGTTCAATTTCTGTATAGGCGACAAAACTTTTGTCTTGCCAAAATTTGACCTTTCTGTCTTGATCAAATGATAAATCTTTTTTCAGTGAAACTAATTTATTTCAGTGCATTAAACATCATGTGGGAGGGTTTTAGCTTTTCATATGAGCTATTTCTAACACCAATTGAAGAATTCAAAATCAGGTTAATAGCAGGTGTTTCTACAAAATAGATAAGCGACACAACTTTTGTCAGGGACTGTAGACAATTGCCTTAACTGATAAAAACTTGATTTAACTACCAAATTAATCTGTTTTTCTAGTTTAAAGTCACCGTCCATTAGAACCCCCAGGTTTTTTTACAACAGGCTTCACAAATGACTTTAAGTCACCAAGATCTACATCAGGGGTATTAATGGTACCACCAGGTCGAGGTTCACCAGGTTCAGTTTTCTCTTCATTAAACTTTAAGAAGTTAGAGGCCATCCAGGCTTTAATATCTTCAAGACATCTCAACAAAGGTGTCACTATGTTTCAAAGGCACATAGAGTTGCAGGTCATCTGCATAACAGTGAAACAAGATGCTATGTTTCCTAAAAATAAACCCTAAAGGTAGTATAAAGAAAATCGGTCCAAGAATGAAACCCTGAGGGACTCCACATACAAGAGATGCAGTAGAAGACACAAATTCCCCAAGACGTACAAGGAAAGTTCTTTCCCCCAGATAAGATTTAAACCATTGTAGCGCGGTGCCCTTGATACCAACACAATGCTCAAGGCAAGAGATCAGTATATTGTGGCCTATGGTGTCAAACGCAGCAGTAAGATCTGCATAAGAACAGCATAGTTACCCGGTCAGTTATTGGTCAGTGGCCAATAATAAATCATTATAAACTTTTAACAGGGCCGTTTCCATGCTGTGAAGTGTTTTAAAAACTCATTGACACAGTTCTTGCAAGCCATGCAAGTCTACATAGCCTAATAATGGATTATAAACAACTTTTTCCAAAATCTTAGATAGAAACGGGAGTTTTGAAAGAACCGATGACTGGAAGACTCATGGCTCCTGTCCATCATCATATAGGACATCTGCAACTAGCAACCCCGACAGCTGCTGAAAGAGGTTTGAATCAACAACTCATCAGTTTTGACTGTGCTAGTGCGAGTTCTCTCTTTCTTCACGAAAGATGCATTGTGGTTTTGTCAGCAAGTGGAAACTTTTTTCCAACTGGAAATTTTAGTCATATTTGATCTGTTTTCCTTGGGAATTGTTTTAAGGAGATAAGAATGATACTTATCAACCTCGATTTGTATGGCAATAAAATTATATCACATTATTTTTCTCTTGGATTGGTCGAGCTTTGGTGAGCTTTTGGGATGGAAATCGTCAACCCTATCTGGCAACACTCCTGTCTTCTAAAAATTAGCATCCATAGAAATGAACAACTCAGAATGTCAGTGGAGAAAGGCATATCATAACATCGTAATATACATCATACATACCCGCTATATTGCTAAATGTAACAGATTTCCATATCAACAGAAAAAATGTACCAGGATAACCTGGCTTCTCTTGAGACTCCACTGCTTCAGAGTTAATGATATGCTAATGCATGCCAACACATTTACATGATTGGTTACAAGGTAGTTTGTGACTTAAGTACCTTTTAAAAACATATGGTTAATGGACCCATGTTCCATTACAAATGTTAGGAGAATAATAACTTCAAAATAGAAATATTTAGGAGACAAACCATGGAAATAGTTGAACCAATTTTCACTGAGATTTGTTGTGACTTCAGAAATGTTGACAGTTGATTATAAGTCGCTCAAATCCCATTTTCTAAACCTCTCTACTTAAAGGTACACTATGTAGGATTTTTGCAGTCAAATATCCAAAAACCACTAGGACAGTGTTATATATTTTGTTCTGTTGAGTTCTAACAATGTCCCGAATGTTTCCAATTATTTGTAAATTGTGAGAAAATCGCTATTTTACCAATGAACCGGGACGTGTAAGCATAGCGTGTGAGGGAGTCACCTGTCAATTGCTTCATATCTGCGTTACCCTCGTTTCCGGATTTTTTTTGCAGAAAAGCTTTACTCTCACTGGAGTGTGAACAAGTGTCACAGCATCCGCCGAGCGACCGCACAGATTAACGTCATAACATCATTTTAAACACACTTAAATGTATCTAATATAATAAACAGAGCTGCAGTACCTCATACTCATGACCGGAAAATCAGAGATTGCCTGTGTCCCGTCATAATAAAAGTCCAGTTGCTCGCGAGAAGTGTGTTTTGTGAAACAATCACTCCAGCAGCCTCGCTCAGCTCCCTCAGCACTCGCCCCTGCTCTGCTTCATATACAGTAACGTTAATAATCGCATCCATGAACATGATTTCTGCCCGAGTCCTGTTTCGATTCTTTTCCACCGGCTGTGAGGTGAAGACCACATGTCCCAAGATTCTGCGCTCAAACTTGACGTCATCAAACTACGCCTTTGCTTTGAACAGGCGCTCTCTAGCAGACGGAAAAGTTGCATAGTGTACCTTTAACCATCGGTAGCGCACATCCACCATATTTGTCATTATGTTTGTAATTTTTTTTAGCACTTTTCAGTTGTGTGGCCAATTTGAGCAATAATGGGCAAATTGTGTGGGCAATATTGTGGTCAATATTAGCCGTTAGAGAGTGACCATAAATAATAGACAATTCTCTTTTCAACATACTATGTTTTGGGATACACTTATTCTAATCTCACATACTATTTATGATGGATAGTATGCACATGCAGGGCTAGAGTTTTGAACTTTCTTGTCCTGCGTCCTATTCTTCTGCAGCACAGCTGAATGATCTGTATGAGCTATACCCTCTACTGAACAGGTGTGAATTTGCATTTCCTTCAGATTAAGGCTTATTCATTTTCACTTTTGGTGTAAAAGGTTTTTGTTTTGTTTTTTGCTAAATATTTGCCCAAATTATTATTATTTTTTTAATTAAAAACAAACAAGCAAGCCTAGTCCAGGAAAATTTGTTTTTTTTAAGTTACAAATTTAGTTACACAATTAAATTAGTAAATTTGTTACACAATTAGTCATTTTTGTTTAGGGAGTAAGGCAATACTGTAACATATTACTTTTAAAAGTAACTTTCCCCAACACAGGTCATTGGCTACAGACTAGTGCAAATGTAAGTGTAAATATACTGATTATTTTTTATTTACTTTTTATCTTTTAATTGTTCTACTACCAACACATGTGCACTTTAGTTCAAGGTATTTGCTATTTGAAAATGTTTTAATAATTTCCCCAAAAGATAAACACTGACGTCTGAATGTTAAGAAGTTGAAACTTTAGATCGCAATTCATTCAAATGAAACTGTGGCTTTTTGTCTGTGATATGTCTAGTCATTTCCATGCTTCCATCACGTCTGGACCACATGTTGACAAAAGTGACTAACAACTGGAATTTCACAAAATTCCATTGAACAAACACAGATCATCACCTGAACTTCTGTCTGTCCTGAGAAGACCAGAGAGCTCATCTAGTTGGGTAGTCATTGATGTTCTAATCAGAACCGGAGAGTGGTTTACATTGATCATTAAAAACTCTGAGAGAATTTCAACGGCATCAACATTGACAATTGACAATATTAGATCTAAAGTATGATTACGATGAGTGGGTCCTGACAAGTTTTGCCTAACTCCAATATAGCTAAGAATGCTTCTAAATGCAAATCCCAATGCGTCTTTTTTATTATCTACATGGATATTAAAATCACCAACAATTGGGACTTTATTTGCAGCCAGTACTAATTCTGATAGAAAATCAGCAAATTCTTCGAAAAAGTCTGTATGGTGCCCTGGCCTTCTGTATACAGTAGCCAGCACCAACAGGATTTATCATTTACACAACATAGCGTTACGTAAAGCACCAAAACTTCAAAAGAATCATATCTGAAGCTAGACTTCGAAGTAATACGGAAGAGACCTAATACCTAATATTCAGCAAACCAAGCTTTTTAGTTTGTTCATATGTATAGCATCATTTGTTAAACATTAGTAAAAATGTTACCCTTAAATGGGTTTGAGAGTTATTTTGTATTTACCAATTCGGGGAACAGATACAGTCTCTATGTGATGATATCTAGGTGAAAGAGTCTCTATGTGTTGGGATTTATCTGACTATTGTTACATGAGACAGCTAGCAGATGGTCATTTTAGCCAGTCTGTCTGTTTCCTGACCTGGGCCCCAGTTAGTCATGATTCAACTCTAAGATTTGTGCCATATTACTAGAGAGAAGTGCGGCATCACCCCAGGAGGGAATACACCTCTCTTTAACAGGTCAGGTATGCCCCCTCCCTCCATGTTATTCTGCGGACAGACAGCAATTGAGTGATAATAGTCTGCTTAGTATCTCATCACTCCGGCGAACAGGAAGGGGTCCAGAGCAAATTATATAGTCTGACATCGTACTTGCATGGTCACACACCGGTACATTTCTCAGACTGGCAAAGTCGGACATCATTAGTGCTAACGTGAATAATAATCTTAGAGAATTTATGATTAGCAATAGCCAGAATTTTTAAATTTGCTTTTGTCTTGACTTGCGATGTCAGATTGTGACATATAATATCAGATTTATTGTGATGATTAAATTATATTGAATTAATGAATGAGGCATTTATGTAGCGCTTTCATATGTACTACTGTACACCCAAAGCGCTTTACACCCATGTCAGGGGTCTATCCTCAACCACCACCAGTGTGCAGCATCCACTTGAATAATGCGACAGCAGCAAGTGTGCTCACCACACACCAGCGATAGGTGGAGAGGAGAGAGGGTGACAGAGACAATTCAGTGGATGGGGGTTATTAGGAGGCCATGATTGGTAAGGGCCAATGAAGGGAATTTGGCCAGGACACCGGGGTAACACCCCTACTCTTTACGAGAAGTGCCATGGGATTTTTAATGACCACAGAGAGTCAGGACCTCAGTTTAATGTCTCATCCGAAGGACGGAGCTTGTTACAGTACAGTGTCCCCATCAATATTATTAGAGCAATATAAACAGCAAGGATATATTGAGCAATATAAACAGCAAGGAAATATAGAACAGGCAAGGAAACCGCTGTGCAACAGTGAAAACGGACCGTCTGGAAACACACTAGGACAATATACTTGTATTGTATATTGGCATATCTACAGCATACCTAATTCTTTTTACACATGTAAAAACACATGTTCTGTGTTTTAAAAACAGGGAATTTTGAATAGATATATTCACTATGCATGATAAAGTGTATGATTTTTTATTATACAGCTCTTTAGAATGCTTGATTATGATTTAAGCAACTAAGATGAATGCAGGAAAGATTGGCAACTTGCCATGTGCACGTGAACATGTGCACATCTTTATTTATATGGACACACCAGTTCTTGCTAGACAGCAAATAAATAACTTTTAATAAGATGATTATTAAGCATAAAAACATAAAGAGCGTTTCATAAGAATAAACTGAAATAGATCAAACGAGACAGATAACAACCCCCAAAGTAGTTATAAATGAAACAAACAGATATTATGGTTCAGATAATATTATGTATTAGATTTTAAACATGTAGTATTGTAAATTGTTACAAAAAAACTATTCTACTCTGTAGGATAATAACTTAAACAATATTTTACACTATTTTGCTTTTAAACTGTGACATGTATGCTGTTTTAAATACATATATAACAAAAAAACTCAAACATTTTACATTTTTCTGTTTTTGCATTCAAAATCCATTATCCAATTATGATTTTTATGATCATCTCCAGAAATCAACTTTCCCTTGAGCTTTTGATATATGAAAGGTCATGGTAAAATAAGAATATTCTGTAAGTTTCAGAGCGGGTAAGTAGTCGGGGCTTTGTGTTTTCCAGACGGCTATCAAAACGTAAGCCCATCAGCAGGACGATGAATCTCAAATAGTGAAATAATATTACTTTCTTGATCTGTGTGTGTCTGTGTGCGCTTCGTGCTTATCGACCGTTCGGGTGGGCCATGTAATAAAGAAATAATATTCCAATCAATCTCGGGTGGATGAGAAATAAATCATTGTGTTTGTTTGATAAAGACGTTTACGAGCCCTGTGATGGAGAGAATCATTCCGGTTGCCGCTTTCAAAACGATCCCTCCCTAATGTGAACTGAACTAACAGGGGATCTGAAGCTCATTAAATATGCAAATCTTATCCAATCCTAGCCATAGGCGTCTACTTCCAAGTCTCCAGTGCGGCACGCCCATCAAAACCCAGCGTTCAGGAGAAAGCCTCAAAACCAGTGTAGAAAATAGCCTATTACTTATTCATTATGATGTTTTTGAATGTAAAAAACACACAAACGTCATTAGTTGACCTCAGACAACAGTATAAACAAATAAAAAAAGCCAGTTCATGACACCTTTAAATGTTTTTGATGCAAGGCAACCTGTTGATTTTTGACAGGTAGAGGTATGGTTGAATGGCACTGCTTGGCAAAAGGGTCCACCAACTTAAGCTTGTAACTAAACAATAAGCGTGATATGGAAGTTGATCCCTTAGTACAATAGCACATGAGACTGTCCCATAGCCAAACACCAGTGTGATCAAGATGACTGTGACGGCTACAAAAGCCTTTCTCTTCAGTTGATATGCTCCTTCTTTCTCCTTTCCATCTCCTGGCTTGGGCCTCTTCAAAACCCATAAAATTATGACAGAGCAAGATGAACACACAACTAACATTACTGAACATATTCCCAAGAAAAGCCACATAGGCATTTTAGGGTAAGAATACACAGCATACCCTCCATATATTAGGGTTATCAGCCAGACAAGCACAACTAGAAGCAGTTTAATCCTAGGGGCTTTCATGTATTTTAGGTAGACCAGCGGATGGACCACAGCCAGGTATCGCTCCACACAGAAATAGGTTTGAAAGAGTGGTCGACCCACCAGGAATGTACTGCACAGGAAAACAGAGGTAAGAATAACAACTTTCTTATTAAGCAAAGTACCTGATAGAAAAACACAGAGGGCTATCCCACAAATGACCTCAGCAATAGACTGGTTCAAAATGACAAAGTCTGACCATGCAACACCTTTATTTCTCCTCACCAGCCACAGAATCCAGCAGTTCAGAGGGAGACAAATGATGATGTTCAGTATACTGATGAAAGTGGTGAAAACATTTCCTGGATAAGAGTCCGTGCACTGATAGAATGGATCACCAGAACAGCTGCTTCCAGATTGAAAGGTACAATTTGATAAAAAGTCAGTGCTGTTCACTGCCATATTCAGTCAGATTTTCCTTTGTCTTCTGTATGAAATAAGGGTACAATTAGTCCATATATGTTGCATAAATGCAGTGCTTGCAAGCTTATTGCGTGTCATTTTTGGTCAGATTATTCCAAATAAAGCCATAGACTGTTAATCTCACAATTATCATCTTGATAAATATTAAAAGAGAAGGTGAACATCCATTTTAGAGGCACCATATTCCCACGGCATATAGTAAACAGACACATCAATAGATAAAACGGTGAACAGTGCTTAATATTATATCACATAAACTGATAAATACATTTTTACTAAATATTAAAACAAAGCATATATAATTGCTTTTGTGATAAATGATATTATTCTCATATGACTTTGTTGTTGCTGTTCAGAAATGTCAAAAGCAAACCCACCCCCATACTTACAAACACATATAGTTTTACAGCACATGTGCAGCCTGTAGTGTGTTGTGAGGTTTTATTCTCTACACTATATATGTTGATCTGATGGCCACTCCTTTCAACCTCAGTGAGATGTTAGGTAACAGCAGAAGTCATGAATCTGCTGCACATAGTTTAAAATGCACACATGCCCCCTTTATAAAATGGCGCTGCAAACTAAAATTTCCCATGAATCCTGGAGGAAATTTAAACTGAAGAGAACTTTTACATTTCAACATGACAGTTATCCACAACACATATTTAAATCAACAAAATAATAGCTTCAGCAAAGAAAGATTAATCTTTTGAAAAGGCCAGACCTAAAAGTAATGCATTACAATATTTGGCCCCTCAATGGAATCCCTGCTGCCATTTTGAAGGGCATTCCACTTCATGAAGTGGACGAGCGAGGTTTATATGGACAGACCCTCACTCCCTTGATTGTGATTGAGTCTACTTCATGTGCACTTCAGGCAGCTTCATATGCCACAATGCAACATGAACACACCGGAACACACCATTGGCAGGGCTCAATCTGAGGGGCGGTATAAATGGTCATTCTTTGTTCTTTTTTTCAAAGAAAAGCTTAAGTTCAAGTCTTCCAGAGTCGCAGCCAAAACCGTTTGCAAAGATCGCTGTTCGCCAGCTTCTTTGTTTACAAGTAGCACGCGGAACCGGCACAACTCTGCCATCATGTTAAGCCTGTCCACCGACTCTATCCAAGGTGTGATTGGCCTGACTAGAGTTTTATTTTTCCAGCTCACAAGCTAACGGAGAGTTGCTAGACGCCCTGGCTGCAAATTATATTTGCTGCCACTAGGGTGCGTCTAGGCTAGTGTTATGTTACTTTTGCATAACTTTTTCACACCTGGGCTGGGCTTGCCATACGTTGTTTTTAGCAAATGTATCGCTTTAGCAATAAAAACTATTTGTGTCACATCACAGTCTGTCCAGCAGAGGGAGTTAGAGTGCGTGAGGATCTACAGTATAAATAAGACCTGCAGTTTCCGCCACTAAATCAAAAAATAAAAAGAGTAATTGCGACTTTTTATCTCAGAATTCTGACTTTTTTTCTCACAATTGCGAGTTATAAAGTCAGAATTCTGAGATATAAAGTCGCAATTGCGTGATATAAAGTCAGAATCAATTAATTTATTATTTCAAATATTATCAAAACCGAACACATGGAGGTCAATAAAATTCATTCTCAAACGAAATCTTGTAGCTATTACAACATATTCTGATGCGTTATTAATGAAATATGTTATTACTGACTTACCACACCTCAAAACATTGTTCAGATGATAACCATTTGTCAGGTTTATGTTTAACGCTCTTGTGTATTGGGCTAATTTATCTGCGTCTCTGCTTAGACTGTTGCCCCCGCGACCCGGCCCCGGATAAGCGGAAGATGATGGATGGATGGATGGATTTTCTTGGTCAGTGTTGTTGTGGGCTTTGGTTCTTTTGCTGTTGTAGGCTGTAAGGACCTTTTAAATAACTGAAATCATTTGGCAAAGTGATATGGACATGTAATGTGGTCAAGACCTGCCTGGATCTTCTATAGGTGTGCGTTTCCCTGAAAATGCACACATTAGAATGTTCGTCAACCAATCAGATTCAAGCATTCAACAGCCCTATAGTATAAGAATATGATAAAGAATTTAAGGTTTGAGTTGAAAATTGAAGTTTATTATTTGTAAATTGAACATGACATGGCTCATAATGTAAAGTAATCAACATCATTTCTGATTGCTTTACTACACAACTCTCAAAGGTTTCTATCCCAAACATTTAACATAGTATTGGCCCAGATCCTGCCCACATCAAGTACGCGTTGAATCCAGACGTGGCCCGGCCACAATGTTGCTGTCTGGGATACATGCCGATTGTTTCAAAGCAACTTCACAGTGTAAAATAATGCAACAAAGTTTGATTCAGTTGTACAGCCGCTCTGGATGAAACAGTGATGTTATCCAGCTCATTTCAATTATCATATAGTGAAAATGTGGGCAGATTACTAATTTAATCTGCTAATTTAGAACATTTGGTGTCCCCTTCACATCAGATGAAGCACAACATTGAGTTAAAGGTAAGCGGCTGCTTGCAAATCCTTTAGTAGGTCTAGCCAGTTTTTCATAACAGATGTTGATGTATGAATTAAATACATTTTCATACGCGATCACAATAAATGAGAGGCGTATTCAAATGATCTGCCATCTGCCATCTGTGTTCTCTACAATATATCAATCTTATTTATTAAAGACATGCAAATAAATATCCTGAACTACTATCAAGTGTCATCATCATCATAATCTCAACAAAAACTTTAGATTCAAACGCTTTAAAATAAATGTATGCACCAACTTTGGATTGATGAACAAATCTGTCAAATATTAGGCCTATATTATAATAATAATAAGCTGTAATCATTAACTAACATGTTCAGTGTGTAATACAATGTAACTTGTATTGTCGTGTATTACTGGACATTACTTTGATATGATATTAAAATACTTAATGTAAACAAAATACTTGTGTAAAGCTGCTTTGAAACAATATGTTGTCATGCTCTCGATCTGAAGATGAAGAAGGCTGTTGAAGAAGGTCAAAATTGTTGAAAATGTTATTGATAATTCACACAGGTATGAATACACACATAAGCCACACCAGACCATGAACTGAAGGGCTTATATACACAAGAAAACCAACAGAATACACACAGGTGATCTAATTAATGAATAACCACGTTGGAATAACAAAATAGTGGTGGGAAACTGAGAACAAAGGAAAAATAGCTAGATAACTAAGGCAGGAAAAACAGAAAAACTTGGGTCAGATTTACTAACAGCCACCAGCGCAAACACTCTTTTGGTGTTAAAAAATATTCAGGATTTGCAAAAAGGTGCACAGTGAAAAATTGCAGCTGACATTATTGCATTTGCATTTGTAGGAGTTTCCCTTTCAGATGCAGATGCAAAATTTAGTCTGTCTTCTTTAATTTGTCGTCAGTAGATCACACTCTTAACTTTCCACTCCCATCTGCCTTTTTTTTTTGGAATGGCACTCTCTCGCTAATTTGCCCTGTTTAGTAAATCTTGCCCTTTATTCCAAATGAACATATTTACAATTATACATTAGCTATCACTGCTTTTCAGCTGTTTTGTATGAGGTACATACACGTTTTTTTTAAAAAATACAGCCCCAGTTTATAAGGGGGAAACATTAATCTCCTTTTAAATTAATACTGGTTATGTTTTTTTAATACATGGTAGTTTGTCATACTTGGACAAATACAACATAGGTTGTATTGCACTACTTGGTCGCAGACACCACATGCTAATGCCTTCCAACATACAAAAAGTGTCATATGGAATTTTTGTCTTTATCACTGAAACTACCAACAATAAAAAATAGGACGCAAACAAGTGGCCTAGAATGCTTGTTATGACCCAGAAGGCCCTCTTTTTCTTATTGTGCATCCTTTTCGTGTCTTTATTACCAGGAATGGGTTTCAACAGAGCCTTCAGCACTCCCAGACTACAGGCAGTGATGCACAACAGACAGACCATGAGAAAGATACTGTAGGTTTGCAGTGGGATTAGCGGATAACTGAGAATGGCATGTGCCCCAAAAGACCAGGTCACCAGCCAGGCCACTGCAACACATATGCATCGGAGCCTCAGGGTGCTGAACTTGTGGAACTCCAGAGGATAGACGACAGCAATGAGGCGCTCCAGACAAATCAAGCTGTTCATTAAGGGCCGTCCAATCAGGAATTCCCCGAGCATGAACACAGCTATGTACATAGTCCAAGAAATTTCAAAAACAAGTGAAACAATACACATGAAAAAGCCAAAGAATGAAATAATTTCCATTAGAGACAAGACGACTGAAAAGACGTCAGAAGCTGGAATGCCCTTCCCTTTCTTCAAATCTGGTAAGCACATAGAAAGGATCCAGATATGTAAAGGCACAAAGAACATTAAGTCTAAAATTGAAGAGCTCAGTGCTACTACAATCCCTATGTAGGAATCAAAACATTCGTAGATGAGGAATGTTCGGTTGACAGACACAGTGGTGTTCATGTTTCCCTCCAAACTGCTTTTACTGGAGTCTAAAAGGAAACATAAAATGACGCTTAAAAAAGATTTTTTTTCCAACTGTTTCCAAATTTCCAAAACGTTTTTAAGATAAAAAATAAATAAAAAATAAGACAGGAATCACAATAATGATGATTCATTTTCTCTTCACCTTCACATGGATGTACAGTACAATAACACATCAAAAGTGGCCCACTAACCTGGTGTTGAGAGTGTTCCTCACACAGAAAATGTTTGTGCCAACCAACTATGTTTCTGAGGCAACTATGAGATCTGATAGCATTTTATACTTGAACTGAACATATTCAAATGTTACTTGCACGACTGAGTACCCACCTGTGCTATTATATTCAGTCTAGAGATTTCAGAGGGAGTACACTCTAAAAAATTCAATTCAATTCAAATATATTTGTATAGCGCTTTTCACAATACACATTGTTTTCAAAGCAGCTTTACAGAAAGTGCATTTCATAAATGTACATTGAAAAATGTTAGAAAGAGAATGTTAAAGAAAAAGGTTAGAAAAGGTTGATCAATCATGTATTAATTTAGGCCATCACCATTAGTCGTCTCATCACAGGTGTTGGAGCATCTGAAGTCTCCATGAGAGGCTGGATACAAACTGGAGCTGACAAACTATTTACCTCGGGACTAGTGTCCCAAGATAACAGAAAAGCAGATGGGAAATAATTAGCATAGCTGCTGTTCAGAATATTAATGCTTTTGATCCGATTTAACTGTAGTATAAAAGGTAATTATAATGTGAATGCTTGGCTAAAGAGATGCATCTTTAATCTAGATTTAAACTGGGACAGCGAGTCTGAACCTCGAACAATATCAGGAAGACTATTCCAGAGTTTAGGAGCTAAATGTGAAAATGCCCTCCCTCCTTTTAGTGGACTTAGATATCATAAGAATGACCAGAAGCCTCGAGTTTAGTGATCTTAAAGAGCGCGATGGATTGTAGGGCGATAGAAGATCCGTTAAATACACTGGAGCTAAACCATTCAGGGCTTTATAGGTCAGTAGCAATACTTTGTAATTGATACGAAACTTAACAGGTAACCAGTGTAAAGATGATAAAATTGGTGTTATATGATCATATTTTCTTGACCTAGTAAGAACTCTAGCAGCTGCGTTTTGGACTAACTGTAGCTTGTTTATTGAGGATGCAGGACAACCAGCTAATAAAGCATTACAGTAATCTAGTCTCGAGGTCATGAATGCATGAACTAACTTTTCTGAATCAGAAATAGATAGCATGTTACGTAGCTTAGCAATGTTTCTAAGGTGGAAAAATGCCGTTCTTGTAACTAAAATGCTTGGTAAAGAACAACCCAATGTTGGTTCAAATATGAATTAACCCAGCAGTTGGGTTGTTTTAACCCAGCAGTTGGGTTGTTTTAACCCTGCGGTAGGGTTAAATGTTTGCTTAAGACAACCCAATCGCTGGGTTAAAACAACCCAACTGCTGGGTTAGTCTATATTTGACCCAACATTGGGTTTTTTTTTACCAAGCATTTTTTATGTATGCTAAACATAAAAGTATTTTCTAATCATTTAAGACATTTTTCCTTCTTTTGGCATTCTTTAAAGTTGAGTCATGGGTTCTATATAGGGTTCGATATATATTTCCAAAAGTATATAAAACGTTTAGTATAAAAAGTGTCTAAAAAGTAATTCATATTATAGTACAATTTTGTTTAGAATGCAACCAGATGTAGTTTAAATCCCAACATATTATATAATTTAAAAACAAATTGATAATTCCTTTCATACTCCCCATGAAAAAAGGCCATGTGAATTTCAAGCAACAGTGGGAGAAAGATGACAGAATTTAACCCAGTTAAAATATGTAATGCAGAAAGTGCAACTAAACATAATATGTAAATGAATGCCACAGCATTTTAGGCAAACACTTTTTAACCGACAGTAATTATGCAATTGTCTTTTCTTTTTTTGGGGGACGTTATTTCTAAAGAGTGACATACACTGTGTGTTTGTTGTTGTTGTGCAGGCAGACAGGCCAATTGATGAACTGATGAGCCAAAATATTATGAGCAGTCACAGGTAAAGTGAATATCATTGATCATCTCTAAACAAGGCCACATATTAAGGTCTGGGTAGATTAGATTCAGTTTTGGTAATCAATGTGTTGGATTCAGGAGAAATGGGCAGGAACAAAGATCTGAGCAAGGGCCAAATTGTTTTGGCAAGGCGACTGGGTCAGAGTATCTCTGAAATGGCAAGGCCATTTCGCTCCTGGTCAGCAGGGGTGAGAATTTAACAACAGTGTCAGAGGAGGGTCAAACCACAAACCGGAACCAGGGTGATGGGTGCCCTAGGCTCAGTGATGCACGAGGCCAACAAAGGCTATCCCGTCTGGTCCGAGCCAACAGAAGGTCTACTGTGGCATAAGTCACACAACATTTTCAGCTAAAAACTGTTTTTTTGCATTTTGGCTGTTCATTTTCTAGAATTTTGGGGGCAAATTTCAAAGTGCAAGTTTTTGAAAGCGATACAGTTATTGACTCTGTGTAACCTATAAAAAATTTGTGAAAACGGTGACGTCATGTGTATGCGTCTATAGGTGTGTAGTGTTTCTTTCCAAAGTGACATCGCCCACTACTGGCCTGGCATGAATAATACAGCGCATTAAGTTGCTATCGCGGATCCGTGTGAGCAGAACTATTCTGCCAATACCAAATATATTGACATTTCCATATCAATTACCATGCGAATCTCTATTACCCAGACATGTTCACAAGTCCCTGTGATCCAAGTCTCAAGTCTTTGAGGTCCGAATAGGGTTTTTAGCAATTTTTTTTTTTAGCTAGTTGTTATAATTAACAGTGTATTGAACTATCAAAACAGATTACTTTTACTTTAAAATTGCATAATAAAGCAAACAAAATACAAATAGACAAGCGTTACAGTAAATGACATAAAGAAGAGCATTTCCATCTGCGTGTCTTGTTTGTGGAAATGAGTCAGACAGGGTCATAAATTGCATATGAAAAGACATGTTAATGTTTACTTCTTGAAAATAGACCGCAAGCAAGCCTCTTCAGATGATTGATTTTCAAATTAAATGACAAAGTAAGGTAAGGTAAGGCTTGACTATATTGTTACTATTTGTTGCTAATTTATTTAAGAGCAGTTTTCAAATGGGTGATGAATTTGCGTGCCTTCAGATGCGTCACACGCTCACTGGCTTGGTGTGTTTAGAAACATTTTGTGATATTTGCTGCAGCAGCACATATTTGGGAATGAATGAATAGTAAAAGGTGCCGTTTTGTGCTGTCATGTGGGGTAGCAAATAGAGAACGTAACCGGGAATGTCATGCCAAAAGACTTACATTTTTTCCACAAGTCTCAGTCTTCAAATCCATGACCAGTCCGAGTCAAGTCTCAGGTCAGTTATCCGTGAGTCCAAGTCGCAAGTCTTTTTTTTTTTTTTCAGACTTGAGATTCCATCTCTGCTATTACCATACCAATCTCTCAGAGAGTTGTCATGACATAAATATATTATTTGTTATTATCCAACAACCATTTTATGCTGTGGATTTGTCTATGACAAATGTAATTTAAATTTATGAAAATTATAGTCAATAAAAACTTCCACCATTTTATCAATTTAACATTTTTGCACTGCAGGTGGTGATTTTACTATGGTTTATAGCACAAATATGGCTTTGTAGAAATACATATTATACACTATGTAACTATGTAAACAGTGAACAAATAGTTTAACATATAGTACTCCGCCTGTCAGCAGTGGTGAGAATTTACCAACAGTGTCCGAAGAGGGACAAACCACAAACCCACAACAGGGTGTTGGGCGCCAAGGACTCATCAATGCACAAAGGAAACGAAGGCTATCCCGTGTAGTCCGAGCCAACAGAAGGTCTACTGTGGCACACAAAGAAGTCACACAAAATGTTAATGATGGTTATGAGAGGAATGTGTCACAACACACAGTGCATCGTACTCTGCTGCCTATGAAGCTGTGTAGTTACAGACCAATCAGAGTGCCTATAATGACCCTTTCCACTGTCCAAAGCACCTACAATGGGCACATGAATATCAGAACTGGAACTTGAAGCAGTGGAAGGTCACCTGGTTTTGATGAGTCCCATTTTTACATTACGTGATCAGCCGTGTATGTGTGTGCTGTTTACCTGGGGAAGTGATGGCACCAGGAAACTGTGGGGCGATGACAAGCCGGTGGAGGGAGTGTGATGCCCGAGGCAGTGTTCTGCTGGGAAACCCTGGGTTTGGCCATTCATGTGGACATAAATATAACACGTGCAACCTACCTGAACATTACTGCAGACCATCCCTTTATGACAACGGTGTTCCCTAGTGAAAGTGGCCTATTTAAGCAGGATAATGAACCCTGCCACACTGCACACATTGTTCAGGAATGGTTTGAGGGACATAATGAAAAGTTCAAGGTATTGCTCAGCCTCCAGACTTCCTATTGCTCAGTCCAATTGAGCATCTGTGGGATGTGCTGGACCATCATGTTCGATCCAAGGCGGTTACACCTTGCATCGGTGTATGTTGTTAACTGCAAAACATTATGTTACTGTAATTACATTTATTGATGTACATATTAACTTCTCAAACATATAAGATAAAAACAAACACAAAAAGGGAAACAATCTACTTTAGTAAAACAATTTTCTTTTTAGACACTTCCACCAGATATTGATAAATGAATCAAAATGAATTATACAAAGTGTGTGTTACCTGCTCAATAACAACCCTCTCATGTTGCTCCAATTCCAATTTGAATAGAGTAGATAAATCACTAATATCTAATGAATTTGACTATGGCGCCACATCAGGAAATCAGGAAAGTAATGCTTTCATCAAATATTTTGTTTGACTATACACCCTATCAAAATGTATTTTCTATTCTAGAAAATTAAACCCATCCTATCAGAAAGGTTACACTAGCCAGAATTGAACCTTCCTAGAACAAGGTGCTAAGCCTGTCTCTGGTGGCACTACTTGGCAAGGACACTAAAAGGTGACAATAATAGTGCCTCCTCTCCTTTATGATTATGTGTTATATTTAGTACGAACACTAGGTGTGAAAGACAGTGATGTCATGCACCAGTGTGTCCCTCAAACACATTGTTTTAAAAAGCCTCACTTTGGATATTTATATATCTGTATTCTCTCCCTGTTCCTCAACCTTGATGTTGTTGATAAGTTTGGTAATGAGACTGCCACATCTATCACCACCAACATTTTATGATAACAGTTTTGAATTCTGGGTGCTTGTTGTCCCAATATAAATATGTACTTTCATTTAACCATTGTAGGCAGGACACACGGTTCACCCTGAACTATATACAGTCCATCTCATTTATCATGCAGGATAATTAAAGACTCGTATTGTGTGGCTTTTCGTCTGTATGGGTTGGTTTTGAAGCAATCAATATGCATGTGTTCTCTTAAAGATTGACAAAGTAATTGTTTTTTATTTTATTTTTATTTTTTTAAGAACACACCCTTTCATTGTCACAGTTATGTACAGTTTATTTTCATTATTCATGTCTCTCTTTGTTTGATTTTCCCACCAATCCTTTGTTACCATGGTCATGTCATTATGAGTTTCTTCTGTTCAGATATGTTTGATTGACTACCTCATTTGAGATCCTATTTAGGTACCTTCTCAGTTACTCATTGTCCGTTCACTATAACGCTAATTGTGCATTGCATCTGCCTGTTCGCCAGCATTTGTAATTCCATTATTCAATTTTGAGTTTTGGATTTATAATCTTCGTCTTCATCTGCCTTCCTGCAAACACATGTGACAGATGACCAGACCATGACAATGGATTATGCAGCATGTATTACTGCATGACTCAGGAGAGCACTGATTTTTTGTTTTTTATGGAGGGATTTTGCCATCTTGCTGTCACTTGCCCTTACGACAACAAGACCTTGAAGTCACTGTTTTGGATCGGGGCAAATGAAACCGTTGACCTTCCAGACACCATTGGACTTGACTGGAGGAGAGAGGCTGTCACATCAGGTGTCTGGAGAGCGTCCTGCCCCGATCCAGAGCACAGTCAGACCCAGAGCTGGATTTCCCACCTTTGACTGTAAAGTATTTGTGTGAGCCCTCTGCAGACTAAGAGCTACCATCCACCGCGACACATAAGCCAGAGCCTGAGCAGAAGAGGACAGAGCTGACCCTCGCCCGAAAGTGGAGCTCCATCGTGAATCTGACCAGGGGTGTGAGCCCGTGACATCAGCAAGTGAGGGATTCGTGACTACGGAGAAGGAGGACTGGCTTATAGACTTCAGTGAAGAAATATCAACTCCCACCCGGTACCTTCATCACTGTTTTTGGACAGCACTAATGACTGCATAAACTATGAGTTCCTTATTTCCCCTATGAGTTCCTTTTTACATGCCGCCCAGAGAGATCGTTGTCATCCACTTGCCACCATTACTCTCTCACCGGCTCCTGCCCGCATCCCTTCACCACATCCTCTTGCCATCCCTTCGCCACCTCCAGAGCCCCCACCTTCCATCCCTAGTCTGCTGTTGCGGTGCGAGGTTGCACCTTTTTGGAGGGGGGATTCTATTATTAAACTTTGAGTTTTGGAATTGTAAACTTTATGTAAAAATCTGACTTCCTGCAAACACGTGACATTAATATGCCCCTCTGTCAACTTCTGTCAACTTTATTTACAGCCTTCCTTTTCGCAGACTAAGATTTACCATCAGAGTTTGGAGGGGGACAGCGGTACAGGCGAATCCTTCCACACACACAGGACACACTGAGCAGGATATTCCATCTCTTGAGCCTCAGTGACAGCTGAGCTTCAGCGAAGGATGAATGTGCATTCCGGATCTGATTAAGAGACTTTGAGGAAGCTTCAAACCACTTCACAGTTGACTGGGCATAAATCCAAAGAATGAACTAGATTGCGCAATTTCAAATTTGTCATATTTGACAATGGGCAAAATTTCATAATTAAAGAATTGGCTCCCTTTCAATTCAATTCATTTGGAAGTTTAATCTATCTGCCCACTCACACAGGACACACTGATTAGGTCTGTCTGTCAAACTTAAAGGCCTTGAGGCCTTGAAAGGAAATGGAGCAGTGCTAATCTTACCTGGGGAGATTCTTTTAATAATAGTTAAAATGACTCACATGATCGGTCTTATGATTTAATACATGAAAGTCTGCAAGGGAATGAGCCAACACATGGGGTCAGTAGTTAGCTGAGAGAGAGAGAGAGAGAGAGAGAGAGAGATAAAAAAGAGAGAAAGGAATGGGGGCAGGAGATGTAAATGTAGGCACAGGATATAGAAGGAAGGAATGTCTCTTTAAATTACCCTTTGCTACCAAGCAAGGAGAGAGGAAATACCATACCCCCTCCCTCTAGATCACTCTTTTCTCCCCTCCCTACAGACGTCCGGCATGTGACACTGTGGTTCAGCTACACCAGCTGACTGATCTGAGTGGCAGAAACTGTGTGGCTTGAAATCCCAGGACACCCATTGCAATCCCAGCCTGATCTTTAATAGCTGTCAGTGAAGACAACTAGGATGGAGAAGCCGATGCTGAAGTTTGTTTGTTTTGACTCTTTTCCTTTTTTTTAGGAGTATTTGCAGCATATGAAAGCGTGATTTGTTCATGTGCTTGATTTTCTCCAAAATTTTGGTGAAGAACGAAAATTTTCTACAATGTATGTCAAATGAAAATCTTATAACCACAGAGCTCTGATATCATCTTTCGGACGGTTTGATTATTTTGGGACAACTTTTTTGCCTTTTTGTGATCTGTTACTCTCAACGCTTACTTATTACCCCTTTCACCAGATAATTTATGTAGCAACAATTTCCCGTTTGCAACTCCAGGTAAGGACCATCCGCAACAACCAGCATCCCACCATGTGTTGATTCCTCATCAAAGTCCTTCAACTATAATCAATTAGACACTTTTCCATCCTTCTGAAAGCCTTTGTGAATCTCAGACTCTGTATTCCTGTGGGTTGGTTTATTTGTGGATTTTAAGGTCTCTTTGGGGCCCAGATCAGGTGCTACAGGAGCACATTTACCCTCCGTTCAGCTTTTCTGGGGCAGAAGACATGATAAAGAGCAATAAGAAACTAAATTCCCAAGATGGCGCAACAAATGCTATCATAAGTAACAATGTCAACAAACAGGTCAATAGCCTGGCTCTCTTCTCCCAACCGAATGCCCCAAATAGGTAAGTGGAGATGTGTTTTAATACCAACCTTTTATTCTGATTCTGAATTGTGGTTTATTTCATGGTAGAAGTTTATTTCAATACTTTCAGTATTTAAGTGTTATTTGTGTCTAAAAATGTGTAGAAACATTGGAGAAATGTTTAGAAAAGACATTTGTGTTTTCTCCCATCTTATGCTGTTTAATTCGCTAACATGTCTGGATGTGAGATTTGTTGCGGTTTGTGCCTGTTTTTTGTTATGTCTATGACTTTATATCGACTTGAACTTTATATGTTGACATGAAATGATGAACTTTACAAAATCGATTTGGAACATAATAATAATAATAATGATTACTTAAACTCCTTAAAATGAGATATGAATTCAAAGAACACTGCATAATATATTGAGGCTTGTTTTCAGAGATTGCATCTTTAATACGAGTGCACTGTGTCTTGATTTTATCACTTGCTTTTTAAATATAAAAAAGTAAAATCGTTTTAGTGCAGTAAGAAAAAATCACTTCTATTCAGGATACAATCAGTGTTATTTAGTTACATGTTCCATATCTTGGTTTTATATTAGCCTATATTAAATATATTAAATGGGAAACAAGACAAATTAAGCATATGATTTTCTGCTGTGTAGTTCTACGAAATGAATTAGCATTAACATGAATATGATTTAAGTAAAATATTTTTTTTTTGGCAATGCCACATCTAATCAGAACATATTTGTGCTGGCAAAGGCCTCTATAATCATAGCCTAGCCATGTCTGGTTTCATTCCTCTAGTGTGAGTCAGTATCCCCTGATGGCAAAAGTCTAATTATATAATCCATGTTGTATTCATTTATAATGGTCCTTAGACCAACTAGCTTTAAAAGAAGGGGTTGGTTTTCCGCTGCCTGCAGGGAACAGCACCTGTTGTGTCTGCTGTTTGCTATGCAAAGGAATGTCATTATCACGTATAAAATGCACTCTTGAACCAACATGAGTTTTTAGACAATCCTGTACTATGGTAATTTTCCTGGATTAACATATTTTGTTTGATTCTGGAAAAACATTCCTATCCGACATTTTGGTCTTAACCATAACCCTACCCCTACTCATAACGTTTCCCTAAAATCAGAGGGAAATGATAGGTGAATAAGACTGATGTAGAAGCACCTAAGCCTGCCTAAGCCTAAAATTTTATGCCTAAACATGACATAAACTGTAAACTTGTCCCTCAAATCTCATTGGTTGATTTGAATGTTGTTTCAGGGTCAAAAAAAGATGCAGATTTTTTTGTTGATCTAGGCCTACTTGGTGAAATTACCCCTATATAATGCCAAAGTAAGCATAGTAATATAGTAATTGTTTTAATATATCTGCAGTATTACATGTATGTAATCCGAGACAGAATTAAGTCAAGCACCCCGGCCTAGCTTCATGTCACATTCCTCTCGTCACTCAGCCCAGATCAACACTGCTTCAGATATTATTACACATACAGGATCTCCCACAGAGTGAAAGACGCAGTCCATACAGTACAAGAATCGACAGTATTTTGTTAATAAATGTTGGTATTGTAGGTTTAATTTAAAGCAGTATTTGCCATGACTTCTTATAAAAGCTCAATGATTATGTATTGATTGTTGCTTTGGAATGTTCTCCTTTGTCCCGACTGAGCTGGTTGATGTAACCTCTCCCCCTGATCTGTGGATGAAAGGATTTTGTTGTTTGTCTCACTTACTCCTCTCGCTAACAATGGATCTTCCTCTGCTATCTGGGACAGCACTGCTCCAACACAAACTGACTCTGATACACTATAGATGAGCAAACTTACATGTTTTTATTAATAAAAGATGAATAGATAAGTATGGAGCCCCTAAAGGGACATGGTGGTGGAAAAAACGGTTTGTGTAACATTAGAAACACATTATTAGCTGTTTGATAATGTAGTCAAGCAAAAGGATAATAATATCAATAACCACACTCTAAAAAATGCTGGGTTAAAAACAACCCAAGTTGGGTTGAAAATGGACAAATCCAGTGATTGGGTTTTAACCCTGAGGTAGGGTTAAATGTTTCCCCAATGTGCTGGTTAGTTTTATTTAACCAAACTATTGTTAAAAAATTACTATATGGCTGACTTAAAATTAACCCAAAATTTGGTTGGAAATTGAAAATCAGACACATAAATAAACTACCTAGCAAGTTTGGCAAACATTTAACCGCTGGGTTAAAACAACCCAATTGCTGGGTTTGTCCATTTTCAACCCAACTTTGGTTGTTTTTAACCCAGATTTTTTTAAGAGTGCATTATATGTTCAGTTTTATAGAGTGACACATAAAATGTATTACTATTCGGATACGTCAACTTGTAGACGAGCCTGTATAATTCACTCAATCTCTCCTTCATACATGTCTGAATTAAATATTTCCACTTGCCATTGTGCAGCGTTTACAACAGTAAAGTTGAGCGAGTGGATCAGGTATTGTGATTGAGTGGAGGCGGGGCTAATTTGCATATTCATGTTTCACGGAAAAGCATTGAACGCAAAAGCATTCTCAAGTAAATGTATCTGGATTTAAGAATGTTAACTAGATTTAAGAAAATACTAGGTAGGAAAATTATTGTTGCAGTGTACAGGAGACGAGACAATAAGCATTAAAACAGACAGTCTGTGTTTGAGCATGAGACCTCACACTGAAATGGCATGGAAATTATAATAACTACATGAACTATATGAAAGGAACTGGACTGTTAAATGAAATTAGACTCTACCTCTACCCACAATTTTATTGTTAATGATAAACCAAACGTTCACCAGCTAGGCAAGTGGGTTTACCTCAAAACTAATGATTTAGCCAACTTCCACCCCTCCCTCCCTCCATCTCTCCCTCTATTCCACCCTTCCTGTCTTCCATCCACCCACCATCCCTCCCTCTCTTCTTCCATCCACCCACCATCCCTCCCTCTCTTCTTCCATCCATCCATCCATCATTCTATCCATCCCTCGCTCCATTCCTTCCTCCCCCATCCATACATCCATCCTCTTCATACCCGCTTTATCCTTTGTAGGACAACAAGTCCTGCAGCCTATGATTTAGACAAGATTAAAGCACACATAATAACAAAAAATAGTGCTTTTAACAAAAATAAGCTTCATATTTCTACTTTTAAACTTTTTAAGGTCCTTGCCCTTTGTAGTTTCATTGTAAGTGCCTTACTGTAACATGTTGCTGTAACTTACAATTATAATACAGCGCTGTGTGGAAGCTTGTTGTTGCTAATTTGTGAGTTGGGCTTTGGACATTGAGACTAACATAAGACTATTATGTGCAAATGTCAATGTCAAAAGCCCAACTCACAGACAGAGTGGGACTGCAGAGAGACTGTCTGGAGAAGCCCACAGTGTGTCCGCTGTGGTATTCTTGCAAATTCCAGCACCTCCGCTATTCTCAGACAGAAATATGCCATTTCCATCCCATGCACATAGTATGAAATGCTCATCTGTAAAATCATGTTCTAATTTTAAAATCATCATGTGTAAAATCATTTGTTTTAATTGTTTCTCTCTTTGTAATCACAATCATTGCTAAAAATATCATCATTAACCTCAACATTCTCAATGTCAGCATTATGCTCATTAAAAACAGCATTTTTGCCATACACGCCTTGCGAGAATTCTGTATTTAAAGACTATTTATGTATTTATGTATTCATGACATATTCACAAAGCGCATTAGGCAAAGGACACAATGTCTTGCTGCTGTCTGTCTGGATTGCACTGACACAACATGCTGCTCGCTCTAAATAGACCCTTGAGCTGAAGGGCCAGTCATGTCAAGCAGCTGAATGCAAACTGAATAAAACTACACACGACACATTGCATTCATAAATTCAACACATAGCAAAGGGTCGTGACTTAAAAGATGGTGAGCTAAACCATGCTGAAGGATGACCTTCACTGCATAAACCTTCACCATCACCTGCTAGCGGACTATCATTTTAAAGTTCTGATGAAATTTAAGCAAAGGAATCTTCTAAAAACAATTATGTGGACTGTTGGATTGTAGAAGGTGACAATCTGCTGTAGCCTCCTAATCGAGTCCTGTGATATGGCCTGTAACATAAAACCATAGTGATGATCCCATGGCTTGATGAAAGTCTGAATGCAGTCTGAAACAGATTTATGACACTGGTTTGTTTGTTCTGGAAGTAGACACAGCCACAGGCTTATGCCATTGATTGAACGTTGACAAAATAAATACCAGGAGATTATGGTTTACTTCCCCCTTCGCTCCCTCTCGCAATTGCTTTCTTCTACGTGTACTTCAAAATGGCATAAAAATGTCCAAACAACCCTGTGAACGACATAATCTCAGACCTTTGTGGTGTCCAAAAATAGTGCATGCTTTTAAAACTGGAGATTTATGAGGCAGTATCACCAACTAATCTATCTTTGTGCCATCCAAATTAGGTCTTGAATTTTCATCAGGCTGCTAAAAAAGATAATATTTAAAGTGACTAACATTAACAAGTGATATGGATATCTTTAAAACCAATAAAATAGCAATAAAAAACAAAACAAAACAATTGTCTGTTTCTGGTAACTATTGACTAGAATTCTGGAGGTTACCAGTAATCCATTCCAATACAATAGTTCAATAAATGAGTTGATATTGTGATATATTTTACACACAATAGTGTCTGTTTCTGCTCAGTTTTTCCAACTAAAATACCTATAAAGCCAAAGCAGAACTGTTGTTGTGCTTTTCCAACCAATGCAGGGTGGTGTATCGCTTCTGAATTAATCCGCGTTTGGTTTTCGAATCAGTCAGGTGAACAAATTATTCAATGGCTTATTTATAAAGAGAGCCTTTAGGTGTGTTCGACTTGAAGCGACGCTGCAAAGACGTCAAAGACATCAAATGACCGCGAGAGCAATTTGAAAGCATACTTAGCCGTCTGTTCTCTAATCGCTCTTGCGGTACTCTGATCTCATACACCGATCGGTCTGTGCAGCGCCACTCCAAGACCTATCTACTTTATTCCTGAATGATCGGCCGTTTGAACAAATGAACGACTTACTCATTAAGACATTTACCGCCACCAACAGGTTTTAGTTTCTACCTGTTAGAGTATAATTTTATTTAAAAAATGTCATATTTTGGGGATAGTATGCCCACAATTTTTTAATCTGTTTATTTGCATTGTACTCAACCTAACTATGTTTCAAACCTGTATGACTTTCTTTCTTTTGCGGAACATAAAAGAAAATATTTTAAAGAATGTTGGTAAACAAACAATTTAATCTACATATACTGTATATGTATATTAGTGTAAATATACACTAATATTGCCAAAAGTTTTGGGATGCCTGTCCGCATGCACATGAACAATGAAATCCCATTTTTAATCTGTAGGGTTTAATATGGAGTTGACCCACCCTTTGCAGCCATAAGAGCTTCAACTCTTTTGGGAAGGTTTTCCACAAGGTTTAGGAGTGTGTTTATGGTCATTTTTTACCATTCTTCTAGAAGTGTATTTGTGAGGTCAGGCACTGATGTTGGACGAGAAGGCCTGGCTCTCAGTCTCCGCTCTAATTCATCCCAAAGGTGTTCTATCGGGTTGAGGTCAGGACTCTGTGCAGGCCAATCAAGTTCCTCAACACCAAACTCGCTCATGTCTTTATGGACTTTGCTTTTTGCACTGGTGCGCAGTCATGTTGGAACAGGAAGGGGACACCCCCAAAGTTGGGAGCATGAAATTGTCCAAAATGTCTTGGTATGTATAAGAGTTCCTTTCAATGGAAATAAGGGGCCAAGCCCAACCCCTGAAAAACAAACCCACACACCATAATCCCCCCTTCACCAAACTTTACACTTGGCACAGTGCAGTCAGGCAAGTACCGTTCACCTGGCAACCGCCAAACCCAGACTTGTCCATCAGATTGCCAGACAGAGAAGCGTGAATCGTCACTCCAGAGAACACGTCTCCACTGCTCTAGAGTCCAGTGTGGGTGTGCTTTACACCACTGCATCCAAGGCTTTGCATTGCACTGGTGATGTAGGGCTTGGATGAGCAGCTCGGCCATGGAAACCCATTCCATGAAGCTCTCTACGCACTGTTGACTCAGTTGGCAACTTCTGTGCACTGTGCGCCTCAGCATGCGCTGACCCTACAAAGTCATTGAAACACCTGAATACAACTGATTTGTTTCCCAATACTTTTGGCAATATAGTGTATCTAAAAACCAATTCAGATGCAGCTTCTGAAAAAAAAGCATTGCCATATAGCCTAAAAGTTTATGTTGATTCAAATTAAATATTTATTTCTAAAACTAAAGTTTTTGACACAATAATAATTAAAAATTTTATTTTGTGGGTAATTTCTCAGGCAATTTTAGTGTGCGATTAATTTAAGATTAATTAATCAGCACATAATTTAGTTAATTAGATATATACTGTGTTGGGCACCCGGCCATCTACGTGATTTAAAAGAAAACGTGATTCATCAGACCAGGGCACCTTCTTCCATTGCACCGTGCGTGGTCCAGGTCTGATGCTCATGTGCCCACTGTGGGCGCTTGGACAGGGGTCAGCATAGGCACCCTGACTGGTCTTCGGCTATGCAGCCCCACACATAACAAACTGAGAACAGCATTAACTTCTTGAGCAATTTGAGCTACAGTAGCTCGTCTGTTTGATTGGACCACACGGGCCAGCCTTCGCTCCCCACGTGCATTAATGAGCCTTGGACTCTGTCATGACCCTGTCGCCGGTTCTCCACTGTTCCTTCCTTGGACCACTTTTGATAGTCTGACCACTGCAAACCAGGAACACCCCACAAGAGCTGCAGTTTTGGAGATGCTCGTCTAGCCATCACAATTTGGCCCTTGTCAAACTCACTCAAATCCTTACACTTGCCCATTTTTCCTGCTTCTAACATATCAACTTTGAGGACAAAATGTTCTCTTGCTGCCTAATATATCCCACCTACTTACAGATGAAGAAATAATCAGTGTTATTCACTGAAGAGAGATATGGGATATGGGATGGAAAGCCTGAATATGGGATACAGGATTGAAAGCCTGAAGACACTTTGGCAGGATTTATTGGCAGAATTAGATGTGTTAATCATAGTCTCCTGGTACTAGTTGTTATCAGAAACCGAATACTAAAAAGTCTCATGTGGTTCCTTTTCACCTTTGACAAGAGTGACTTTACCCAACAACAACCTTGGAAAATACACATTTTATCATTAAAAAATACACATACACATCTATATTCTATATCCTGATCTGCTATATGTTTTTAGCACATGTTAGTATGACCTTGGCTCTTGGCTCTTGGTTCAGTTTTAATGCCATAAGGACCTTAGATGGGCAGTGAAGGATATCTATATCTGGGCCCCTTAACAAGATTCATGGGTTCCTCCTTCAGAAAGGTTATGTATGTTTTTGGATATGTTTTATGGGCATGCATGGTTTACAGTGATTGTGTGTGTGTGCATGTTTTTGTGAAATATCAGGACACAAATGTGTATAATGACATGGGTATGACATAGGTAATACAAAAAGAGGGTGAAATATGAGGACATTCCCCATGTCCTCACTTTTCAAAATGCTTATAAATCACACAGGATGAGGTTTTTTTCACAGAAAGTAAACTGCGCAGTCTCCTGTGATGGGTAGGTTTAGGGGCAGGGGCAGTGTAGGAGTACAGTATAAAATGCATTACGCTTATGGAATGTCCCCACATTTCACAAAAACAAACATACAGTGTGTGTGTGTGTGTGTGTGTGTGTGTGTGTGGCCTGGTAAACCCTACCCATTACGCCTATGGAATGTCCCCATAAAACATGAAAACACAACAATATGTGTTTGTGTGAGAGAGAGAGAGAGAGAGAGACAGAGAGAGAGAGAGAGAGAGAGAGAGAGAAGTGCAGTACAAATGTTGTCGTAACCAGCCTCCCAAATATTTAAGACCTCAGAAACTAAGACCCTAAACAATCTACGCAAGTAAGGGAACACAGACGCTTCTCATTAAACAAGCTTGATTTTTATGCATTGTGTTCTGACACATTTAAGTCAGTTTATGATTCAAATGTTTGTTGTTTTTGAAAGAAGTCTCTTATGCTCACAAAAGCTGCATTTATTTAAATATTATTAAAATTTAAAATATATGTTTTCTATTTGAATATATTTTAAAATATTTTTTTTTCCTGTGATCAAAGCTGATCTTCATTGTTACACGATCCTTCAGAAATCATTCTAATATGATTCTGTGCTCAAAAACCATTTCATGTTATCAATGTTCAAAACAGTTGTGCTGCTTAATATTTTTTCCAGGATTCTTTGATATAGAAAGTGTCAAAAACAGCATTTATTTAAAATCTAAAAGATTAAAATCTTTTGTAACATTATGAATCTCTTTACTAAAACCTTTGATCAATTGAATGCATCCTTGCTTTTTTTTATCTTATAGACCAAACTTTAAAATTGTAATGCAACTCCATAAATTCCATAAAATTCCATAACTCCATAAAAAAAAACCTTTTCTGGAAAACACTGGCAAAATATACAAAGCATTACTGATTGATACATTCCTTTTTCATTTTGTGAGTGACCTCATCTATATACAGCTGGATAACATTGTCTTGGTGACAAATCAGCAGAATTTGCAACACATAAAAAAAACATTTGCCAGGCATAAAAATGGATGTACAAGACATCCAATGAACATTTTCGGAAACAATGCAGCTGTCCCATCAACTGGCCAGAAACTCTCTTGAACCCAGTGTAAGGTAATTCAGAGAAGTAATGCTGATTTAAAGGGTGTCATGTCAACACAGCCAGACCCAAACCTCAAGTGCAAATACAGGGTGTTCACAGCTTACCTATTGGACTATGGCTCACTTACTAACAGGAACTGTTGTTAAATCAATCAGCCTATAAATTAGTATTTAATATAGCTGATATGATTCAGCTATAAAGAGAAAAACAGAGATTTTATACAAACTTGCAGAATTACCAAAACACATTAACTGAAACAGACTTTGGAAGAAAAGGAGTTAGAGGAGGACAGCTGAAATGAGGAACGAGCAGTTTTCAGTTACAGCAGAAAAGATGGTGAACATATCTGAGGACACTGTTACCACAAAACGCCTCGCCAGCACAATTCTGAGATCACGGGTGCGGTAGAAGGTTAAAGGGGTTGTGTTTGCATGAGGGTGTGCAAGTGTTTATCCGTGTGTGTCTGTACTCTGAAATAGATGATGCCGAGGTGCTGAAAGAATTCATTTTAGGGGTGATGAAACCAGAGACCACTAGAATGAAGCTTTCATTATGGAAACATTTGAGCTAACCAGTACTCACTCATATGAATCATGCTGTGAAAGAATGTTCTTTCATAATGACCACCAATCCAAAACATTATCATTAATTTGACCTTAATTTAGAGGTACCTGACACTATAAAAAAAATTCCTGTTAAAAAACAGCATCTGTGGTTTCAGGAAATTCACTGTAAAAATGACACGGTGACCACGTTTCAAGTCTAACGGGATGGCATATTAATGCCTGTGCATTTTACAAATTATAACCAAATATTTAATTAGTTGATATAATGTGAATGACCAAAATCTGCTTTCTATCTTACTGATAACCACCATAATATTACAGGTGGTACAATAGGTACAATGTGGTCTGTCCATAAAACATAGCTAATAGCCATGCAAAGACAAAACAGTGAAATTAATGAACATTAATATTCTTACATGTTGCAAAGGTCTGCAAAGTCACAAAGCACAAAGTCACATAAGGGAGTTATTCTCTATACCCGTGTCACTGTTTCTGAACTCCCTGAAGCGCAACAATTGTAGTCTTGAGTTTTTTTCCGGGAACGAACACGTCACAATATTCCTCATTTAAATAATTCCCGCTGAAGGTATATGCAAAATAAAGGGGCGGGCCTGGTTAAGTTGCATGACGTGCATTCGTGACGTCACCCGTAGGCACCCGTCGCCAACTTGGCAGCGCGTCACCGTGCATCACTCCTGGATAACTGAAAATGGGCAAAGAGGAACCATGAAAACCATGCTGAAACCACGACCACCTAGCTCGACCATAGTGGCAACCATAGTCACTCAAGTGCCCATGCCCTTAATTATGCAGAATTTTAAGGTTTAATATAATTTCAATGGACTAGTTATAAAACAAATTCACCCCCTCACAGTTGTCATGAAGGGATAAATTTGCTGTATAGACCAAAAACTTTTTTTGTACCAGGCTGTAACATATTTTTTTATGCTGTAAAGTTGGGCATTTTAACATGAGGGAGATACAGATTTGACTCCCTTCTGGAGCCAGTTTCTAGCAGCCAGTCGAGGAATTGCAGTTTAAGTCACTTCCGTCTTGGTTTCAAGAGAGTCCGCGGGAGGCTGCCGCTTGTTTGAAACTCGCGTTTATGGTAAGGGTGTGACATTTAAGAAACATGCTCAAAACTGTTGACCAATCACAGCACACTGATCCAGCCGACCACTCAGAGCACATTTCACGTTTCAGAAGGCAGGGCTTCATAGAGACAGCAAATAAACAGAGCATTACTGGCACACTGGGAAGAGAGGTGCTGCAACAATGTCAAATATATGAAAAACAAGGTGTTTTTTGAACAATCAAGTATGAAATCTTATTCTAGTAGAGTCCAAAAACCAAATCAAGACTTAGGGCATAGGTCCTCTTTAATATAATAAACAGAATGCACAATTTATAATGTAAATTATTATTTGATCTGACGCAGTGAACCTAGATGTCTAAAATAAGACCCAGTGGGTTACATGCAAACTGAAAATACTTGTAGCCTGAGCTCCATCTGCCATGAGGACATGATGTTATTGTGACCTTTTAAGAACTGAAGGGCTCCTGGGAGAGCCTGTTCTGTAGTGCTGAGTGTTAGGTATTACCCCAACCCCTGGGGGGCATTTATTCTTGTTATATTTAATTAGTTATCTGTTAACGGGACCCTTCACTGTCCACATAATTTGTTCTGCTAGACAAGGACAAATGGTGCCATGCCAGCTGACGATAATGGAGCTACAGTACATGCAAGAACTACAATAATGCTTGAAGGGGAAGGGATGAAAAGGGCGAACAGTTTATCTAAGTCCCGTGCTCTTGGTTGAAGTGCAAATGACACCTATCATCATGTCTCTTTTTCTTTCTGTCGCTCCTCTCTGAATGTTTGTAAGCGGCCAGCTCACTCTCTCTCTTTGTGCCCAAACTGTTATTGATTGAAATTGGCCTCTGGTGCTTAAATGAATTTGGTCTGTCACTATGCTGGGCCAGGACATAAACCAGAGCCAGTGAGAAGGATATGTAGAAGAAAAGAGGGACAGAGGAAAACTGAGATGAGCGATTGGACTGGACATAAGGGTGAAAGTATTATTCTATCCTGTGTCTTTCACTGCAATTAACTGTTCAAGTTTCCCAAAAGCATCATAAGTCTAAATAGACCGTAGAATGGTTTCTACAATCTTTTTAGGCTAATAATGTTTTTATAAGAAACACAGATTAGACTTGATCTTCTGGTTCTGCCCATGTGGTCAAGCATAGTAAATACTCAAGGTGTAAGTTTGGGTTTGCCAAGCTAATGGAGAGTATTTAATAATGTTAATTTTACAGCATATAATAATGTTCATTTTACAGCATAAAAAATGGCATAATGATAAAACTTGTTAGGCACCATTCGCCGTATTCCTGTGATGGCAAAGCTGAATTTTCAGCATCATTACTCCCGTCTTCAGTGTCACATGATCCTTCAGAAATCATTCTAATATGATGATTTGCTGCTCAAGAAACATTTATTATTATCAATGTTGAAAAGAGTTTTGTTGCTTAATATGTTTGAGGAAACCGTGACACTCTTATTTTAAGGATTATTTTAGATATAGATGAACAGTAATTATTTGAAAAATATATATTTTTAACCATGTAAAAGTATTTAATGTCACTTTAAATCCATGTAATGTGTCCTTGCTGAAGAAAGTGTTAATTTCTTTCAAAAACTAAATCTTTTGAACAATAGTGAATACAGTATAGCAGCGAGGAAAATGTATGAAAAACAGGCTCAATGATTTATCAGCATGTCGGGGCTTACTGTATTCATTGGGTGTTTTACATGATGTTTGACGTTGTCAGCCACATAACAGCTTATCAGGGGTGCTTAAAGGATTCTGGTCTGCAATATGATGCACAAAGAAGGATCAGGGGGTTCCTCATTACCTTAAAAACACACAAAACACAATTGAATGGATAAGCAGATAGATTCCATTAATGCTAATGGCGGCCTATGAAAGATATTAAGTTATTAAAATAAGATTGAATCTACATCTCAGGTGAGACCTGAGCTTGTTCAAATCATTTGGATATTAAAATTAAACATTTAATATAAAATGAGCTGGAAATATTCACAAAACATTGGGATTTATTGTAAGGTGACGTTACATTGTACTTACTCCTACAAGTACTGAGTAATTAACTACATGTACTTACTCAGGTTTAGGGTTAGTTACTTGTAATTATGCATAATTTACTGTTATTACTATAGTAAGTACATGTAGTAATGTGTAACTACATCACCTAAAATAAAGTGTTACTAAACATTGTTCATGTTTAGCAATGGCAAAAAATAATGTGGTACATCATGTCATCAGGGTTAAATAAAGGCCACCAGCCAGTCTTAATAATGAGCAAGAACACGTGGCATATATTTCGCCTACAAAGAATAATAGTTTTCTTTGAGTCATGACATTACCAGCATCCCAAACAAACTCTTTCTCAAGCTCACGACTAAATTAAAAGTTGGTTAAACCATAAAATCAGCAATGCTATGCTTTTTGCAAATCATCATGGCAATACATCAGTGTCTTATTAACAAGAACGTTATTTGATGAACTAGAAAATAAATGTTATGAAGAATTAAATTAATACAAATCGAGAGAGTTGATGTGTGATAGAAAGAGGTTCAGCTGCAGAAATGTGAGAGACATTGGTGTGCCAAAATCTCTGACCTTGTGACCGCTTGTGACAAGTATTAGATGTCAAGCAACATGCAGCAACTATGAACTTCAGCATATCCGATTATGAATGGCACAAAACTAAACCTAAATATAGCAATGAAGTACAATTATTCAGTAACTTACAGCTGCTTTGTCGCACTAAATGTGAAGCACGACTAATGCAAAATTACAGAGAACACAACATACGCTAATATTGAAATATATGGGAAGTTACACGTTTGTAGGCGTGATGTTTTAACCAGTAGTCTTAGCCTGAAAGAGAGCTAGCAGAGTTTCAGAAATGAAAACACTGCCATCTCCTGGATATCCTTGAAGGAAAGGAATCATTGTCTGTTGTTTACAAGTTTACAACGACGTAATACCAACCAGTCTCTCTTTTCATAATGTGGAAACAAAATAATAATTCAGCCTTAACAAATTGTCTTTATGCGTAATAATAAATGACAGTTTGGAAGTTTTCCGTATCACACGGGTTCGATTGGTTTTCCTATCTATATGTCTTCGTCAACTCGTCAATCAGTTGGTCACGTCTGAGACGCAAGCGGACCGTCCCCTGAAATCGGAGCGTTTTTCTTCATCGGATGCATTTCCATTGTAAGATTTTACATATTAAAATACGAGGTATGTTATTGTGGTGCATCGCAACAGTGTTCTCTGGCGCTTTTAATGTAAATATGTCGATTTCTTTGTCGAATACAGTGATTGTTGCTCTGTAAAATGACGACGTAGACGAAGAGAGCGGGGTAAACGAAGCTCAACGCGGAGCCTGAGGCCTGCAAGTAGTTATCCCGTTGATTTCACAGCCGATCTTCAGATCACCCATATTGCGTGATTCGTGCATTTAAACGTTGCTTTCATTTTGTATGAGACACACTGGCAACAAAATCAACACGTAAACACCCCATCCAGACAAAAAACGCCATTGAAATGATCGACGGTCGATCTTGCGGTGCAAGCGGGTTCGTAATGGGAGCGTTATAACTTAGTTGTTTTATTTGGCTATAACGCTCCACGGTGGGTCGGTTTGTTTAGTCTCAACACTAATACGTGTTATAGCAGCTGTTTGACATGATTTAGCTGCATTACATCTGCTCCAATTTTGTGACTTTGGGAACTGAAGCAGATGCTGGGTTGTAACAGCGTCTTGTGTTTGCGTGCATTTCTTCATAATGTCCAGAAAAAAAGGCTCTGTCTAGTGTCCAGTGGTTGACATTTAACTTAATACAGGTGTAGGCCTGCTATTAGAAATGGCTGCTGATCAGTGGACATTTTGTGTTCAGTCGCTGGATGGCGGCCTCACGTCTGAGTAATTTTTTTTTTGCAGTATATTTTCACTTTAAAACACTTCCTGCTGAGGCATGACAGTAAATGCAATGCGAGATGCATGGTTGATGATGCAAGTTATGTTCATTCAAATTCTGATATTGAGACCCTTACATTTGAAGTTTTGTATAAGAATGCTTGTAGTTAATTATATCAGAGCAATGCTGAAATCAAATTTGACCTCATTTTACTTAATGGTCTCATTTGCACGTTGTTCATGAGAATTTTTTTAAAATAATATCTATCTTTTGATATTGTTTTAGGCTATTTTGTAACGCAACAATGTAAAGCCATAATTAAATGGAAATATATATTTTCTTCCATCTTGTAATGTATATCAAAGACTAACAGATTTTTTGGGGAAAAATGTAAGGACTTGTTGATTGGATTTTGAGGTGTGGGCATTATGCACAAAAATAGAGGCAGATTAAAGGGATAGTTCACTTAAAAAATAAAATTTTGACTTCATTTACTCACCATCACCTCGTTCCAACACCTTTTTCTGTTGAATGCAAATGGTATTTTAAGAGAATATTGGTAACCGGACAGTTGAGAGTAGACCTTAACTTCCGTAGTATTTTTTCCCTACTATGTAAGTCAATGGCTACCGTCAACTGTTTGATTAGCAACATTTTCTAATGTCTATCCCTTTAATGCGTGCCTTAGTAGTGGAGGGGCTTAAGCAGAATAAATGATTGGAAAAGTCAGGCATAAATTATTATTTTGATTAGAGATTGAGGTAAAAAATTAACCTTATAAGATAAATAACGCATTTGGAAAATAGATATGGTGAACTCTTAATTCATGCCAACTTTATTGCCAGTTAACCAAGGTTATGATGGCCATTATGGACAGATTTGAAAAGGAATTTTTCCAATGGAGTATAGGTTTTCTGCCCTACATTAAAACTTGTAATGTAGAATATGAATGGGTGGTGAATGCCATTTCCTGTTGACTTTGACACTGTCATTTCATTGTCTTGATGCTTGCTGTTGGAAAAAAAATGGTATAAAGAGATTGATAGGGTGAGATTAAGTGTTGGACTTAACGTCTTTGTTTTTATCCGGACCGCGTTTCCCAAAAGCATCTAAGTGGATTGTAGGAATCTTTTGGAAAACACGGCCCTTGTTCAGGGTTTTTTTAAGTGCAGCAGCTCTGTATTTTATTTTACAGCAGTAGATTATTTTAGTCTCTTCCTTTATTTTTTCCATTAAACTGTTCACGAAGATCTTTGCTGACAGGGATGGACAATATTGACGGTTCAGACTCCTAAGTTTTATTTTGAAAAGCTGATATTGACATAAAAAAAGGTCATTGTACTGCTCACAGTATTAATAAAATACAGTTGTCTAATGTCTATAAATTAATAGTCTGACCTATCATGTTGTCCTGTCTTAAGGCATGTTTGTCCCTCCCTGTTCATATTCAGGCCAAAAAAAAGAAAACCACTAAAACTCGTGCATGAAAGTTGTGTGGAGACGCTCTTAAACTGTGATATTATTTTCCTTTGTCTGTCTTGTCCTTTTTGCTTGCTGTTTTCTTCTTCAGTGAAGACATGGAAACCTGTTTAAATCCCTCGAAGCTGGAGATTTGAGAGTGTGTGACAGAAGGGGAAAATGGTCGCAGCCGTTTTGCAGTTTCTGTGTGAGGACGTGAAGACGACAAGCCAATAACCCTTTCTGTGTGTTTTTTTCCCCTAATTTTTCCAGCTTTTCATTGTTCTTGGAAAGTTTTGTGCCTCCTGTTACAAATTCCCTGAGGCATTTTGGGAGCCTGCCGCTCTTAGGCCCCGTCTCCCTCCAGTTGGCACATATAAAGACTCAGTTGGCACTGCACCAGCTGAATGCAATTGCTGGCACAAGTGTCACTCCTCCTGCAATTGCTACACCTGCTTTGACCTTGCTCGACTTGCTTAAGGTCACCATGTCGCATCCATTATATAATCCTCGTGGAGCGCTGTTCCCCAGTGGTCAGAGACCCGTTGTGCCCGGCCAGTATGGTCTTGGGTCACAGCCTCGAATGGAGCTGGGGGCAGCCCGTCTTGGCCCAGGTTCCATGTCCGGTTCACGTGGAGGATTGGTCAACCAGCCCTTTTCAATGGGACCACGTCAGTCGCAGATTTCCCCAGATCTTGAAGCCGCCATAGACCAGAACCTTCGGGGAGCCCGTGAGGAAGTGCGCCTTCTCACTCAAATGCTCCAGCAACCCAAAAAAGCAGATCCCCGCATGAGAAAGGACACAAGGGATGAAGTGCTTTCCTCCGGAGGGAACGTCTTTTCAGGTTCTTCGAGATCTAATGAGGTGGACTGGTCCGTATACCAAGCCCCCGGCAAGCTCTTCGGCTCTTCAAGCTTGGATCGTCCATCCAGTTCCTCACAGCTGTTCCAGTCGACGGGTTTTGGGGGAGGATCGAGCGGTTTGGACAGCCAACCTCCACCAGAGCAGCGGCCTTCACGTTACACCTCTGAAAGTGCCAGCAGCATCCTAGCAAGCTTTGGACTCTCCAACGAGGACCTAGAGCTTCTAAGCCACTATCCAGATGATCAGCTGACTCCTGACAACCTACCGTTTATTTTACGGGACATTCGTATGCGTAAAGTGAAAAGGGACATTGATGCGAGATCTGACTACAGCAAAGTCATTGACTATGGACATTCTAGTAAATTTGGCTACCCAGATGAGAGCGGAGAAGGTTATGCAAGTAAACACCTGCCTAAAGAGTCACCAAAGTATGTGAGTGAGGTCTCTGGACCACCCTTCAGTGGCATGGACATCACAAAGCATCCTCAGCCGTGCCAGCCAGCACCAGCCCCTGTTCTAAAGCTTCAGAAACCTCCACCAGTAGATGCAAGACTCGTAAAGCCGATCCCAGCGAGACCATCTGCGCCCCAGACTGTTCTGCCACCCGCCAGCCGACCTCCTGCCCAGATGCCACCTCAACTTGGACTTCTTCCAATGATGGCCATGGACAATATCTCCGGAGGTCCGAATGCCAACTGGATCCCGTTCCTTTCGCCTCCAATCAGTGTGCCCGCCGCCAAGAGGCTTCCTACTCCTACCATGATGAATGATTACTCGGCAGCTACTCCAAGAATCTTTCCTCATACATGCTCTCTATGTAACATTGAATGTGTCCAGATTAAGGTGAGTATCTTCTTACCCAGTAGTGCCTCATTTGAAAGATGTTTGCATTATTTTTCGGTGTATGTAAAGAGTCTCGATTGCTGTTTAATTCATTTCAATGTGTTGGTGAACTTTGAGCTTAAACTTTGTACTAAATTTAACCATGAAATAAAATGTCAGAAACCTATAAAGAAATGTTAATGTTTGTTAACTCCAGTTGCTCAATAATTGTGCAGTTCATTGTGGGTAAAAAAAAAAAGACAATAAGCTGATGTAAAAAGAGTAGATCATACAGCTGGTAAACCATGGCTGGAAAAAAAAATGTATCTCCAAGCCATTTCCAGTTTCAGAAGAAGATTAATCAGTCTGTTTTCTGGAAACGCGGGGAAGCCTGATGAAAAAACGTTTTGCTGAGACCTAGTTTAAGACCTTGGACTGGCTGAAAATAATACTCTACCTATTGTGAAGGGAGACCTGAGGACTTTCCACAATGCTGAAGACAAAAAGCCGATGGCGATCTCCATCTCCGTAATACCTGAAGCCACACTTTGGATTTTTTTTTTTTTTTCATTTTGAAGAAGTTTTGTCATGAAAATCATGGACTTAATTTTTTTGTTACACACTATTGAGACTATAGTGGGTTAAACAAACTTTATATCATGTCTTAATTTTGGACTTCTGGTATTTCATGTTTTTTTTTTAAGATCTATTTACAGATCTTGGTCATTTTACACCAACTTTTTTATAAACACTTAATTAAAGCATAATTTATAAAAGAAAAGACATCGTTAAAGTATTTTTTGTTTTGTTCACAGGACTGGCTTGAACATCAGAACACAAATCTTCACATTGAGAGTTGTAGGCGTCTTAGGAAGCAGTGAGTGTTTTATGATTATCTCCTATTGCACATGTTCACCTTTAGCTAAGAATTCCATTGGAGAATTTCTCATTTAACTAACGAAAATACATATTTATTATTTTGTTATAGATACCCTGACTGGAACGTTGAGGCTCTCTCTGTTTCAAGGTAAATCCCTACCATATTCAATCTTGGTTATTTTAGGTCTATAATTTGTTTAAGTCTTATACTTTAAACTTATACTTATACTTTCACTTATAAATCAATCATCCACAGACCTGAGCCCAAATCAGAGCACCGCAGCTCAAAGCGGCACACCCGATCACACTCGTACTCCAGATCCCCCAGCCCGAAGCGGCACCATGACTCTTCAAGCCGTCGTAAACGTTCCCGTTCACGCTCCCGATCCCGAAGCCCTAGGAGGTACCGGCGTAGCAGAAGTCACAGCCGGTCCCCCCATAGGAAGTCTCGAGGCAGTCCTTACAGACGAAGGTCCCGTAGTCCTCCATCTCAACGATCAAGGTCTCCAGTTTACAGTCGGCGCTCACCTGCACGCCGGTCGAGTCCCCGCCGGAGCAGCCCCTCCCGACAGCAGAGATCCAGCAGTAGTGAACGACTGGCCATGAAACTCATGTCATCAGGTGAGATCACTTATTACAAAGCACTTGCAATGTAATGTATCTTTTTTTTTTTGCTTTCCAATCACATGGTGTACTACAAGTTCTTTTCTTGCCCGCAGCTGAGCTTTCCTCAATTACGGACAGTAATACTTTGAAAGCTGTGGTGAAGTCCTTGGCACCAGCTCTGCTGGCTGAGCTAGCAAAGAAGAAAAGTGTTTCCTCTACTTCCTCATCAAAGGGAAGCAGCAGCAGTAGTTGGAAACGGTCTTCACCACCGAAGAGAACTGAATACTCCAAGTCAAACAGAACCTCTGTCCCAAAGACCCCCAGCGTTCCAAAGGTCTTCATACAGCAGTTACATACAGTTGTAAATGTCCTTGTTACTACATTATTTTGTCTTTAAGGTCATTATATTGTTGTATTTACTGCAGGGTCATTAATACACTTTTGAAAAAAAAAGATAAGAGTATCTGTTAGGGAGATTGAGATAATCACAATATAAAACGATATGTATCATTGATGTAAACGGTATGATTCGTGGTACAGTTAGTTTTATCCAAGGCTGGATTTTTAAGGTATAATTCACTCAATTTTAATATGTTAATATCATAAAGGCATCGTAACAATAATCAATCGAGTGGTCTAATCCAAGTCTTATGAAGAGACACGATGGCTTTATATGATTTACGCTGACGTTCAAATGCTTACGTGACACCATGATGTGCTAAAACAACATGAGCGCGTAAATGCAGAAACCCTTTTCTGTTTGGGAATAGTAATTTTGACACAGTTTCTTAAGATCAGAACTGTGACTGATTAAATTGATCATCTGAAGTGCACGCGCTGCCGGAATGACACTCCTCAAAAGTGCAAACATGATTTAAAGCGGCACTCATCTTAGAGAAAGCGCAAACATGATTTAAATCACCAGATCACATTTAGTTTTAGTGGTGTGATTTATTCAAAGCATTTTAGATAGTTTATTCTTTTATGAATAGAGCATTAATAGTGGGAGAGGCAGAACATAGCGAGCACCGGTTCAATTCAGTGACATTAATACATTAAACTACTATAAATATAATGTTGAATATCATGCATAGTAATGCAATGGGGGAATATTTTGGTCCTGATAATAATATAATATTATTTAAATAATTAAAAAAACATCTCTTCATTTTGGCATAAAATATTGCGTTAAATATTGTATGGTGAGTTAAGTATCGGAAATTGTATCGAACTGCGACGTGAGTGGATCGTTACACCCCTAGTATCTGTACTTATAATATGAAATCTAATTGCTACCTTTGTTTTTGCATGATGTGAAGCCTAAAGCCAGGGATGGCCCCGGCACATGCTGTTTGCTGAGGCTCATTGGACTTCCACATGGGACTACCAACAAAGAACTGAATGATGCCATTGAACCTTTTGGCAAGATATACACTACCATCCTCCTGAAGGCTATTCGAGAGGTAAATAGTAAACGCTGTAATATTGTGCAATAATATAACAATTTAAAATCCCTTTTCTATTTTAATTTCTTTTAAAATGTAATTAATTCCTGTCTTACAAAGATGAATTTTCAGCATCATTACTCCAGTCTTCAGTGTCACATGATCCTTCAGAAATCATTCTGATTTGATGCTCAGTAAACATTTCTTATTACTAGCATTGTTGATAATAGTAGCGCTGCTTAATATTTCTGTGGAAAAAGTGATACATTGAATGGAAAATTCAAAAGAACAGCTTTAATTAAACACATTTTTAACGATGCAAGTCTACTGTAACTTTAAATAAAAGTATTTTAAAAAGTTTGAACGGCAGTGTGTTGCAACGCATGCTTTTGAAATGTAGTTATAAATGTTGCAAACATTTGTGCTTTCTCTCTTCAGGCCTCAGTGTGTATGGAGAGAGAGGAGGATGCCAAAGCTTTGCTCAACTTTAAGAACCTGACAATTCGTGGTCAGGTCATTAAGATCTGCATGGAGAAGGTATGTTTGACTCTGTCAAGTTCACTTAGAGATGTAAACTATACCAAGCCCTGGCACTGTATCTGATCTGTGCACTTTTGTAGGATGCAAGAGAGGATGATGGGAGAAAATCTGTCAAGACTGAAAAACCTGTTAAGAAGTAAGTTCGCATGTATGCAGTGGTTTTGCGGCACACCTAGAAATAACTGTTGATTCATTTTTTTTTTGATATGCCTGATTTGAACATTTTTGTGTCTTATTATAGAAAAGAGGTGACTACGACAAAACCAACTCAGTCAGCGAAAGTAAAAGGTGCAAACCCAGTGAAAGCATCTCAGCCAGCTAAAGCTAAAGAGTTGCCAGGTTCCAAGACACCTCAAGTAACCAAGGGAAAACTGAATGACCCTAAAAAGACGGTACAGACAGCTAAAGCTAAACCACCTGCTAAGGGTTCAGGTAAATGACTGCATCTTCCTTTGTAGTTGTTCCTGTGGTCATGTTGTACAATCTGGATAACATTTGTTTGTATAATTTGGCAGAGACAGCAGTTGCCAAGAAGCTTGTAAAGAAGGTAAGTTATTTTGTGTTCTCACTCTTAATTATATGCAAATGTATTGTTTTAAGAATAAAAAGTACTTCTACCTTCTTTATTTGACTACAGGAAGTACCCTGGAGAAAAAATATTGTTGAGATTACGAATCTTCCTGAGGAAGGAGTTACTGAGGATGACCTCACCAACCTTGCTAAACCATATGGGTTCACTGCAACTCCTGTCATAGCAATCACTCAACAGAAGGTAATAACATTAAAGGTGCAGCATGTAATTTTTGTTGACCCTATTAAAGCATAAAACACAATGTTATAGCCAGTTATTCTACTTTGAAATGTACATTCCCTGTCGGAATGTCCTTGTGATTCTGCCCACTGCCAATTTACCCAATAGTATTTCGACACCACTAGTGGCCATTTGGCAAAACCACAGCATATTGCAGCCATGGAACTAGATCAGAGATTGCAGATTGCAAACAATAAAAACATTGCTAACATATACCATAGCTGATTAACTTAGTGTAACTGATTAAATTTAATCTGGCTACCCATGTGAGCACTAAGTCTGAGGAGAAGGAGGGAGCGGGAGAAACAACTCTTGGGATATTTCGAATTTAGACTGCAGTACCCATATCAACTGCTATCTTTCAATATTACATACTGCACCTTTAAGAAATTACATAAAAATCGTTGATTTAAAAAATGGATTGTGTCTCTTGGTTATTATATTGTTTTTAATATTTATAATATTTTATATCGTATTGCATTTTGTATTTTAACAGTATTTTATTATTATAATTTTTTTTAGGCCTACCTGCAGATGCCCAACGCAGAGGCAGTTGAAGCAATGGTGAAGGCTTGCTCTGAGAACCCAGCTAAAGTGAAAGAGAAAGAAATAACTGTACAGATGATGCTGCAACCTATAGACCTGAACTACACCGTGAGTGTGCACTCCATCATAAATGTCCTAGAAACAGAAAGTTTTGGTTCTTACCCCAGTTTTATTAAAGCAACTGTCTGTAGTTTTGTTTATTTTTGCAACTTTAGAGGCCCCCACTATATGCCACATTCACAACATACATTTGACAGTGTAGACTATTACGGGGTTCTCAACTCTGGCCCTTGAGGTCCACTTTTCTGCAGAGTTTAGCTCCAAACTTGATCAAACACAGCTGCCTGTAACTTTCTATAAAGCCTTGAATAGCTTGTTCAGGTGTGTTTGATGGGGACCAGAGTTGAGAACACCTGGACTCTCACAAACTAGCAGAGATAGGTTTGGAAGGTTGCACATTTTTTAAGCTTACCTGTCAAGAGATATATTTATTTAGATGCTATCCTGAGACGGGATGGACTTGACATCCCGGACAAACTTCAAAACTCTTGAGATAGGGATGACATTAATGAGGTTATAGCCTAAGTTGCCGTCTTTCATACATAACACTAACAGGTAGGATTTTTTTTATCCTCCTGAAACGGACAACTATAACTGATGTCAAGACCTTATAAACATCAGTTTGCAACCTCACGGTCATGGTCACTTTCTCTTTTTAGATTTTTCTGTTCTCTTTGGTCTCTTAGCCTCTTTCACAATGTTTGTACTAATAATACTCCTTCATTTAAGCTATGTTGGTATGATGTACTGCTGTAAAGCAAATCAATCTTTTACTAAATTTCGTACCTATTCACGTACAGTTGATTTAAACACTCTGTTCTCATTTAAAAACACAGGAATAATGGACTCTCTTTGTTGAGAAAGAGAAGAGTGCATTATGTCTTAAGTACATTTATACTCTCTTGATAAATCCTGGTTAGTACTGATTAACAGTTTTATCTTTTTCTTCCCAAAGGAGTCAGTTTTCAGAGTGCTCATGGACATGGAGAAATCACCTGTAAGTAAATGCTGAAGAAATCACATTTCAATTTAAATTAAAATGAAATAATTAGTATCATGTCTCAGACTTATAATGAATCTTTTTCTCCTTCTGACCACAGGAAATCATCACATTGCCAGAACGCCTTCTCATTGTTAGTAATGTACCAAAAACACTTAAGGCAATCAAAGAAGTACAGGCCGTAATCAAACGATATGGTAACTTCAAGAAGGTTTTGCCTCTAAATGGCAGGGTAAGAAACTCAAATTAAACTTTATATTAATTCTTTATATTAAACAATATTATTTTTATTGCATAATATCTTTGCAGATATATTTTCTATTAAAGGAAAATATAATCTTAGCTGACTCTTGTATTTATTGTTTTTAATTTTCTTTCGATCTCAGATGATTTTTGAAATGGAGACTGCTGCTATTGCTAGGACAATCTTCATCCGCTTCCTCAAGTTTCGTTGTGTAGTTCAGAACAATAACCTCAGCTTCCAACTGGCCAAACCAATCAAGGTAGTTTAGCAGATTTTATTATCCATTTGCATGTGTGGCATCTCTTGCTTTCACAGTGGCAATTAATTAATAATTGACCATGTTGTTATTTATTTAACAGCTGAAAAAGAAGCCAGAAGCAAAAGGGTAAGAGGGAAAGAACTGCATGTTTGCAGATTTTTTTTATCCAAAGGATTCTGAAAATGTTAAAATAATTTGCTCTCTCATGTTTAATTCTCCTCTTAGAGCGAAGCCTCCTGGTCAATCAGCTGCGACAGTCAGTAAACCTAATACGGTCAAAGCCAAAAAGCCAGTGGCTGCAGCTTCTGGTGCATCTACTGTGCATAGTAAAGAAAAGTTGAATGCTGACACAGCTGCACCTGAAGTTACTGCAGCTCCCAAAGACATTGCAGTTCATACGTCTGCTAATGCAGAAACAACTACTCTTGAGATTAAAGCAGAGAGGGACACCCAAGCTGTTACTAAACCTGCCATGGTGACCCCGGAGACTGAATCTGTGAAAAAAGAGCATGAAGCTGGATCCTTAGTTCCCAGTGCAGAGTCTATGAACAAGGAGGTTAAAATTGAATCCTCTGTTCCCTCTTCAGAATCTGCTGTTTCAGTTGAGTCTGTGAAAGCAGAGCTTGGAGTTGAATCATCTGTTCCTGCATCAGAATCTGCCGTTTCAGATGAATCCATGAAAACGGAGCATGAAGTTGAATCTTCTGTTCCTGCTTCTGAATCTGGGAAAATAAAGCTTGAAGTTACATCCTCTGTTCCCTCTTCAGAATCTTCAGTTTCAGTTGAGTCTGGGAAAGCAAATCTTGAAATCTTGAACTCAGTTCCCTCAGGAGAATCCGCTGTAACAGTGGAGTCTGCAAAACCAGAGCATGAATTGGCTTCCACAGAATCTGTTGTTTTATTTGACTCAACTGATCAGACACTGAATTCACTCACCAACATCAATCAGGAAGACTCTCGGGCTGAAGATGCTCCCAAAGAATTGGTTCCTACATCTGTGGAAGAAAGCAAAATTGACAATGAAAAACTAATGGAAGACAAAAATGTTGAGTCCAAGTCAGAAATGGATGTTGCTTCAGCTGTTAGCAATGAAGAAACTGCAGTAGAGCCAATGGAGACACAGAGTTCAGAAGAACCTGCCAAAGGCACTGATGTCAGAGAGGAAGTGTGTGGACAACAGGAGCACAAGACTGAAACTTTAGAGATGGACATTAACCATGAGTCTAGTAATCAACCTGCAGCTGTTGCATCTGACTCCATTTCAACCTTAGATTCTGCCTCTGATCTGCCCTCCTCTTCTGATCAAACTGTCAGTAATTCATCTGTCACAGTTAAATGTGACTCAGACCTTCCCCAAACAGTGCCTGTCCCCTTCCAGATCGACGACAATTCTCTAGACTTTCCTCCGGTAACGCAGGAAATTTTGAAGGCCCTTGAATTAGCTGTCCATCAGTGTCGCTTACAGTCTTCATTAAAACGTGCTGAAGAGGAAGCCAAACAGAAGGTTGAGATGGAGAAAAAAGCTGCAGAGAAGACAACCACAAAAGGTCCATCAAGCTCAAAGAAGCCTGCTCAAGCGACCAAGAAAACCACTCAAACGACCAAGAAAACCGTTCAAGCGACCAAGAAAACAGCTCAACCAACCAAGAAAACCACTCAAGCTGAGAACAAAAAGCAGGCAGAGAAAGAGAAAAAGTCTCAGAACTCCGGGTCCAAAAGCGGGCCTGTGGACACCTCATCCCCAGAGAAGGAGTCAGCTTCTAGGCACAGGAACAGGGGTAATTCTGAAGTTGATGGTCCTACCACCAGGCGTGGGGGATCATCATCATCTCGAAGAAGTAGGCGGGAATCCAGCCCTCCATCAAAGCAATCAAGGGGGCATGATGTTGATCGCAGGGTGAGAAGGACCAAATATATATAGCTGTTGTTTTATACCTTGATGGTTCTGTTTCTTCAGTTGCAAAAGTTCTCTGAAATGTTAATTATTTGCTTTTTTTATAGAGTCATAGCAAAAACTCTCAGCCTTCAAGGAGTCACTCGAAAACAAGGACAACCGAAAAGGTAAGCGTCAACATTTAACATGTTTGCTGTCTAATAACTGGAAAAATAGACATTGCTAATAAGGCATTTGTGCTTTCCAGGAAAACGATGAAGAACCCTTTCCATTTAACTTTGATGAGTTTGTCACCGTTGACGAAGTGGGGGATGATGTAGAGGACACTGTGTCCTCAAACGCTGAGTCTTCAGCCAGGGACGAGAATATTAAGGATGAACCCGATCCCCATTTTATGGTCTCTCCTATTGCACAGTCAAGTCAAGCTACACCAGAACATACTGACAAGATTATACCTTCCGAGAAAGGGGAACCTGAAGTTATTGAATGTTTGGACAAAATGGGCACTAAGACCGAAGAAATCACGTCAGGTGTGGAAGTTGACACATCTCAAAAGCCAGATGACAATGAGCCTCAGAAAGAGAGTGTTGATAAACCACTGGGAACAGATGGTATGGAAACTGCTGTTGTTAATAGTGAGATAACAGAGCTTTGTACTGTAGAAGAAAGTGCTTCAGCTGAAATCGATGCCAATGTTGAGACCCTTTCAACTGTGAAAGAAAGCACTGACATTGGGGTCTTGAATGAATTAGAGCCAAGCCAGCCAGTTTCCTCCTCTCCTTCACAGAAGGAATGCTGTCCTCCAAGTTCTGCAGAATCTTTAGAAAAAGATGGCCATCCCGAGCAGCCTGAAACATCTGCCCCAGAGATGGACAGTAAAGATGAGGCGACTGTGATCTCTGAACTTCCATCCCATGATGCTTTGGTTACTCTTGATGAGGTCAGTGAGGGTGAGGGAGATTATCTTGATGAATCAAATGAGGATAAGTATTCAAAGGCTGATGAAGTACCTGAGGGACTTTTAACAGTTGATGAGGTTGGAGATGATGAAATAGGGGGTGAAGAATACCAGTTGGACAAAGAACTTCAAGGCCTTGTCACGCTTGATGAGATTGTCGATGAAGAGGAGGAGGTTGATTCATTCAACCCTGAGGTCAGTTTTTTTTTTTACCACTGAACCACTGAAATTGTGTTTTAAACCATCATTAAGCATACCTTGATTTGGTTTAGTTCTTTCCTGTATGCTTACATGGCCTCTTTTGTCCTTTTCAGACTCTTGTAACCTTGGATGAGGCCAAAGGAGACGATGAGGAATTCGAGCAGAGCGAAGCGAAGCCAACCAGTCCCAAAACCACAACACCAGTCATACCAGAGGAGCCTGTGAAATCACCAAACCAAGAAGAGGATGCCTGTGACCTGGAAGAGCTCCGCAAGATGAACTTTGTAACTGTGGATGAAGTAGGAGGGGAGGAAGAGGAACAACCACCTATTGAAGCGATCAAAGAGGACAAGCAAGTTAAAAAGAGAGCTACAAGGGCCAAAAAGAGGGCTCGTCAGACCCCAGGTGAGTAAAAGATAGAAAGGGGAAACTTGTTGCACCCTCAGATTAGATGTATTTTTAAGTTTAAAATGGCAAGTTTTGTAATCACTGATGTCCCCTTTTTGTTCTTTGTAGTGAGGCGATCCACAAGGGGTAAAAGAGGGGCGACAAAGAGTGCTGATGAAGAAGAAGAGGAGCCAGAGATGATTGAGGAGTGTGAACCAACAGCAGCTGCTTCAATAAGCGCGAGTCCTCCTGCAGCTTTAGAATCTGTGGATCTTGATGTTAAGTCAGAACCGCAAAAGGCTGAAACTGTTTCAGATTTATTGAGTGCAGAGGTCTCTTTAGGGTCAGAAGAGGACAGGCCTAGAGCCAAAGACGATGACAACTCTGCCCAGTCAGAAAGCAATAAAGTTGATGCACCAGTCCCTGATATAAAATCCACTATAAAAGGTATTCAATCTCATAGACACCTATTTTACATGCCATATTAAAATATTTTAGCTGTTTTTGTACCATTGTGTTCTTACTTTTTCCTTTTCTTCATTTTCATTTGCAGAAGATTCCAAGCAACGTCGGGAAACCGAGCCAATGCAGGAACCCGAGACAAAAAAGGCCCGCTCTCAATCTCCTGTGATTGAAGACTTCACCTTGCCCCCATTTAGCTCAGACAACCCCATTGGTAAGAGATCCACTGCAAATGACACTAACATCAGCGCTAATTTATTGTCTTTCTCTAACCAAAAGGTTTTGTTTGATAATGCTGTGAAAAATGACTGATTCATATGCATTCACATAAGTAAAAGAAGCAAAGAAATGTCTGATATTTTGCTATCCGTGTTTCATAGGGGTTGACTTTGTGGTGCCCAAGACTGGTTTCTTCTGCAGACTCTGCTCTCTGTTCTACGGCAATGAGGAAACTGCTAAGAAAAGTCACTGTAGTAGCCTAAGGCATTACCAGAACATGGAGGTACAAGTTACTATTTAATTCTGAATGTTAATTGCACTTTTTTTTCTAACTGCTATAAAATACACTGATCAGTAGAACTGGTTCTCAATGCCCAACCCTCCTGATCAGGCAGTTCTGATGTTCACGTGCTGATGTTGGTGCTTTCGGCAGTGGACAGGGGTCAGCATGGGCACCCTGACTGGTCTGCGGCTATGCAACTCCAAAAGCAACAAACTGCAATTCACTGTGTATTCTGACACCTTTCTATCAGAACCAGCATTAACGCCTTCCCTCCCCACATGCATCAATTTGCCTTGGCCGCCCATGACTCTGTCACCGGTTCACCACTGTTCCTTCCTTGGAGCACTTTTGATAGATACTGACCACTGCAGACCGGGAACACCCCACAAGAGCTGCAGTTTTGGAGATGATCTGACCCAGTCGTCTAGCCATCACAATTTGGCCCTTGTCGAACTCGCTCAAATCCTTGCGCCTGCCCATTTTTCCTGCTTCTAACGTAAACTTTGAGGACAAAATGTTCACTTGCTACCTAATATATCCCACAAGGGTTTGAAAATAACTTTTTCATTCACCGGCCAATGTGCGTGCGTGCAAGCGAGCCAGAGTGATGCACTGTTTGAGATATTACAGTCTGAAATTATTATTATTTCTCGCTTATGGTAAAATTTTGCACAATACAAGCTGAAATCAGTTCCTGAAAATATTGATATTTTCCATCCTTGTATCGATTCAATATCCCCACACAAAATATTATGATACTATGCTGTATTGTTTATTTTTCTTCTTTTTTCCACACCCCTAAGAGTTACCTGCCACATCTGATTTTTACCCACATATGATGGGTTGGTGGTTGTTAATTTCAAAGTTCAAACCCTGTATCCGTATCCCAGCCACCAACAGGTTGTGATGAAGAGATAATCAGTGTTATTTACTTCACCTGTCAGTGGTCATAATGTTATGTCTGATCAGTGTATAGGTACTTAAAGGTGCACTATGCAACTTTTCCGTCCGCTAGAGGGCGCCTATTCAAAACAAAGTAAATTCTCACGATTTACAAATAGTTTGAAACATTTGGGATATTGTAAGTACTCAACTGAACAAAATATGTTACACTGGCCTAGTGGTTTTTGGATATTTTACTGCAAAATCATATATAGTGCACCTTTAAAGTACACACATCTATTTAAAGTAAACTTTTTCCTCTTTCTCTCCTTCAGAAATACTACAAGAAGCTCAAGTCTCAGCAGCAGAGTGCCTGCTCAACACAGACAACGTCCAGTCAAAGTTCTGCATCTGAATAGCCCCTATTAAGAGTTTTTGTTTTGTTTGTTTGTTTGCATCAATTAACAGATGGGTCCAATTATTTTGTTGTAAAATTTTACTATAAATTTTCTTGTGTAGAGTAAAATACATTGCCTCATGCATAATAAACACATACTCACAAAAATGTCACTATATGTGCATCATTTAAATTTGAAAATGGCTATAATATTCTGATATCTGCACTATAATGACAACTATATGAATGATCACAGGAATGCCTGATGATGTCTTTAAGGTTTCAGTTGTTAGGGGTTAACAGCTTAGACCCAGAGACCAGTAGTGAAGAATGAAGACAAAGAGTCAAGAGTGCAATTAATTAAAGAAAAATTTTACTGAAGAATAGTTTGCAGTTTCATCAGCAGAAGCCAGCTTCAAGTCTCACAAGGAGTTCAGAGGCCGCGCTTCCTCTCTACCGGTCTCGCTGCATCAGACATACAATTGTCCCAACAGTTATACTGTTTTCAAGGTCTAGCCACGTCATTACTTCAAGGTGTATGATTCTGATTGGCTCAGAGCAAATGCACAGTCATGGTAAATTTCCACACAAGGATAGATAGCAGAGCATATCACTAAACTAGGCAGACTAGTTGTCGCCCATGACTAGATTTAGATCATTGTTGACCTCGGAGGTTGCAGAAAGGCGCCTTCACATCTGGTGTTGTCCATCTTAAATATTGGGCCTGCACAGATCATGCAACGCACACACACCCCAGAATCACAGCTCTCCCAAGGTTGGAGAGTCTTATCAACAAAGCACTTCACCAAAACATACTGATAGCATGTGCTTTCTCTCAGTGAGAGGTACAGACAGTAGTACAGGCAATATTCATCTTGATTCTTTAGTGTTTCAGTAAAAGGAAATATAAAATGAATAAAATATAATAAAAATGAAAGACAAATTCATATTTAATCTATGGAAGCCGTGCTAAGTGAGCAAACACTGTTACTGCACTCCCGGCATGTTAGGGGCTGTGTTACACATAGGCCAGACGCCACTCAAAGACCAAATACAAACTTTAGAAAACATAAAAGAAGAACAAACAATCAATGTAGTTCTATTGAGTAAAATCAACTGGAATTAATCATTAGAAATAAGAGGATAAATATTAATTAAGGCTTTGATTATGAATCTGATTAAGATATTTACAGGTATATTGAAGCGGCAGGGGATTTCAGACTTCCCCTTCATTCCCCCCTTAGTCCAATTTTGGGGTCCTGTCACCCCCATATTTGGGCTACCAATTTAGGCCGCTACATCATTTCTATGTTCCCCCCTTGTCAGGTTATAATTTTGAAAAACAGAAAATATCCTCTTCAAGGATTTAACTTTAACCATTATTAATTTAGTAATCTAGGATAATTTGGCTTTTATCATTGGCTTGAATGCTTACAAACAAGCACATTTTCATCCTCAGAAGGACATACTAAATTAACCCCATGTCTTCCTAAATACCAAAATATATAATTCCAAATAGGTATTTGCAAATACACTCTTTCCAAAATAAAGACCTTTTTCATGTTCAATAATGGCCTGAAATAAAAACAAAAAGTAAATAGACAGAATAATCCATCCAATTACATCCAGTCATAAAACATCCTTCAGGTTACAGTCTACATACATGTACCATCTTAAATTACATCCCATCTCATTCATTTTTTCTTTCTCAAACACGTTCATAACATCCATTTCAATCCCTACTCCTGATTTTCACTCAAGAACCTTCTTGTTAAAACTCCTTTCACTCATCCTTTTCCACATACTCAAACCTTTTGTCAACTTGCTATTTCCATCAAATCCATTTTTCACTCATCATAGCCCACATCATTTTAACCTAAATGAACATAACCATAAAATTCTTAATGTTAAAAAAAAACATTTAATCAAAATTCCATAATCATCAATTCGTGTCATATTCAATCAGCTTGTTCATATCTTTATCTTGTGACATAATGCTTAACCATAGTCAATACCCAATTGGTATTTATCAAATTCACTTTTCAGCTCGTTATCACAAACACTCAAAATCAATCAATTATGATTTCTTTTAAAGTACATTTTTCTCAGTGTCTTGTCCATTAAACTCTTTAGGCGTAAGCTCCAAATGACTAAAATCCTCTTAATTCATGTCATATGGTAGTGATACTTATCATCAAATATCATCACTAGCCTTACCTCGCCACTTACACCAAAAATTGTTATAATTTTACCAAGAACAAATTCTCATAATCTCCCATAGTATTTTAACTTTGTACTATAAGTCATCATCAATTTCTTTAAAGCTGTTTTAAACAATCTGTATTTTGAAAAGCATTCATAGTTCAATTTCTATTAACCTAATTTGTCGTCAGGTTTCAAAAGTTCTGTCAAAAAGTTTTATTGTCACAACATCAATCTTTGGGCCATGTCTCTCTAGTTTTAACTTGCTTGTAATGTCCCTCTATCAAAATCTGCAGATGCACCATGTGCTCATTATTATTTATCTTATCTCTACTGCTCTGCAGAAACCAAAATATTACATCACATAGAAAGACTCAAGTCACTTGATTTTCCAACATTAATTGTAGTTCTCTCTATAAACCACGTCATGCCTCCATTTAATGGAAGAAATAAATAAAATAAAAATAAAACTTCTTAGAAGTTATCTCTTTGTTCGCCCTCCTGCCTTTCAGAAATATGAGGGAGTCTCTGGATAATTTGGATAGTGACTTCAGCCAATTTGTCACTTTGTCTCTGCCGTCAAGTCCAGAAAATGTACCTTTACCATTCTTAATCAATCAACATTATTCAATTGTAGACCCTCTGTTGAATTTAGAAAAGGGTTTTTAACCCATCATGGACGGCAATCTTTAACTTTACAATTCTTTTTAATATACATACTAATCCAGAGATTAATTCAAATCAGCATCATAAATGACAAAAGTCATAATTACCAGTAACGGACAGAGCTGGATACCAATCCACTTAAAGCTCATCCCATGTTCAGTTCTGGATCATCTTTTCACCAGATTCCTTCAGAATTATCAGTTTCTTTAAATGTTGTCATTTGACTTAACCCATCTGTGATGATAAACACTCATTCCAGAGGTTAATGATACACTCCATCAGGACAGAATAGTTCCCAACACATCCAAAACATAAAGTGCAGTCATCAACACACACACTAAACACAAATATTAATTTCTCATTCTCAAAATTTGCATTTGGTGTTAACTCTAAAAATTATTTAAACTCTTCTCTTACAAAATCTCTTAACCAATTTCAGATCATGTCTGTTCATTATTCATCTGTTTTTATAAGTCAGCTGGGTTGTTTTGGTTCTGATATCATTTCTTTGTTTTGTTTCAGCTTTAGTAGGGCGATAACAAACTGTCACAGTACCATCCCTGTGTCCACCAGCAGTCTCTCTCTCTCTCTCTCTCTCTCTCTCTGATAATCTTTTCAACTGTCTTCTAAGACTTTAACTTACCTTTAATTTAATTTAGAAATTTAAATGTTTAACTTTCAAATTAGAGCATCTCCAATAAGTTACACTATGAAATTGTTTCAAGTTATCTTTAGTTTAAATACCTTTTGTCATCCAGACCTTCCTTAAACTTCAAAAGCCTTCCTCCTCTTAAAGCCATCACCATGTCTCTGAATTAAGCCTGCTGAAGTAAACTCATAATAACATTAATTCAGTTTTACTGATACAAATTAATACATTTTGTTCTGGTCTCCACACAAGTTAAATGACAAGCACTGCATGGTCTCAGCCGGCTCTTGAATGCCCCTTACCATCATAACTCTTTCGCTCAGGTCTTTCTTCCTGGCACTCAATTTATGCGGTTATTGGTGAGCGGTATAGAGGAGCATAATTAGGGCAGGCCCTGCTGTGTCCTGTTTGGACTCTCGGCCCCCACAAGCACAGCTTCCCCCCTTCACTGATGCTGCTGGCCTCACAGACATCGCTCCACTCTCATACACACTCACATAAAACCCCAAGTGGGGTCCCACTTGGGGTCCCAAGTGACTTTACGTGATTTCCTGGCTTGGGTTGTTCCCTGGCCAAAAGAGAATCTTACCCGTCTTCGAAACCACCTCGTGCCCACTTGGTCATCGCTGAGATCTTTGACCCTCAACAGGATCCAATATTTTCTGGAGCCTTGGGGAAAGTGCATTCAAGAGTCACCAGAGCCAATTAGTCTGCTTACTATAGGTAGAAAATGGAGACAGGTTAATTATCACACTTTATCACTAAAATCCATCAGTGAATTACTCAGTGAATTTAGCCAGAACAACTGTCCATTCACTTTAATGTTCTGCTACCACTGTGACCAAGGCCATCAGTTCTGTACATGGTGAAGGCTAAGATTAGACACCGGGTTACTGGTCATATGTAAAACATTAATCAACAAAATCTTTAAGGTCTGTGTGTAAAATCATCTTATACCTCTTTAACCACTAAAACATATCTTATTATTTTCAAGTGATGCCCTGTGCTTTTACTTATCAATATCTTATCACAGGCTCAGATATCAGCTTTGAAAGAGAGAGAGAGACACTCCTAGGCCTTCGGGACTGGTACTGCATCTTCATAAACTTTTAACTTCTCACTCTAGCACAGCTAAGACTTGGCTAGAGATTACATTTGTTTTACATCAGACATTATCCTTTAACTCTATCCTTTGCCAGAAATGACGTTTTCAAATAACCATAGTTGTCATTTTTGTCTTTTGCCCATACAACCAATTTAAACTTCAACATCCAAACTGAGTCTGAGTTACACTTTCAATTTTAGCCACAGCACCAGAAATGACATGGTGGTGCCAGATTCAGATAAGCAAATAGTTTTATTACAGCTCAGCAGGAGCTTATCTTTTGAAACCAAAACATCAGCTTCTAGGGTTTTCAGCATTTTAACACCAATTCTCCTACAGTGTTTTTACCAATATTCAGTCAACTAAACAGATTTTTCAATAGAGGAACAGGAACAACTTTCTCATAAGTATGTCAATTAAGCCTCCTACGTCACTATTTATTTTCTTGCCTCTCACGTGTTTTGCAGTCATTGTCTGTAATTTATCTCAACCTGTATTAAAATTATTATAGATTTTCCTTCAAAAGGAATTCCTTAAGACTTCAATTTATTATTATTCATACATCTTAGAAATGACTTGCACTCTGTCTGTTTCTTTTTACTTTGGCTTGTTTAGAATGTTAGTCTGGTGGCGTGATTTGCCTTTTTTGTTTCTTTCTACACATTATAGGTGAGAGGTTACAGTTACGTTCAAAATGGCCCTGCTGACCATAGTTAAAACACTCTCTGTCATCAGGTTTAGCAACCTATCTTCTCTAATTTCAGTCTGGTTCTCAGTCTCTGGGTCTGTGCTTAAAGGCCAACTTCGATAGTCTTTGAACAGAGCTTGTGATCAGTAAAACATAATGGCTTGCAAAAGGTTTTTTACAAAAACATTTGGGTATCAAATTGTATCCCTAAGTCTGATTCTCAGTCTCTGTGTCAGTGCCTCTATCAGCAGCTTGAACAGTCTGAGAAGAGAGCGCGAGAGGAGGGGCAGATAAGACTGGCCGCCACTCATATTGGCGTTTTTACTTTTCCAAAAACAACCTCAAGCCCTTTACATTTTGACAATCAGACTATACCATCCTCAGTTACTTCTGGGATTTTTCTTTCACCTAGAAATTCTAATTTTTCTGGTTCTCTTTGTTTGTAACCAGTCAAGTTGCTGTTTAACTTTACAATCACAATTAAAGCCCTGTCTGACCATTTTCTTAATAAGTCCTGCAAATTTCATTTGTTTTGAGGGCTTCAGAGCAGAGCTGCTTACAGCATTTGAGCTCTTTTTTTTCTTTTTTCTTTATCCAGACTTATGAAGTTACTGATCATGTCACTCAAATTGTTGGTCATGATTTAGTCAAAGTTCATACTCACCTGAAGTTATACCAGCAGAGATGGAGGCGGCGATCTTTAACCAACACAGCTGTGGCTTCTGCGTGATGAAACTGCAAAGGACACTTGTACAAAAAAGTCACATATACTGGTCCATGCCAATTTGGGTCATCTTTTCCTTGGGATCGTTCCAGGTGCATCTCTGGCAAACAAACCTATATCTATTTTTATTTTCTTTAACTAAAAACTTAAACCCTGACTGCCTGATTCTCTAAATTCGGGATCCTATCTGAGATGGAAGAGATAGAGCAGGTTTGCAGTGCTCTCTGGACCCGCTTTCACACAGATCACGCCCCCAGAGAGACGTGCCTTTACAGAGGTTGTGATACACCAATGTCCCCCAATGGGCTCCCCCTGTATTAGACACGTATCTTGCGCCGTCTGCTACGCTGCTAGCCGTTGCCCGTAGTAACGTGGCGTGCTATCAGCGACTTCTTATACCCTTATGTTTTACCCTTAAAAACACTTAGTATAATTAATCCTCACTCCTATCTCTTCCAGTCAGACAGCCCTAACCAAAAATAATAAAAGCTTACTACCTCGTTTGTTGATTTGCCAGAGATGTCACCAAGGAGTGATTGCCCGTGCATCCTCCACCAAAACTGTTAGGGGTTAACAGCTTAGACCCAGAGACCAGTAGTGAAGAATGAAGACAAAGAGTCAGGAGTGCAATTAATTAAAGAAAAATTTTACTTAAGAATAGTTTGCAGTTTCATCAGCAGAAGCCAGCTTCAAGTCTCACAAGGAGTTCGTAGGTCGCGCTTCCTCTCTACCGGTCTCGCTGCATCAGTACATACAATTGTCCCAACAGTTATACTGTTTTCAAGGTCTAGCCACGTCCATTACTTCAAGGTGTATGATTCTGATTGGCTCAGAGCAAATGCACAGTCATGGTAAATTTCCACACAAGGATAGATAGCAGAGCATATCACTAAACTAGGCAGACTAGTTGTCGCCCATGACTAGATTTAGATCATTGTTGACCTCGGAGGTTGCAGAAAGGCGTCTTCACATCTGGTGTTGTCCATCTTAAATATTGGGCCTGCACAGATCATGCAACGCACACACACACTCGCTCCCAGAATCACAGCTCTCCCAAGGTTGAGAGTCTTATCAACAAAGCACTTCACCAAAACATGCTGATAGCATGTGCTTTCTCTCAGTGAGAGGTACAGACAGTAGTACAGGCAATATTCATCTTGATTCTTTAGTGTTTCAGTAAAAGGAAATATAAAATGAATAAAATATAATAAAAATGAAAGACAAATTCATATTTAATCTATGGAAGCCGTTAAGTGAGCAAACACTGTTACTGCACTCCCAGCATGTTAGGGGCTGTGTTACACATAGGCCAGACGCCACTCAAAGACCAAATACAAACTTTAGAAAACATAAAAGAAGAACAAACAATCTGTAGTTCTATTGAGTCAAATCAACTGGAATTAATCATTAGAAATAAGAGGATAAATATTAATTAAGGCTTTGATTATGAATCTGATTAAGATATTTACAGGTATATTGAAGCGGCAGGGGATTTCAGACTTCCTTCACAGTAATATTACGAAACAACTGAGATGGGTAACAAGGTTAAGAAGGTCTTCTTTTATACCCCTGTGATTGAAGACTTTTAAGCCCAGATTATAGATAGCAAGATAGCTAATTTAATGTCATTACACATGCTCCAAATACTTTTCGTTGCAGTGTACTTGTACAAGCCTCCGAGCCGCAGCTATTTAAGCGCTGCCACGCTCTCCAGAAAGAGAAAAAAAAAATACAGATTTGCAAAGCATACATACATGCAAAAACCTAACACAGTACACGTAGTCACGTGATGGGTTTTTTTTTTTTTTGACTGAGTAAAGGAGATGGGAAAGGAGGAAGGGGAGAGGCAGACGGATGGACGGGGGCTGGGACGGGGATGAGGTCTGTGTAGTGCAAGTAAAGTTGATTGTGTTGTGTGAGAATTTTAGCCATAATTTAAGATGTTTTCGAATTCAGTTCTGTGGCTTGTCCTTGAAGGGCGATATGGCAGTGCACAGGGAAGATAGCAAGACCCAGCTGTCAAGCTGACCTCCCAACCGAGAGAGAGGGATAAGGTGTGGGAGGAAGGAGGGGGTAACTGTTTTTTTTGTATTTAGTTGCTATTCGGTAATTTGTCCGGATCAAAATCAATCAGTTCTGATCCTCAGCGCTGGCGCGCATCCAGTTCATGGAGTGACTAGATATCTAGTCCCATTTTCATAGTCAGAGCAGTCATAAGACCAGTCTGACCCCCGATGGTGCCCACTCCACAGTCCGGGCTGAGATGTTACGGTACAGTAACCTTGATCAGTCACTCCCTGATCTAATACCTTCAGTTGGTCACACACGTCCCTGAAGCATAGCAGAGATTACCGCACTAGTAAAAGATCTTGTATCAGTGTGTACCATAATCTGAAACATTACCATGCAACCTAGTTTAGGCCTACTGTTTTTATCAGTGTTTGTTTTGCATGCTTGATTTTATATTTAATCATTTTTGCATTATTTAGTTGTATTGCATCTTAAGTTTTGTTGGCACCGCCGCATCTGATCTGTGCTGAAAAACCAGTTATTATTTTCATAAATGTTTTGGGCTTTTAAGGGAAACTCCATTTAACATTTGCCATAGCCAGGTATAGTTGTTTACCTGTCTAACATTTGAGCCATTGGTTTAAGAAAATTCCAGAGAAGAATAAAGCAATGATTTCCTCCTTTGAAATCTCGTGGCACATTTCTCAGAGAAACTTTGCCAGGAAAGATTTTTTGTTTCAGTATCACAGAAACCAAACCAAGTAGGTGACACCTTGGTTCCACTCAGTTTCATAGCTGGAAGGATTGGGCAGTCAAGGGAAATTCAGTTTCAAAGGTGACTGTTGACAGTTGATATCTTAAGCTCATATACACTGTAAATGTTTTAGTGTAGCAACAGTTTTCACTCAGAAACTACTAGTAAATTACTCAAAGTAGTGGCAAGTAACACATTGAAAGTACTATACTTTAATAGTATTTTCTTGTAAAATGTACTCCAATAATCTCTGTTTTATTTACAACTTTGAAATATCTTCTTTTTAGTTCTGATTAAATATACCATGGCACAATATTCCTCAGCTAACTGACTTGATTTTCATATGGTAGTGCAGTTATGCCACAGCAAATTTAGATGACCATGTGACAATTATGAACACAATCCATTTTATTCCGTTCTAAGACATTTTATTAAGTTAATAAGAATGTACTGAAATCTAGACCAAAAAAGCCGCCACCTTACATAGTTCATTTTCATATAGAATCACAGTTTATTTATTACACACAGGGCCACACGGAATCTGTGGAATTTTTTTGTGATTTCTGCGCAGAATTTTTTGAAAAATCTGCGGAATTATGCGAAATGGTTTAAAAGTGTAAAAAGGATCAAAGAATATTGGAACTGAAAGCATTACAAATAAAATATAACATTTTCACTTCTTAATTTTTATTTAGGTTTACAATCCAAATAGAACCTCTTTTTTTAAAAAAAAGCTTGATCTCTCTTACTGCTGGCTACATCCACCAAAAGACAGATTAAATATTGCTTTATCAATTGTATTGTTGATTTTAAAATATCACTCTCTCACTAAAAAAAAGTTCACATTAATAAGCGCAGCCTACTACCCCTCACAATAACCCCTGCGATTGTGCATGCTTCTCAAATGACGGGCACTGCAAATCTGCGGAAATCTGCGGAGGTTTCTGCGGAATTCTGCGCGCGCAGATTCCGTGTGGGCCTGCACATAAGGAATACAGGAACCTTTTAATATAGCCTTTAAAGGCACAATATGTAATTTTCACCGCTTGAGGTCGCTTTTTCAAAACAAAGGCATAGCTTGATGACACCTTGATTTTCACTGTAGTAGCCTAAGGCATTACCAGAACCTGGAGGTACAAGTTACTATTTAATTCTGAATGTTAATTGCACCTTATTTTCTTACTGGTATAAAATACACTGATCAGTAGAACCGGTTCTCAATGCCCAACCCTACTGATTTTCGTTGGTCTTTACCTCTACTGCCAGTGTAAAGGAATCCAACGAGACTCAGAAATCATATTCATGGATGAGCTAATGAATTAAAGATTTATTAACATTACTGTAGTACCAAGCTGGGTGGAGCGGAACGAGGCCACCGAAGCAATTGCTAATGAGAGATGAGCGCGACACACGGCGTGAGAGCAGTGGAGCTTTTATCCTGCCGCAGACGACCATTTCCTCTTCTTCTGCTCATGCGAATGGGGTTACACAGCGCTGTTTATCATATTACATACATTTATCATATTATAAACAAGTGTTGAAAGTTGTTATAATGCTACTCTGTGCGTTTGCTCGGCAGCTGCTGTGAGACACTTGTTCACACTGCAGTGAGTTAGATCGATATTAAACATGGTAAAACATGGTACTTGCGGTAAATCAAGAAACGATTTAAACAATAAGACTAACTGTGTTAAGCGATATAACAATGATTCGTTTTCTGTTCAAACAGTTGCTCACCTTTCTATTTCTAATAAAACATAAAATTAAAGCGTCCTTGGTGTTTCCATGGTTTAACCATGTTCACAAAATAAAATCATGTTCTATGTCCTTAAAATTACTTATTTATCTGGATTTAAACATTATCGGAAACATTTGTGATACTGTAAATACACAAGTCAACAAAGTAACATTGTTCTTTAGATTTTTTTGAAGTATTGTTACATTGTATTACATTATTGTGCCTTTAATGTGTCGTTTTGTTTGGCTTCTTTAAAGGTTTTCATTTCTGTTCCAGGTAGGAATGGAAGTCTGCCGTGGCGCGACCCCAGCTGAACAGCCAATGAAGTAACTGCTTGTTAGTAAACATGTTTGAGTGACTTTCAGACAGACAAAGCAGAATTCTACCCTGCAGCGATTACATATGATATTCTTGCACCCTGTTGTGTCGTGCTCCACAAGATTGCCACAAGTGGGGCAAGCTCGCATGGAGGGACAACTCACATTATTAACTTCAGGTAGTTTTACATCACGACATTTTGACAGCTTTTCGATGTCGGGATTGGTGCAGCCAGGGTTGTCACAGCGGTCAGATCGAGGGCCTGGACCTTTCCACTCTCTCATACACTGCCAGCAGAACTGAAATGTCCGACCCATCTCAACTGTGCAGATTGGGCAAATGGCACAGAGGTTGGTAATGTCGGCTCTCTCAACAAATGTTTGACAGCCAGGACACTGAAGGTAAATAAATCATGGTAAATATCAAGTAAGGGAATTTAATAAAGCATATATGCTATCTAATTTATGCATCTCAGTAATTGAAGCCATTAACTCACTGTTTTGTGTTCGCAGTACTCAGCTGCTGCCAGGACAGCCATTGTCTCTTCGAAATGGCTCTGTTCCTCTTGTGTCAGTACAGCCAACCTCCGCACCTCCACATAGGGCCATTCTGCATTGCATCTTTGTAGTGTGCCACCTTTAAGTGCAGGGCACATAAACTTGTGCTGACCCTGAGAATGAAAGGCTAATTATAGATTACTGTAATTATGTGCCTGTTAACATGTACTGATTCTTTATTCTAAATACCTGGTCAAGCAGACTTCGACACCACGCAGTCAGTGACTGTGGAGTGACAGCATGGCCACATGACATCTCAGCGCGACGAGTCTCAGGGTCATCATCCCCGGCTGAAAGTACATTAGTTAATTGGAGGACAGAGCAGTTGTGGCCTAGAGAATGGTTGGAGAGTCGGAGTTGTACGCGAAAGTTGCGGGTTCGATTCTCAATACCGACATGTCACATGGTCAATTACACTTCAAATTATTTTTTTCTGTTTTGGTTTCTGTCATTTTAGGCAGTATTTATTACGCTTATGTTGAGTCTTCGTTCTCCAAATAAGTTTGGTTTTAATTGTTTTTATTTGATGCTATAAAAACGGGGGTGTGACGAAGTAGTCACTGAGGCACCAACTGACTTTTTCTGGGAACTTCAGGAGAAGACTGGAGCGTTAACTTTAATTTCTACATTTCCATAACTGTTTATTTCACAAAAAGTTCAGGCCTTGTGATTGATTAGGTGGGAGTGTGGCCAGGACCTTGATTTTGCAGCTCTACTTCATGCTCACTACTGTGCAGATGTAACGGAGGCCAGCTAGTAGATGCTGTGCGAGTAAACCTCCCTCCTCTGATCCCAAGAGATGCTCTAGCGACTAACGCTAGAGGTTGCAGCCTTTAGCCTCCTTGTTAGAGTGTCCGACTCTCATGCCGGCGGACCCGGGTTCGAGTCCCGCTTGCAGCGAGGCGGTTCGAACAGGAGGGCTTACACAGACTCTGGGTCCAAGTTGACCCAAGATGTCAGCACCATATTAGGACACTCGCAGCTTCACTTACCTCAGTGGAAGAGAGTGAAGGTGAGTCGTCCATCTTTTTTGTTGTTGTTTACAGTCTATGGCACTAACTTGGATGGGTTAAACGCAGAAGACAAATTGGTTACCATACTTGGCCTTCGCATGTCTTCACTTTAATTGGTGCTGACTCAGATGGTTTGTGTATAGCTTTTAGAATATTTTTTTAACTACTATAAACTTAATAATTTAACTTGAATTCTACTAAGCAATGGATGCACAGTTGCCATAATAACTGCTTAAGATCACAAGAAAATGTAAGACTTCAGGATAGTGTACAATCACTAAGCATGCACAGTTTCTGTATGTGAAAACCTTCGGCCATTGCTTGTGCCGTTTGTTTGGCTTAATTTGAGAATGAATCAACTGTAAATAATATCAGACTCATTTTTAACGTATTTCTCAATTAATTTTTTATTACTATTTATGAACAAAAGTGTTTTTAAGATGACTGGACGACACTCAATTAAACATGCAATTGTGTTATAAAACAAGCCTTGTGCAACATGAGGAATACTATTCTGAGTAATTTACAGTTGGTTTGATACATTAAAACCAAACAGTGTTGTATTTAATAGATTTAGCTACAGTATTGTATACATTTAAAGTTCCAGAATTATCATAAAAATATGAAATGTTAATTTCAAAAACATTTTTTTTTGTTCTGAACATTTTACTATTAGTTTGAATAATGTAATTAAATTGTTAAATTGATTTATAGGGCTAATTAATATATTTTCTTTTTGAAATTAAGCCTTGTGCTATGCAAATATGAGTTGGTTTGGGAAAACATGAAATGCACAAAGAGTTTAATGGGTATGAAACCGAATGTCTAAATGTCAAACGTTAAATGTACTTTGGGATTGCTGAGACAAAGCGCACTTGGTTTCGGTTTCTCTGCCTCCTTAAAATAAAAACGAATATAGCCTATATATAAACAGTAATAAATACATACTTATGTCATCCTGGCGCGTTACAAACTTCAGTGTTTTGTCATTGGGGTCGTAGCGTTTTTCTTCGTGCTGTTCCGTCATTTTGCTCCAGCAGTTCCAGTCGGTTTAGAAATGAAACCTAGACCAAATGTTGACAGTGTTTTGTTCTCTTTGCAGTTTGTCACATGACTTTTCGACTGATGGCGATGGGTTGAGATGAGATGGATAAGACATATGTCAAGTTATAGCCAATGAGCTGGTCGATGTGCGTCGTTTTTTTTTTTGCAAAGAGGCAACTAATTGTAGATCTAGGCTACATATGCACAGAACAAATATTAAATCTGAACGACAAAATTAACTTTTCCTATCTCAAATGGAACATGCATTTAGGTTTGCTTTTTTTATTAGCATCATAATTTTGTTAATATATTCGAAACGCCACGTTAGGTTTGTCTAAATTATTTAAAGATTTAAGATAGCCTAGGTCAAAGTATTTGTTATCAGATGTAGGCGTCACCTCCGCAAGCATAAAAAACAGAAAGTGAAACGTCCACATTTTGTACGGCGTTTTGCAGAAGGCTAACTTGTTTTAGGTGTTCTTTTAAAATGGGAAAGATTTACCAGATCATGGTGGTTGGAATAAAGGGGGAGAAAAAAACTGTTGATGTTGCGACCTCAGAGGAAGAATTCAACAAAATGACTATTTTGGCATTCAAAAAGAAACTTGCAGAAAAATTGCCCGGTCAAGCAGGTAAGATCAATATGCTAATATAAAAACATGACTCATAACCCATACTGGTCGAATGCAACTGAGAATTTGGCTTTGTGGAAGGCTATTATAAGTTTGTGAAAATAGCTGTTTCCTGGTCACATTTGGTGATTCCACATCGCTAAAAATATGTTTGCTCATAATAGGCCTATAATATAGCCTAGTAGGCGAATGGGCTATCCTTTTAAAGTAAGTGGGATCTGTGGAGAAAAGAGAATGAGAGAATCTCATATTCTGAATCAGTTCAGAATTGTGACCACTGAGGCCAGCCAGCTCATGAAATGGATTAAATCATGTAAAATATAACCTTCGATCCTTTATCTTACCATAGGGGATGATCCATCGTCCATGAGACTGCTCTACACAGATAAACAACTAGAGGACAACGACACGTTTTTAGACCACCAGATTAAGGATCGCTCCACTCTCTTCATGGTCTTACGTTTACCTGGAGGATCCTAGGAAGAATTCGAGTCTCATCCGGAATCAAGTCCAACATCAACTTTTAAGCAGAATCAGAGACAGTTATTGCTCACTGAAGGGAATAATGAGTGTCTGTATTGTAAATGGGGGTTGTCTGTCACATATCTGGGAAAAACGGAGAACATTCTTTGAAAACAGTCTCAGGTATTTTATCAATGAAGAAAAGGCTCGAATTATAGCCTACTTTGACTTTTTTTTTCTTTTCTTTTTTTTTTCTTCAATAAATAAACCATCTGTTTACTTTCTTCATATGCCTATAAATTATTGTAATAAAATTTGAATGATACAAAATATGTTTGGAATAATTTTCTCTGAATTTATGTTGTCAGTCCACTTGATCTTTATTCTGTCTTTATTCTGTCGTCATAATATTTCTAGCCTTCAAGAAAATCGAAAGTAAAACTAATTTTGCAATTGCCGGGACGTGCATGTTTAATCTTGTTTTGAAATGTAATCGGCAGCTGCTTTCTCCTCTATATGCCTATTTCCCCCGTGTATATGCAGAAGAACAGCTTCAATAAGGTAAATTCTGATGCCAGTTAGCTGCTGTTTCATATTCGTTTTTAGTTTAATTCATATTCAAGTGGGATAATTTAATTCATGCTACAGCAAGCAATAATTTCACCGACTTTCTTATAGTCCAGCTATGAGTAGGCTAATACCCACTTCAAGCCAAAATAACCTTTAACCGAATAACTTAACAATCTCAAATTGTAATCACTGTTGACTTTACCTAGGCTACAGATAGATAGATTGATCTATCTGTAAGTAAAGTTAACATTGTAAGCTGTTAAGTAGGCTATAACCCAAATTTTGCCCTTACGTTTTTAAAGCACAAAATTGCTTGCTGGGTAGTTTTTGATAATAGCATATACTCGTCATAAATTTTTAATTTAGCAAGGCTACATGCATAAATTAAATCACGTAATGCATTTCCAGATCAACCACAGACAACAAGAGCAACCGGTCGAGTGCGACACGTTTAGAAAAGCCTCCTATTTATGTGGCAAACTAAAATGTCCGCAAACAGCAAGAAGAACCCCGGCACCAGTATTACAGCTCCGAGTTCATGTGAATCTCCTGACAGGTGGGTTGACTTCTAAAAAACATCATCACATAGCCACACAATCTATTTAAAGTATATCTAAACATCATGACTAAACTGCTCATTGGGTGGTATGCATTTGATACTGTAGGATAATTGTGACATAATTTTAAAACACAATTTTGACGTTCCTAGAGGCTTATTTGAGGACACTTGTAGAAAAGTCTACAACCCAATGAACTAATTAGTTATTTACGTGTGTTACGTTTGTATTCAGGAACAATGTCATATACAATGGACTGAAAAATCAAGGCGCCACCTGCTACTTGAATGCAGTATTGCAGTGTCTATTCATGACCCCAGAATTCAGAGAGGCAGTGATGAGGTAGCCTACACTGAATGAATGAAGATATTATGATCATTGCATCAAATTATACAATTATTTACTAATATCCAATTTCATTGTATTATTTTTTTTCTTTACTCCTTCATTTCAATTTAGTTTTAAAGCCCCTAAAGATTTTGGTGAGGAAAATCTCTTGCTACAACTTAAGGAGCTGTTTGCAGAGCTGTCGGAAAATGCAGCCACAACAAAAGGAATAACCAGGAGTCTTGGCATTAGAAATGGTTGGTTAGTTTAATTTACTGGTCAAAATATGGTAATTAATTTAGAACATTGTTTTTATAATTCTTTTTTTAAACCTTAAAGTTTTTGAGCAGCAAGACGCAGTGGAGTACTATAGGAAGATTTTAAAAGCAGCGGGGACACATAGCCCTAAGGTATGTCACATATAAACGTTTCATTTAAATAAATGATTGATGGTAAATAAGTCTCTGTTCTCATCATTGATCATTAATGGTGATGCACTATCATTACGAATCAGCCAATGACAGCACAGTGCATTTGTTCCAGGTATTTGAAGGGAAAATTAACAACATTACAAAATGTGGCAAATGTGACAAGAAAACCCCAGAAACCAACACCTTCATCTCAATACTGCTGTCTATTGATGCCGGAAATGATGAGAAGTATGATATGGTATGAAGACTATCATGTTTTTTTGTTTAGTGTTTTTAGAGATAGTAGCTTCCCCTCTAAAACTGCATGGTTTATTTTTCTGACCCTACAGGAAAAAAGCCTGAAGAACTTCTCTGAACATTCAATACTAGAAAAAGATGACTGGATGTATTGTGACGCTTGCGACAGCAAAACAGAAACAGAAACTGTGAGTAAATGACAATATGTGATTTTCAACATCCATCACTCAAACTTATGCTCAGCCTATAATATTTAGGAGTTTCTAACTTCTGCTTTTCCTACTCTTGCAGTGGAGTGAAATATGTGAATATCCCACTGTTCTCACTCTACAGCTGAAGAGGTTTGACTTTGATTACATACAGATGAGATACAAGAAGAATGAATGTCGTCTGGATGTACCTCTTAGTCTACCCAACGAGGTTTCATCAATTTGTCATACCAAAAGAAAAATGCTATAATATCAGTATAAAATTATTGAAACATTTATGAAATACATTTTTCCCTGCAGGATAATCGACCTGGATATGAACTTTATGCCGTTATCAATCATATGGGTGGATACAGTAGTGGACACTACGATACAATCATCAGGTCTCATGAAAATGGGATATGGTACCGTTTTGATGACTACAATGTAACACAGGTACATTTGTTTGGTTAGCATCATATCATTAGCAAATTTATATGACTCAAGTCTGTACATTTTATTATTTAATATTTGTTAATATCTTACAGAGTTCAGAAGCATCACTGCAAAAGTGAGTGTTGTTCTCTCTCTCTCTTGTGAAGCATGTGAAAAAAAAGTATTTCACAGTATTTTGTAGTAAAAAAGTATTTTTTTGACAGCTCAAGCTTACCATACATGCTGATGTACAGAAAATGTAAGTTGAGGTTAAATACCCTAACTCCAACATTTAATGGGTTGCTATGTCAGAGCCAAAGTTAAAAACATTTCTGTTAATTTATTGTTCAAAACAGCAGCGCTGAGCCCTGGCAGCAACAACACTACAGCATTGAACCCTGGCAGCATTCCCAATCCTTTGAGGATCATTGTGACAGGGCCTCCTAGAGCTGGGAAAAGTACAGTTGGCAACATCATCCTTGGTGGGAATTACTTTCCTTCCAAAAGTGGATCAGAGACTGTAACAAAAGAGTCCATGGTAAAGACAGTGGAAAATGTCACTGTAGTGGACACTCCAAATCTCTTTTCCCTCAACAAATCGAGCTGGGACAAGGAAATGCAGAAGTGTCTTAAGCTATCTGACCCTGGCCCCAATGTGATTCTCTGGGTAACACCCATATCTAAATTCAGTGAGCAACAACAAGGTCTTTTCCACACCTTCAAAAAACGACTAGATTCAGGAGCCACAAAACATATGATGATCATCTTCACCAATGGCAGAGAGCTTAAAAAACTTGGGCAACCCATTGACAGACTTGTTTCAGATCACAGAAAGCTCTGTAAAGTGGTTCGTTGCTGTCAGAACAGGTACCATGTCATTGACATCAATGATGGTCACAATTACACCTCAGAGCTGCTCGGAAAACTTAGCAAGATGGTGGCATCAAAAAAAAGCTACTACAATCACAAAAAGGCAATTCAAGTGTTTAAGAAGAAGACAAAAAAACATCAAAGCAACAAATGAGTACAAAATTGGTGAATAATGAGAAAAGTGGTGATTCATAAAATGTAATTGTTTTTGAGCTGATATTTTGGGTTTTGTTACTTACTTTTGTAACTTACGTACTGATAAATGATTCAACTTTCTTGTACATTAAATTCTGACATAAAAATGTATATATATCATAACAGATCTTAATAGATAAGGCACTCAATAAATAAGATCATAACAATAAAGCATTTGTTGAAAATTTTGCTTCTGAAAATATTAAATTAAGCTAAATAAATGTGGTTTTAAACATATTTATTTGTTTGTGAGTCACTTTGGATAAAAGCATAAAAATGTATGTAATGATTTTGTAATATACTGTTTTACATGTCACGTTAAGAATATCTGCTTTTCATTTTAATATTTCCTTTAAAAGTTGATTTATTCGATTGAGTCAACAGGTGTAATGATCAGAGGCTGTGAGTTCTGCCCTTCTTCGTATTCTCCAGGACTGAAATATGGATAGAGCTTTTCAGGAAAAGATTGTCCAGTGAAAGAATATATATGATACCTGGCTTCAACATCATAAAAAGAGACCAGACCCTCTTCAAAATCCACAAAAACTCCCACTTTCACTGGCTTCTCTTTCAAGGTGAGAGGGACCGGGGGGCGATCATTGGCTGCATACTCATCCCTGTTCCTCAGCCATACAGTCCAATATCCATTTTCAGGGTGGAGGCCAATTTCCCCTTTTCTGTCTATGGATTCTTTTGCCACACCTAAATCCCACTCTGTCTTCCCGCTGACTTGAACTTCATAATAAAATTTCTGTGAGGAGAACCCTTCCTTTCCTAAGACACATGAGCAATAGTTAAACCTTTTTGGGGTGTCGGGAATCTCCTGTGACTCGCCTGTATTCCAGACCTCTTTCCCATTGTCAGACAACATGAGTTCAGGATAAGCTGTGTCAGGGTCAAGTGTCACATCCACTAATAAAGGATATAAGGGTGAATGTCAATTTTTGTTCAGTATTGGTCAGTCAGTAAAATTCACTTACACATATTACAACACATCAGTTCAAAGGATTATTTTTCTTTTTTGTTAGTTAATTTTACATTTAGGGCCAGATTTACTAAACCAGGCACATTAGCGTGAGACCTCAATCCTATAAATGCACTGATGGGAGTACAAAGTTCTGCGCGTGATCTACTGACAATACGCAAATTAAAGAACACAGACACAGCAGCTCATTTCCATGATGGTCAATGCAAAAATTGTGACCAGTCACTAGAACATTTTAAATTGGAGACCTGAATTTTTTTACAGTGTTTTAGAGTACCCATCATGGGATCATTTCCTGGATTTTTATATTAATTAAATTGTATGAATTCTTCAGCTCATAAACAAATGTTATCACAAGAAAATAAATGAAATCTGTTCACTTTAAAATAAAAACGACCCTGATTTACTCACCCTCAAGCCATCCTTTCTTCTTTCTGATGAACATGTCGGACATGGGGTAATTTTCATTTTTAAGTGAACTACTCCTTTATACATGTAAGTATTATGCAATCATTTAAGACATTTCTCCTTATATCAGGGTTCCTACACATTTTCAATTTCAAAATTCCATACTTTTCCAGGCTCAAATTACCAAACCTTTTTCAGACCATATTTAACAAAAATGCTTCATACAGCATTATTTTCAGCTTTATATTTAGTATATACACTTCAGTATAATCATCTGTAAATATTTTAATCTTCTAAGGGGTTTTTCATTGATTTTCTCAAAGTGACAACATACAGTGCCCTAAAAAAAGGTGGCTCAGCGTGTATTGTCCTATATGCATAGAAACACTGTAATATGGAACCACAAAGGGTTCTTTCAAACGGAGCCAAGAAGCCAATATTCTATAGCCAAGGTTCTATATAGAACCCCACTGGACATTTTTTTCTGAGAGTAGTAGCACGTTGCATGTCTTTTTAAAAAATACTCTCCCATAAATTTTGTGTTTGAATGAGAAACTTCTACAAATGCATATGCAGTAAGTTCAGCCTTTTCATCGCTAATTTCACCCTGCGTACCTTTAGTAAATCCAGACAGTTTTTTAACAGCAAAAAAGGGTTATTGTTGGTGCTAGCTGTGAGTAAATCTGACCCTCAAGAGTTTATTTTTAGTGTACTAAATGTAACTTTTAGTAGTCAGATTTCCCATACCTGCATAACGTTGTATACTCCGCAGCTCTCTGCCAACTACAGTGGAAAGAACAGTGGGAAATAACTAAATATGCTTTTCTGTCTGAAAAAAGAGTGTTTGATGGTGTAAATATGATTGGTTACATGGTAAAAATTTACCAGTTTCTCTCGTTTTCTCATCCAAGACACCTTGAAGCCATGAAATTGTCTTTCTCAGAATACGCCCATGTTCATGTGCACCAATGCTGATGTTGTTTGAGCGTTTGGTATATATGGGGTTGTGCAGGAGGTTAATAATCTAGAATAGATAAGGGGGAAAAGGCCCTTAAGTCAAGTGTACACATGGCTTTATTTATTTCTATGGTTTGGTGAGAGACTGACTTGTATGAAATCCATAGGATTTGAGAGCAGCTCCAACTCCGTTTGTCTTCTCTTTAGCTCCTTGATCTCTTCTTCTAGCTCTCTGGTGAGCTCCTCGCCTCGTCTTTCTGTTTCTTTATGCTTATCCTCCATGAGTTTAAGTAGCTCCGCACTGCTTCTCTCAAAGATCTCCTTGAAAAACTTGATGTTCTCTTCGGTCTCCTTCTCTTTGGCTAGCTGTTGTGAATTTTAAGAAGAAAATATCATTAATTGAAAAATAACCACAACAAAAAACTAAATGATCTTGTGGACCTTTAAAATTCATACTTAACCAAACAATATAGAAGGAACAGAAATAAAATCTGCTTGGTGGCAGGATCAATACCACTTACTTTGTTAAACCTTGTAGAATGTTTAATTTTTTTAATTTTCCGCGACTTGTCCTGAATCTTTTTATTCATCAGCAATTTCTGTGAAAATAATATCAGTTGTAGTATATCTTCATATTGTGGTAATTTTTTTAATGTTGAAAAGTATTCTGTATATTTTCAGAGTCGCTTTTTAAGGGATACTTCACCCAGAAATGAAATTTCTGTCATCATTTACTCATGTCTTCATGAGTCCCCATGTCGTTCCAAACCTGTAAGACTTTTTTTCATCTTCATAACACAAATGAAGATCTTTTGATGAGCTTTCTGCCCCTCCATTGACAGCTATGAAACTACCACTTTGACACTTCAAAAAGTTCATAGAGAAAAAGTTTGAGATTGGAAAAGTAATCCATATATAAATGGAGCCGTTTAGTCTGAAGAGACTCAATCACTTTATGATGAACAGATTGTATCCACATTTAAACTTCCATCAACTTACACATCAGTGTGGTAAACGGAAGCTCAAGCATGTTCAATTGATGTGTGAGAACCAATGAGGTTCATTCTCGTGTTACGCAGCACGTTTGAGCTTCAGAAAGAACCGATGTAAAAGCGACTGAGTATCAAGTATCAAGCGATCAAGTCTCTTCAGAAGATCTGGACTAAACCGCTCAATTGATATGGATTAGTTTACAATCTTTTTGAAGCGTCAAAGTGGTAGTTGCCTCCAGTTAACCTCCAGACACTGAAGGACGTGACTGTCAAAATCAAACCGGCACTTTGTTCATATGATATCATTCACCCAATTTTTTTTAAACAAATCATTGATTCAGTTGGGCCAGGTATGGTAAATTTTATTAACAAGTGTCTCATCACGGGTCTAGCCCTCACTAGATCCATCAGTTCTAAAAAACGTCCGGCCTATCTCTGTCTTGCCTTTCACGTCAAAGCTTCTGGAGAAAATTGTGCTGGACCAACTCCAACACTTTCTGTCACATAATAGTATCTATGAGCTCTTCCAATCTGGTTTTAGATCTGCTCACAGCACTGAGTCCGCCCTTCTGAGAGTATTAAATGATATTTTTCTCTCCACTGACTCTGGAGATACCGTGGTTCTTGTTCTTTTAGATCTCTCTGCAGCTTTTGATACCATTGACCATCATACTCTTTTATCTAGACTAGAGTCTTGGGTGGGCTTCTGTCATACCTGTCTGAAAGGAAGTTTTTAGTTAAGAAGGGTAATTTCTCCAGTACTATGGCACCTCTGACCTGTGGTCTCCCACAGGGTTCTATTTTGGCTGCCTCCCTATTTTCTCTCTACATGCTACCTCTGGGTGATATTTTAAGGAATCATGGTGTATCATTTCATTTCTATGCGGACGATACCCACATTTATATTCCTATTCAAAGAAACAATTCTGTAGCTATTAATTCTCTTCTACTATGTTTAGAGGAGGTAAAAACATGGCTAGCCCAAAACGTCCTCGTTCTAAATGAAGAAAAGACGGAGGTCATTGAATTTATCCCAAATGAAAACTCTCAGTATATAAGCCCCGATTTAAAGAGTCTATCGTCTTTTAAATCCCCAGGAGTGCGGAAACCTAGGTGTTGACCAGCATTTAAAATTTGACAAACAAATTTATTCCGTAATCAGTTACGGAAGTTTCTACCAGCTCCGTTTCTTGTCTAAAATCAAAGGCGTTCTTACACCAAAAACTGGAAATGGCAGTCTAGACTTTCATTACTGCAATTCTTTATATTGCGGTATAGCAAGCTTGCAAACTGGTCCAAAATGCTGCGGCTACACTTATTCATAAGTGTAACCAATATTACCACATTTCGCCGGTTCTCAAATCTCTGCACTGGCTGCCAGTTCGACAGAGAATTGATTTTAAAATTCTAATGTTTGTTTTTAAATCTCTGCATAACTTAGCTCCTGGCTATCTCTCTGGTCTTGTTAATCCATACATTCCGTCCAGAAACCTAAGGTCGATCGACCAGGCTCTGCTGGTAGTCCCTCGTGTTAGACTCAAGCGCAGAGGGGAGCGCGCATTTGCAGTGGCTGGGCCGCGACTCTGGAACAACCTGCCCTTAGAGATTAGAATGGATACTACACTGTCAGTTTTTAAGTCATTGTTAAAAACCTTCCTGTTTTCTCAAGCTTTGTGACTGTTACTACTTTGCCTTTTCTGTTGTGTTATGTTATCTTTTAACTTGATACTTTTAATTGTCATTTCCGTCTTACCGTTTGATACCGAGTTTGTTACTGCTTTGCCCTTTCTGCTGTGTTGTTATTGCTTAAAATTGTTACTGCATTTATCACTCCTGTCCTTTCATTTTATATTGAGTCTGTTACTGTTCTGCCAATGCTGTATTTCTATCCTATATTCTATCTCTCCCCGAGATCTGCCTATTTTGTAAAGCACTTTGGTCAGCCTAGTGGCTGTTGTAAATGTGCTATATAAATAAAGTGACCTTGACCTAGTTGCGTAGCTGTCAATGGAGGGACAGAAAGCTCTCAGATTTCATCAGAAAATATCTTCATATGGGTTCAGAAGAAGAACAAAAGTCTTATGGATTTGGTACATGAGGGTGAGTAATTAATTAGAGAATTAAAATTTTTGGGTGAACTATCCCTTTAACGACTACCATTAGTTAGTATTACCAAACTCTCCTCCTCCAGATTAACAGTCTTATGATTCTTGTGGTCACTCTCTGAACAGAATTGACAAATGGCTGTCTGATCATCTCTACAGTAAAGTACCAGAGGTCTTTCATGATTCTTACAAATGTATTCATCAAGATTCTTCACAGGGTTAATTAGTTTGTGTTTCATGAGTTTTTCTGCAGTTACATGGGGCTCCAAGTGAGTCTCGCAGAAAGAGGTTCCACAGTGTAGGCATGATTTAACGGCCACCCGCATTTTCTTCTTTGGGCAACTATCACAGGACACTTCAAGCTTCTCCTGGATCCTTTTTCTTTTGATGTCCTCCGCAATGTCTCTAATTGTTCTGTTAATGGTAAAATCTTGTTTTGCGTCCAATGCCTTTCCACACAGTGGGCACAATGAGCATGGACTGCGGTCCCTGTGGCTTCTGATGCAGGCCATACAGAAATTGTGTCCACAGGAAGTAGTTATAGGGTCAGTGAACACATCCAGACATATTGAACATGTGCATTTTTCAGACAAATCGCTGGGGGAAGCCATGACTTTACAGCTGAAACCATACACAAACACAGATTTACACAGTGTTTGAATTTAGCAGACAACTAGAAATAAAAAATAATCACTTCAAAAGTTTCATGAGCTCAATAATTTGAACAGAAAAATGTTGGTCAAATGTCCTTACCACATATAAACATTTTTACTAAAAAACTAAAAAGCATTACATGATTCAATGACATTTACAGGAACTGAATATAGTCTATCATCTATTTTTTGTTTTGTTTTTGTAAAACTTAACCAGTCCCTCCCCTTGTAATCATCATAAACTAATCTACCAACTCTTGACGTTGGAGCTCTTTGGGTGTGTGTATCAGTTTCGTTTTAGGGCCAATAGATAGCCAAACTTTATAGTCTTTTAAACTTTTAAGTAGCATAGGCTATACACAAATGAGGAAATGGATTTATGTATAATCAATATTATACACCATAATATTGTATGTAACACATTCAACATGTCTTTGTGAAAAAACAAACAATTAATTGTATTCTCAATTCAAAGCAACGCAAGAAATTTACCTCCATGTAAATCTTGACAAGTCAAATACATTCTCTTTACCTCCCTGTTTTCTACTTACCCTTCAATGATTGATTTGCCTAATCGTCCAAACAAAGTCATCAAATGAACGCAGATATCGAGGTTCAGCGGTTAAATCCAAAGTATATTTAAAGTCTTTGGTTATTGATTCAATCTCTGGACACTTCGACAAGTTGTTACAAGAAGTTCAGTTCCTGAAATATTCCAAGAAGTCGTGCTGCAGCCTGAAGCACGATGACGTACTGGATCAGGTCCAATACGTAATGGACGCGCATGCGCGTTGGTTTCATTTGTATTTTGATGACGCCACATGCGCATGCACAGTTGAGAGTTTTGGTGACGTGCAGGTAAATACTCAAACCGCAGGCGCAAAAATAATTATAAGTTGTATTCACCTCTGAATAAGATTTGAGAATGTTACACAATTAAATACAACACCACTATAGATCATATTGATAATTTTGGATGCTGGCACAGATCATTATAATAACATGACATGACGGCTGTTTCAAAATGATTTTCATCGCAGTGAAACATATTGTCAAAGAACAGAAGAAATGTTAGCCTATATGTTTTTGTGGACATATTTTGTGGAACACTGAAGAATATATTTTGAAATGATATGTGAGAAAAGTGTTTTATTCCCCCATTAGGAACCAATATTGTTTGGCAGAATATCTTTTGTGGCCCGCAGAAGTCATACAGGTTTAGACCAACAGTATACTCCATAGACAAAGATTGCTTTGTTAAAGCTTTGTGACTTTAATGCTACACAATATCCAGTATAACATAGGGAAATAAACATTTGTAGTTGTTGAAAAGAGGCTTGAATCTTATCCATGGACCTGTGGAGGTTGGGATAACAATCACACCAGGGTAGCACATGCATTTATTTTATACATGTGTGGAGGTTCATTTAATTACATTTAAACGTGTCAAATTAAATTGTATTTATTAGGCTTTTTATCTAAATGCGTAAAAAGCCTTAAAATAATAGACGTAATTAACGGATAACACACGGCCTCCCAGGTTTAGTGCAATGAACATGTTATCAAGTACAGGAAATCCAACTTTACAGCTGAGCAGTAACAACAAATGACATCTGCAATCTAGGTCAGTAGATTTCACAAACCTAACAGGTCAAGTATTCATATGTACTGCTTTCTTGATTTTCCTGATGGTCATAATATTATATTTCAATACCTTTTTTTTTTCCAAATTAATTGTAGAAAAATATATATTTCTGTAACAATGTACTGGGGGTAAGAAGTGCTTTAGTGCTCAAGTCGAGCTTCAAGATAGACAGCATGTTTTCTCCAAATATGATAAAGATGCACACATCAAGTTTTACAACCCTGGGAAGAGGTAGAATCTTTTAGATAATGTTGTTCTTTCTTTGCATGGCATCTGATCTGGATGTTTCTCCTTAAACTTCTTAAGGACCTGTTTCAAAAATGAAAATAAATATTACAATACAACTAACCACACATATTAACCTAAAATGTTTAACTAAACATTATGTAGGTTAGTGCAATACAAACTGACATACAAAGTTATAAAACACAATACAAGGAAGTGAACATCAACCATTGAAAAACCACATATCGCCATTGATGTCTACAGATTTGATGTCTGTCTTGCTAAAGAATGTGACTTTGCCTTTCTGAAGAGCTCCTCGATGTCGTCCTCGCAGGCATGCTCATTAAATATTTCCACAATGTCTTGGATGAAATGTGAGCCATTCTCTTTGTTTCTATAGGACACCGTGTCTGTACAAAAAAATACAAATTATGATATATATGTCGGACTGATCCTCATTGCTTGCAAAACAAATAAGACATATTTAAAGCAATATACCCAGGACATCATTTAATGTTACTCTAACATTAAAATCTCTGGTAAATTGCATGTTATTTTGCTGAGTTGTCTGTTCAGAATAGTGAAATAAAATTGTGATTCTTAATTTCTCCAGAATCGTGCAGCTCTAGTAAACATAGTAGAATTGGGTATACAGAAATATTATTTACCTGGAGTACAGGACCTCAGGCAGCAGAAGTCTTTTTCACGGTGCTCTTTTCCTCTTCTATATCTTGACACACTATCCGGGACATCGACACTGCCTTCTTTATCTAAAACATAAGAGGAACGTTTGTCAAAGCATGTTGCTACATCAGTGCTCAGAACTGGATGGGTTTCTAACCAAATCAAATATTTTGACATTTTGATCAGTTAAACATCCAGTTACTTACTTCTCTAACATAATGTTTGTAACTCACCACCCCTACACGCCTGGATGAGGATTATTTTTGGCTTGTCTCGCAATCCTGCACAGTTTGGAGTGTTCAAGCTGTTAAAAATTTCATCTGTTGGGAAGATGTCCTCTTCATCATCACTGCTGATGGAATCGAAAACTCCACAGATTCCACTGGCATCTCCATGTGACATCAACACCACAAAGCAGCTGTCCGACTGGGCATGTTCCTCGCGCTGGGCGAAGTCTCGCATGGCGGCAGTCATGCCCTGAACATCAGACCATCAATATCTTTACTTTTAGTTCATTTCAAAATTAAAATTTCCTGCTAATTGATAAATTTCTGACAATTTTGAAGTTGGAGGAAAACATGAGATGGAGTTTTTCGGCACTGGGTCGGTACGTCCAAGTCATGGACGTAACCTTTCCGACGTGATGACATTATAAGTCGTGAAGAATCACAACATGAAGTCGAGCATTTGAGGTTAAAAACGACATATGTATTTTTTTAAATGGCGGATTGTTTGGTTAGATAAGACCCTATTCCTCGGCTGGGATCATGCAGAGCCTCTGAAGCCCTTTGAAACTGCATTGATTTGGACCTTCATCCGGTTGGTGGCCATCAAAGTCCTTTATGTGGAGAAAAATCTTAGAATGTTTTCCTCAAAAAACGTAATTTATTTTCAACTGAAGAAATAAAGACATGAACATCTTGGATGAGATGGGGGTAAGAAAATTATCAGGAAATTTTCGTTTTGAAGTGAACTAATCCTTTAATATAAAAAAAGCCCCAATTTTGTCCCTTGGCTCAAGTAGGTTTGGCTTAAGTGCACTTGTACGCACCTTTGCGGTGAGGTCTCTGAGTGTCACCACAGTGTAACCCAGACCCTTGAGCAGCATCTCCATACGCAGCTCATCTTTCTCTGCCCCGGTTCTGTCATCTATGTGTTTAAACTCCACATTGTTGATGAGAAGTGCCAGACGTTTTCTGTCAGAGGATTTGTCTTTTATTGGGTAAATCTTGACAGAAAAGTGGAAAAAGACAAAAATATAGAGTACATTCCCACATCCTTAGGACAATTACCACAATATCATGTTTCTTAAAGGGATAGTTCACACAAATAATGAAAATGATCCCATGATTTACTCTCCCTCAAGCCATCCTAGGTGCATATGATGTCCTTCATTCTTCTTTCAGACCAACACAATCTGACTTATATTAAAAAATCCTGGCTCTTCCAAGCTTTGTAATGGCATGCCAAAATTTGAAGCCCAAAAAAGTGCATCCATTCATTATAAAAGATCTCCACACGGCTCCGGGGGGTTAATAAAGGGCTTCTGAAGTGAATTGATGGGTTTGTGTAAAAAATATCCATATTTAAAACTTTATAAAGTAAAATATCTAGCTTCTGCCAGACGACCTTCCGTATTCAATTTACGGAAAAGTGTAACAGGCGTGATGATGACGTCAGACGTCGCGTAGGCATTTTGAACTTCAAGAGGTGTTACACTTTCTGCATTACTTTATAATGGATGGATGCACTTTTTTTGTCCGATTTTGGGCCTCCATTCACTGCCATTATAATGCTTGGAAGAGCCAGGACATTTTTTAACATAACTCTGATTGTATAGGTCTGAAAGAATAATGTCATATACACCTAGTAGGATGGGTTAAGTGTGAATAAATCATGGGGTAATTTTCATTTTGGGGCGAATTATCCCTTTAATTGTTTCAATGCTACTATTCATTGATGATATATATATATATATATATATATATATATATATATATATATATATATATATATATATATATATATTGTATTATACTTGCACTTACATCTTCTGTCTGTTGTCTAAGAATTTCCCTTTTAATCTCAGGTTTGCATGGTTTAATAGGATCTGAAGTTTTCTGTTCAAATGCAACAAAATGTTAATATAAGATTAAATAAAATAATTTCATTACTGTGGTCAAAATAAGATTTTATTTACCACTCTCTGTCCACAGCCATTATTGTCACAGCGCACAGCATTATTGGCCGGCCCCTTCCATTCCCTCCGGCAGTTCCAGCAGAAGTAGTAAGTGCGTTTCATGTTGTCCGTGCAGATAGTGCAGTGTACACACAGGTTACTTCTATCTCGTCTTTCCACATGAGACTGACATCCTGGACACTGCAGTAGTGACAAACAGACGCATTATTGTGGACTGTTGTGTAAGGAAAGAGGTTTTTAATCTTTTATATGCCATGGTCTCCCCCAAATATGATCATCCTCATGCGGGGGACCCCTGTCCTAAAATAAAAATAAAAACAGTTCTATACATTATGCATAAAGACACAATTAATACTGTGGGAAACGTAATATTATAAATGTGTTGATTACGTTACATTGCACTTATCTATTCTCTGTTACTTTTATATGGATTATATAAATTAACATTTATTTATTTTTCAATTTTTTTGTTTATGTTAATCAATTTATTATTTTAATCAAATATATTTGTTTATTTAGTTCATTATTCATAATTATTTGTATTATACATTTTAAATTTTTTTTTTTATTTAAAGGCACAATATGTAAGGTTTTTGGATTAAAATATCTAAAAACCACTAGAATAATGTATTGTCGATACAATAATGTATAACTCTTTGGTAGAATAATGTGTACCAAAATGTATTGTCGATGCTTCAAAAGAGTCTAACTAACCCACTGATGTCACATGTGCTACTTTGATGATGTTTTTCATATCTTTCTTCTTACCTTTCTGGACACGGACTATATACTGTGCATACACTTTCAATGGAGGTCTTACGGGTTTGGAACAACATTAGGGTGAGTCAATATGACAGAATTTTCCTTTTTGGGTGAACTAACCCTTTAAGAGGTCATGTAAACAGCAGACAAACTGAATGATCTTACAGCTTTAAAGTCAAACAGCCTTCGAGCAACAAGTGCAGCGAGGTTCTCCTCTAGGAATTCCCGTTGCTTGTCTGTCAGTGGGATCAGCCGACAGATGTCCTGATAAGAGAGCTTTGCGCCGCAGGTTTTCTTCTCAATCCCTTTAAAACCAGGGCAGGAAAAATCTGTCTTTTTCTAAAAGACAAGAACAGTTTAACATAAAATGGTAGCATATGTGTCAGTAAATAAACAATATAAACAGTGTTATATGGGACTAACCTGTTTAAGATAATACTTGAACCAAGCAATAACATAGTCTGCTGGCATATGATGACCACAGGGCAATGCAACTGATAACAAAACATAATTAATTTAAATCCTTGTAACGTAACTAGTAAATATAAACTAAAATCACACTTTTCTACCAGAATGATGATCTATTTGATTAACGGTCAACTCACCAGAATCCACTTTTTCAGTTGATGACCATACTTTGGAAATACATGGTTGTTTCTGTAAATCTGGATTTTAAAAAAAACAAACCAAAAAAAAAAAAAACAATAATATATTTTTCTGTTTTGGTTCCACGCCTGAAACTTCCTTTTAAAATCAATTGGTCCGTTTCACTTTCGGTTTTTCTGTTTGTTTGTATATTTTATATTATTTCATTTAATCAAATTATCCTATCCTAATATTTGATCTTAATTTGTAGCATTATAAACATTAGGAAAAGTCTAAAATGATTTTTTTTTTTAAACAAATGTCAAAATAATGTCAGATTAGCCTAACTTACTTAAGTTTTTAAAGACATTTGTCATCATCACGGCGTCCTCTTCCAAATCTTCATCCCAGTTATCCACCTCTTCCGTCATTTTTTACGTTTAAGGCGTACTTACAGCTTTTCCCTACACTAAACTACAGGGGTGAAACACAGGCGAACCAAATGGCGTTCTCCGCCAGACTGCATATTTCACAGATGTGGCGTTTTATTTGAAAGGGGCGGAGCGAAAACGCGCTGTCCCTTTGCGCTCGCCGTACAATGCGTTTGTTCGATCCAAGATGGCTGCGCTCAGGGGCAGAGTGGTCACAGAATGTCTTACAACATGTATGTTTCGACAAACAAGCACAGCGAGCACTTCCACTCTTCCTATTGTTACGACAGGGAATAAGGTGAGTGGCGTTTTGTACTTTGTCAATTCGCTCCCCAAAGTCCGCACAAACGTTGTACTTCACATGACATGACTTTGACAGAAGCTAATAGCATAGCTGAGGTTGTGCAGTTAAGAGCGGGCATTCAAAACAATTCATAATAAAGCTGTTAAAACTTTAGGATTAATGATCAAATAAAAACCATTTCTGTAACTGTTGATTGGTTGATACATTTATATGTTGCCTCACTTGCCTGGTAACACGGTGTCATGATCTGGGTTATTTGGTGAGATTATTATAAATACATTTAAATGTACTTATTTGTATAATGTTTTTTGTTTTTTTAAATAACGGCATATTGTGACTTAGTTTAGATCAGTGGTTCTTAACCAGGGGGCCCTCAGCACACTCAGTTTACTTATGTATATTCATATAACTACTATAATATTTAATTCGTATATTAATCTATTTAAAATTAATTGATATCTAAGTTTAGTGATCAAACAGAATTAAAATGCAAAAAAAATAAAATATAAACTAAAAATATATTTTTCCCCACCCTAACAACCACCCAGAATACCCTAGCAACCATGTAGCAACGTCCTTAAAACCATATATAACACCATAGCAAACTGCATGGCCTTAAAACCTTCAAACTTTTGAAACTACTTTAAATGCAAAAACTTTAAAACTATTTTCCAACTTTCTGGCTAGGCTTTCTCAAGCCAACATCAAAGTTTGCTACAGACTTTTTAATCTAGTTTCCATTGCATAGAGTTCTTGAAAATTCTGGAATCACAAAATGAATTGTGGTTAATTTGCCTGTACTGACATTCACAGTTCTAGGAATAATATATTACAGTTAATCATAGTTATAGTTTTGCCATGTAGGGGTCTGAAAATGAATAAATGTAAATATCCTGATCAGCCGTTTGATTGTAGTTTATAGCATTTTTAAAAAGGTCTGTGTTTGACAGTGCAATCTGACTCTTTTCCTGATTTCCATCTTGTTGCAGTGGTTTGTACCGAGATCACATCTTCACACTGGCAGAGGAAGTAGGGGTCCGTTAGTTAGGGCACTTCTTGGGTGTCCCAATCATGGCCAGTTCCTGCTGGTCAGCGGTGTGTCAGTCAGACACAACAGCTCGCAGGTGGGTTGCTAGAAAGGGATTTTCTTTCCGTGTTTCTACTACTGCCATATATACTGTGTGCCTGGCAAGTCGCTGTTTTTCTTTAAATAGGCAAATGCTTAAAAGTCTATGATTGGTTCATCATAGCAGCAGTGATTCTTATGTTTCTAGCATGTTATATGTTTGGCAACAGTTCTTCTATTCCAGGATGACAATGTCAAGATTCATCAGACTCAAATTGTGCATGAAGAATAATTTCCACACATGAATTGGCAGCTCTTAGTCCAGACCTTAAATTCATTGAAAGTATTTGGGATGTGCTGGATTAACTTTACAGAGTGCTTGACTCTTGAATTGTCAATACAAGATCATGACCAACCATTGTTGCACCGCTTGATGGAAATAAATGTGATGTTATTTCCATCAAGAGGCACTGTACGAGGGTCCGCATGCGTGTGAAGCTAATTTTGTCACCAGAATAGTATGTGCACATTGAATTTGTTTTGCACTTATCAGGTATTCCATAAGGTGGCAACACTGGCCCCGGGCTGTTGTTTCACAGTAGAAAACTAAACTAAAGAGACCGAACAACAACATCAAAATACTACATCAACAAAAGCCTGCATTGACATGTGCTTGTGTGAGAGGGTTATGAGATAGCCGCAACTTTTTTATTGGTCATAACTTCTGGAGAAAAATAGCTCAGACACGGGAGAAAGATGAAACTTTCTAGAGCGCATATGTGGACACTTATGCGGACACTGCGTTCACGCATGCTATCAAATATCGTAACAGCTGGGTTCCGGAAGTAAAAACGGACAATACTGTATAAACCTTTAAAGACAGGCCTAATGTGAGCAACGAGGTCGTTCATTCACAGTATTTGCTTCCACTGAAGCTATCAGCATGCAGTTTTTTTAGCTTATTTTTTAAATAATTGTGTTTAAACAGTGACATTCCTGGTGGAAAAACTACATGATGCTGTACAGAAAATTACGCCAATCAGAGAGTCGAAAAGGCCACACGCTCCAAAATAGCTTTTTAGCTCCGCCCACTCCCACTGCAAATGATGTAACTGTGTCAATCTCCCTACGCTCTCAAAATGATGAACTCTTTGTGTGTATACATATATACAATATATATTAATTCCATTATACTGTTCACAATGCTTCATGGTCTTGTACCTTTGTCATTTTGTCTGATTTTTTGTTTTGTTTCTTTGCTTCAAATCAAAGTTTGTAGTGTTGTGATTCATCTTGTAGCTGATTGGCTTGGTTTTATTCAAGGCTTATAACTCTTTAACGAATTCTATTTAAAAATACCTATGGGCAAAATCTTTGAAAAAAATACTTCTGAACCAGCCCTGTTTCACTCTATTGAGTACACTTTGAAATGCTAGTATACTTAAAGTATACTTTGGCCATTATGAATTGCATATTTAAGTACTTTTTTACCCATTAATCTCAAATAGATCAAACAGATCCCTGAAGATCTTTTGGTGAATTGTCTTTTGTGATGAATTTCAACTGCTCAAGTATTTTGCTTATTTTACAGGCGATAGAAGCAGTTCAGAGCTTATCGACTCCAAGTGAAACGGCACATGCTGCTGTATCTGTCCCAGTCTCCATTCCAAGTCCTGCTGCTGACCCCGCCCCCGCAGTCACACCACCAATCACAGAGCATGTGGCCGAGGCTCCTCTCACTGCATTGGATGTTCTGCAGGGAGCTGGAGCTGAAGCCAGCCTATCAGAGCTCGGCCTGTGCAACTACACACCTGTGGGCCTGATCCAGAATCTGCTTGAGTTTATGCATGTTGGCATTGGCCTGCCATGGTGGGGGGCCATTGTTGCAGGTAATTTTGTGGATCTTTATATATGTATTATTCAGAATTATAAATCATCCATCCATCCAGTTCTGTCTAGTTCTATCTATCCATTTCTATCCATCCAGTTCTATCCATCTATCTATCTCTATCTATCTATCTATCTATCTATCTATCTATCTATCTATCTATCTATCTATCTATCTATCTATCTATCTATCTATCTATCTATCTATCTATCTCTCGTTCTATCTATCTATATCTCGTTCTATCTATCTATCTATCTATCTATTTCTATCTATCTATCTATCTATCTATCTATCTATCTATCTATCTATCTATCTATCTATCTATCTATCTATCTATCTATCTATCTATCTATCTATCTTGTTCTATCTATCTATTTATCTATCTATCTGTCTGTATGTCTATCTATCTATCTATCTGTCTGTCTATCTATCTATCTATCTGTCTATCTATCTATCTATCTATCTATCTATCTATCTATCTATCTATCTATCTATCTATCTATCTATCTATCTATCTATCTATCTATCTATCTGTCTGTCATCTGTCTGTCTATCTGTCTGTCTGTCTTTCATCTATCTATCTGTCTGTCTGTCTGTCTGTCTGTCATCATCTGTCTGTCTGTCTGTCATCTATCTGTCTGTCTGTCTGTCGTCTGTCTATCTGTCTGTCATCTATCTATCTGTCTGTCTGTCTGTCTGTCTGTCTATCTGTCATCTGTCTGTCTGTCTGTCATCTATCTGTCTGTCTGTCTGTCTGTCGTCTGTCTATCTGTCTGTCTGTCTGTCTATCTATCTGTCTGTCTGTCTGTCATCTATCTATCTATCTATCTCTATCTATATCTGTCTGTCTGTCTGTCATCTATCTGTCTGTCATCTATCTGTCATCTGTCTGTCTGTCATCTATCTATCTGTCTGTCTGTCATCTATCTATCTGTCTGTCTGTCATCTATCTATCTATCTGTCTGTCGTCTGTCTGTCATCTATCTATCTGTCTGTCATCTATCTGTCTGTCTGTCTGTCATCTGTCTCTCTCTCTGTCTGTCGTCTGTCTGTCATCTATCTATCTATCTGTCTGTCGTCTGTCTGTCTGTCATCTGTCTGTCTGTCATCTATCTGTCTGTCATCTATGTCTGTCTGTCATCTATCTACCTGTCATCTATCTACCTGTCTGTCTGTCATCTATATCTGTCTGTCTGTCATCTATCTATCTGTCTGTCTGTCTGTTTGTCATCTATCTGTCTGTCTGTCATCTATCTGTCTGTCATCTGTCTCTCTGTCTGTCATCTATCTATCTGTCTGTCTGTCTGTCATCTATCTGTCTGTCTGTCATCTATTTCTGTCTGTCTGTCATCTATCTACCTGTCTGTCATCTATATCTGTCTGTCTGTCATCTATATCTGTCTGTCTGTCATCTATCTATCTGTCTGTCTGTCATCTACATCTGTCTGTCTCTCTGTCATCTATTTCTGTCTGGTTGTCATCTATCTATATGTCTGTCTGTTTGTCATCTATCTGTCTGTCTGTCATCTGTATCTGTCTGTCTGTCTCTCTGTTTGTCATCTATCTGTCTGTCTGTCTCTCTGTCATCTATATCTGTCTGTCTGTCATCTATCTATATGTCTGTCTGTCATCTATCTGTCTGTTTGTCATCTATCTGTCTGTCTGTCATCTATATCTGTCTGTCTGTCTGTCATCTATATCTGTCTGTCTGTCTGTCTGTCATCTATCTGTCTGTCTGTCATCTATCTATATGTCTGTCTGTCTGTCTGTCATCTATATGTCTGTCTGTCTGTCATCTATCTATATGTCTGTTTGTCATCTATCTGTCTGTTTGTCATCTATATCTGTCTGTCTGTCTGTCATCTATATCTGTCTGTCTGTCATCTATATCTGTCTGTCTGTCTGTCTGTCATCTATATGTCTGTCTGTTTGTCATCTATCTGTCTCTCTGTCATCTATATTTGTCTGTCATCTATCTATATGTCTGTCTGTCTGTCATCTATATCTGTCTGTCTGTGTCTGTCAGCTATCTGTCTGTCTGTCATCTGTATCTGTCTGTCTCTCTCTGTCTGTCTGTTGTATTTGTCTGTTTATTTATATATATATATATATATATATATATATATATATATATATATATATATATATATATATATATATATATATATATATATATATATATATATATATATATATATATATATATATATATATATATATATATATATATATATATATATATATATATAATTTTATTGTATTACATTTTACCATAACTATCTGTCTGTTTTGCTCAGGCACCATTGTTGCTCGGTGTGTTGTGTTCCCGGTCATTGTAAAGGGACAGAGAGAGGCAGCCAAACTGAACAACGTCATGCCGGAAATGACAAAACTCACCAACCGCATGAATGAAGCCAAGCAGAGCGGTAACAAATTTGATTGTAAGTGTCTCATCTTTTCTAAACCATATTTTTTCTTCATTTATATCTGAAAATACAATTTTATCTCATGCATTGCTTCTTTATTCTCTAATTTGTTCTCTCATTCTAGTCCCCAACTTTTTAAGTAGTGGATTATACTGTTTTTTTATTTTGTTTTTTCAAGAAGAATTTTATTCCTTTCTTCAGTTTCAAAGGCATATACTGACTTGATGATGTTTCAGAAGAAACATGATGTGAACCCTTTGCGTGGGTTCCTGGTGCCCCTAGTACAGGTCAGTTACTGTCTTATGAGCATCTGATCACTGTTTAGGTGTCAAGTTACTTGGATAATCAGTTGCTGTTTAGAAGTCATGTTTATTTTTATCACCTTCCTTTTTAGGCTCCAATCTTCGTCTCTTTCTTCATTGCCTTGCGTAAGATGGCTGATCTCCCTGTACCAAGTTTGCAGTCTGGCGGCCTCTGGTGGTTCACAGATCTAACTGCATCTGATCCATTTTACATTCTGCCCATTGCCGTGACTGGCACTATGTTTGCCATCTTGGAGGTAAATTAGTTAACAAAAAGAAATTAAAATTGTGATACATTTTAGATATTTTGAAAAAGGATTTTTTTGATACATTGACAGAATATTGTGACCAGTGATAAAAGTCACCATATGACCACTTGAGCATTTTTATTTCCAAAGCTTTTGGATTTGTTTTGTATCTTACATTAAGGTATTGTATGTCTACAATACTTGGAATATAGCCATGGGTTGTATGGACCATATTAAAGGGAAAGTTTACCCAACTTCTTTCAGTTATATAAAAAAATGTACTGGCTAATCCAAGCTTTATAATGGCAGTGAATGGAAGTGATGGCCCAAAAAAGTGCATCCATCCATTATAAAAGTGATCGACATGGCTCCAGGGGGTTAATAAAGGCCTTCTGAAGTGAATCAATGGGTTTGTGTAAGAAAAATATTCATATTTAAAACTTTATAAAGTAAATTATCCAGCTACCTCCAGACCGCCTTTCATATTCAACTTATGGAAAAAGTGTAACTCCTCTCGCAGTTTGAATCGATTATGCTACATCCGACATCATCGTCGCGGCAGTTACGTTGTTTTCCTAAGTTGAATATGGAAGGCGGTCTGGCAGAAGCAAGAAATGTTACTTTATAACGTGTAAAATATGGATGGATGCACTTTTTGGGGTTTCAAATCCAGACCCAGGACCTTTTTTTAATATAACTCTGATTGTACTCGTCTGAAAGGAGAATGTCATAGTCATATACAATTTGGTGAACTATCCCTTTAATGTTTTTTTGGAGGTTTTTTGACAGCCATATTTTTGAGCTATTGAATTTTTTTTTTAATTGTGCATTTAGTTGGGAGCTGAATCTGGCGTAGACAACCCCAATCTGAAGGCCATGAAGACCGTCTTCAGGATCATGCCCTTTGTTATCCTCCCTCTAACGATTCACTTCCCCACGGTTAGTCTCTCGCTCTCTCTCTCTCGGCACGCAGTATTTATGATGGGATCGGTCTTCTCTTGTCATGCTGTCATGATTTCCCTCAGTGTCATGTGATCTGTGTGTTTTACAGGCGGTGTTTACCTACTGGATGACCTCTAACCTCTTCTCGCTGGGTCAGGTGGCCCTGCTGAGGCACCCGACAGTGAGACAGAAGCTCCGCATCCCAGAACGCATCACACACCCACCATCGGCACTGCCTCAGAACGAAGGTTTCATAGAAAGCGTCAAGAAAGGTGTGGATGGATTTAGGATTTTTCAGTCATTTGTAGTATTTATTAATTTATTATTTATTAACATTTTTTATTTGCTTTATTTTTTAATTTAAAGGGGTACTTCAGCACTGGGAAGATGAATCTGTATTTAAACTGGGTCATTAATGTAGTAGAAATGTGAAATTATTTTTGAATTATACTATGTATTTTTGTCTCACGGGGATGAAAGACAACAATTCAAAGGGCTTTTTTTTTTTTTTTTTTATCTAATATTTATATTTTATTTTATGTACCAAAATGCTGTTTCATAGTTTTTGGCCCTGTTTGCACCTGGTATTAAGAGGCGTTTTTATCAATCTGCTCACAAGTGGATGACCCTAAATACAGGTGTAAACGGGGTCACTTTCGACACTTCCAGAGATAGCTGAAAACACATTCAACCTAATGTGTAAACACTGGGAAACGCGCTAATCAGACGGGAACTAATTTCTTGTTGGCTGGGGACCCAAGTTTGGTTTGAAGATGAAAAATGTACCAAGCACAATGTTCTCTCACATGCCTGATTTTTAACACACTTGCAGTGTTCGGCGTGATCTTTTGATGAAACAAAAGCTGATGCTCTCCATGTGTTTTCCCGTCGTCTCTGGTCGTGTTCATATGTAAATTGCGTGAGCTTATTTTATTCATTAGATCAAAAGAATTGAAAAGGTCCATACATTTACCCGCCCATTGACACTCCCCTCGAAGAAATCAGGACAGAAGTGTTTGAAAGTGGACAAAAGAGACGGATTAAAACACCAGGTGTAAACGGGAATGTCTCCCTCGTTTACTAATAATCCGATCGACCAAAACATCTTAATACCAGGTGTACACAGGGCCTTGGTTGTAGTTAACAACACAGAACAGCACTGTTCTGTATCTGAATCTTCTCTCCTTGTCTTGTCCTTTGCCTTTCTTATACTCTCTCTATATAATGTTTCTGTATCTTCACCTCAGGATGGAAGAATGCCCAGTTGGCTCAGCAGCTGGAGGAGAGAGAAAGGAGGATTAAAGGACACCTGGATATGGCAGCCAAAGGTGAGGGTTCGCTCTCTAGTGACTGGCCGGTCATTCTCACGTCTTTCTGATCAATAACGTCAGCTGCACGTTCTCACTCTCTTCTCTCCAACGGTGAAGTGACAACCACCCACCTCCTCTCACTCACGCCGGTTAAATAGTGCTTGTATTGCACATAATTTTACTAATTACTGCAGGTTTTGTGATCACACCAAAAGCGCACACACCGCTGACCTATATAAGTGGAGCGCACAAGCCGCCTCTCAGTCTCAAACAGCTTGTGAGTTACCAAAGTGAGTGGCTTATGCTGACAGGCATGTGCTGTCTATTATAGTTTTAGAAAGAAAGTCGGTATCGGTAGGTCACACAGAATAAAACGGAAATTGGAATCGGCCAAGAAAATTGCAATCGGTACGTCTCTACTGTCCGTCTACTGCCTTCATTACCTTTCGAAAGCTAGGGGTCAGAGATATTTTAATTTTTTTGTAATGCTCTTAAAAGCTGTATCTTATGCTCAACAAAGGGTCATTTATTTGATAACAAAATACAGTAAAAACATAATATTTTTAAAAATATTACTAGTTTAAAATATCAGTTCTCTATTTGAATACAATTTAAAGTGTAATTTATTCCTGTGATTAAAGCTGAATCTTCAGCATCATTATTCCAGTCTTCAGTGTCACATGACATGATGATTTGCTGCTCAATATTTAATATTATTATCAATGTTGAAAACTGTTGTGCCACTTAAAGGTAATTAAGTAGGCAATGTTTTTCATAAAACTGTTATACGTGTTGAAACTCTTCACATCCTGATTGTAATTAATAATAGAAGTGGTCTAAATGTGTCTCTAGAAGTCTCAGAACCTAAAAATATTCGTCCAATCATTGCATTCGGTCCGCCTCTCTCGCATCCATTTGTATACTGTGAATGTGTGTGCGCTTGTGTAGCTACATTTTGTATTACAGATGATGCTTGCCATTCACAATTGTCTTTTATTCCTGCACTCTCCAAGGTCCACTGAGGCAGACATTTACCCATAACCCCCTTCAGCAGTCAGCAGCACCAATGTCAACAGGAAAATCGAGTAGTCCAAAGCAAGACAAAAAGAGGCCCTGGGAAGAGACGATTGGCTAACACCCCGATGAAGAATGTTGTGATCGTTTTGTACATATATGTAATGAGAAGGACTAAGGGATGGGTGGTAATATTAAGACTAAATATGACATTTGATGAAAAGGTGTTGTGCTGTTTTATTGCCATTAAAGAGCATCGTATTGCCTTACCACCCTCTCCATTCATTAACAGTCTGCCGAAGTGCACTCATTCACGCACACACAAACGTATCTCCTTCTTCTTTTTATCCAAAGCACAGAAATAGAATGAGAGAAAATATTAAGAGCACAACATATGAATATCATGATTAACACACAGGTTTTACATTTATTTAGTTTATTTTTAGTTATTTATCAAATCCATAATAACACTCCCTTGTCATTTCAGTCTTTACAAAAAAATGAAAAATACTGCTTTTGATATTCAGATATAAACTTGTAAAGATAAAACATGCTGTAGTGGCAATTCCTTCAAAATAGAAGATTTTCATTAGGCGTTCAGTGTACAAGCATCTAAATTTATGTTAAATTAACCTGTGCAAAATTGATTTAGGTCTATAGCAGTTTCAAAGCAATGGTATAGTCTATATAATAATTCCTCTGTTATCAGTGCTGTCATTTCATCATCTCCCTAACCCCTGTCCAAAGGTAGTTTCGTCTCACATTCTTGCCCGGTTTCACAGACAAGGTTTAAGCTAGTCCCAGACTAAAGTGCATGTTTTAGCAGTTTTAACTGAGAGCAACTTGCACTGGTGGTGTACCTTAAAATGTCAGAGCCATTGTTTTGTCTCAAAATTGCACACCAGTAATGTTTATAAAAGCTAATGCTTAATCCTGGCTTAATCTAAACAGTGTCTGTGGAACCAGGCCAAAGAGTTAGTTTACTCTTCCCCATGAAACCAGCATTCAACTAGTCAAAATGAAGCTCTTCTACATAAATATTTCTAATAAATATAAAGGACTTGTTGGTGAGTTTTCACAAGATATCTGATCAATCTAAAATGATAACTAAACCAGTGTAAAACTAGGTTAGTCACATCAGCAGCTTGTGTATTGCATGTCCAGGTTTATTCCAGGTATAGCACAGTTTCCATGTCAGTGCATCGTCCTCTTCTATTCTGCCTTTACATCGTCGGTGTCCATCTCAGTAAGAACACAGTAGCACACCTTCTGTATGAGTATACCTGAAGATGCTGGTGAAAGGGGAATGAAAATTGACGCATCAGTATTAGGAGTTATATCCAGTTTTAACTCTGTAAACCTAAACCACTAGCAGAAGACATACCGATAAATTTGCGGAGCCACATTGGCCTGCGTGTGGCGGGTAGATGGCAGCACAGGAAGTAGACAGGAACTCCCGATAAGGCAATGCCAATGCCGATTAATGAGTTGATTGTGTCACTATATAAAGGCACCACCACAAGAAATACAGTGCAGAGGCAGAATATGATTGGGAAGAACAGGCTGAGCTGAAAAAAAGTAAAAAGGTAAGATTAAGGGAGAGTTTAGACAGTGCAAATTGTTATTATTAAATGACTTCCGGTGAGTGAACTTTTTCAAGAAATTTGATGCTCAGCAAAGTAACTTAACTGTCAACTATTTTAACTATGTTTGAAAAAAACACGATTTTGTGATATATTTGGGATGCCTAAAGGCCATTCACACCTAGAACGATAACTATAAGATAATATTATTAGCGTCCACACGATAGACTGTAAAAAAAAATATGGATGTAGTGTTCGTGAAGTCACCCGTAGGTTTCTGAAGAGCATTTTTGAAGCCTAAAGTGGGCGGAGCCGACCGTCGCCATCTTGGCAAGTGCGCCACTGCGCATCACTCCTGGATAACTGAAAATGGGCAAAGAGGCGGGATGTGGGTGGAGCTGAGGTGACTGGTTGCTGAAACCACGCCCACCTAGCTCGACCATAGTGGCAATCCATCTGTCACTCAAGTGGCCCCGCCCTTAATTATGCAGAAATTTAAGGCTTAATATAATTTCAACGGACGAGTTATAAAACCATCCCCCCCCCTCAAAGTTGTCATGAAGGGCAAAATTAGCTGTATAGACTAAAACCACTCTTTGTACCAGGCTGTCAACATATTTTTTTCTGCTTTAAAGTTGCGCATTTTAACATGGGGGAGATGCAGATTTGATTCTCTTCTGGAGCCAGTCTCTAACGGCCAGTCGATGAATTGCAGTTTAAGTCACTTCCGTGTTGGTTTCAAGAGAGACTTGAGGTTGGGGCTAGTGGTGCGTTCAAGTCCTCCTGGGATGTTTTTATATACGAGGTGATAAGTCGTGTTTACGACATCATGTGTGTTCAAGTCTCTTTGGTGATGGCGGTGTACCTTCTTTTAATGAATTTCACAAAAATACAGCAAGGTTTGTTAACTCTTTTTATAGAAAATTAAGAACAAAATGCGCATCAGGTGACTTTTAATCTTTTACGTTTTTAATTAATCTATTACGCCCCTGTAAATTGAATCGTTATATATATTAGGTTAATTGTTATATTTCAATGTTAGCTTACTTTGTTGTAAATGACAAAGCCTGACAGTGTCACTGCTAAATCCCTGTTATATTTTACTACAGCCGTTGCATCCATTGATTCCGCCATGTTTCTCACTGACACGCTCCCAACTCGTACAGATCGGGACTTTAAGAAAATCCCAAACTTCCCACTGGTATTTACGACTTTGTGGTGCCGTTCATGTGGGTTCAACTCGTAAATACGATCTTTATGACATGACTTGACGCACCATTGGTCCACACCAGCGGAGGGTATCGTTCTGTTTATTCTAAGCGCTCGCTTTTCTGTCACTTTAAATGCTGAAGGATGGATTCTGATTGGCTGTCAATGTTTTTATCGTTCATCGGCTGGATAAAATCGTTCTGAAAGTGATTTGTTTCTCTGTGCTGTTATCGTTATGAGAACTCTGCTATTCTTTAATTTTGAGAACGATTTTTAGAACTATATCTTTATTGTAACTTTAATTCTCCTAGGTGTGAACAGGCCTTAATATAAAATAAAATTATAAATAATGATGATACTTATGGCTTGGCATACTAAAATGCTTGAACACTACCGGAAATAATATAGTTATTTATAAAAGAGTATTTTTCACCCCATTAGCACAACCTTTAGTTTTGGCTTCCTTTTTTGTGGGGTATGACACTGACAAAATTACATTTATTCATTTTAAAGCCACACAGTATGAAATATCATTTACTTTTAAATATTTATACATAGCAAATACCTTCTGACCAAACTTATATGAAAATGCGTATATTATGATGTGTTAATATATTAGTCACTTGAAATCAAAACGACACTTTTTAAAAAAAAAGTTTTTTTTACATTTATCTGTGCATAATTTTCTTAAAATTCACGTGCCCTCATAATCTTTAATCACAATAACTTCCCGCTCCCTCTTGCAGAATTTCTTTTCTTCTTTGATGATGCGTTTGCTGGCTTGAGGGCGGGGCAACCTGTCACTCACATGAGATCCACCAATAGCAAGCCACAACCAATCATAGACAAAATCAAGTTTCGCCCTACGTTTTTTCTGATTTGAGAAGCTGTTTTACTCGCATATAGACTACATCATAACAAAGAAGAAAACACTATCACAACTTCCGTTGCATAATATAGGCTATAATATATTAATATTTATAATATATAAATATATTAATGCATGTGCGATTTAATTTAAGATGACAACAGCAGGATGCAAGAAATTAACAACTGCGACTTTATTTCTCATAATTGCAATTTTCTAGCCAGGCAACTTTACATCTCACAATGAGATTTTACACCATGATTTTATTTATTTTAAACTTGATCTCACAAATACAGCCTGTTTTAGAGTAAAAACACAAGCAGGCTTCTATAAGGAACACTTGAAAATAGCAGTGGTTTGGTTTGAATAGAAATATAAAATACAAAATAATACATAGCAGAGGCTGGTTTGTTACCTTTAGTGGTCGTGTTCTGTCTGGCTGTTTCCATCGCAGGTACAGCTGTCCCAGGATAGACAGACCCACAAAGAACCAGTAGCTGAAGCTGTAGTAGTTGATCAGTTTAAAGACGTCCTCCACACACAGATACACAAGAGCCATGGCTCCCTGTCACACAACAAGACATTTGAGAACACTGCACGTTTATAGACACAATGACTTATCAACTATATGGACGCACATGTTTGAAACAGAACAAAAGTACATATATAAAACAGCATATTGTGCGACGCACAAATGGAGATGATGGGAACTGACATTGAAGAGTAGGGCAGGGATGGGGGTGTAGCGGGTGACGTGAATCATGCACAGGTAGTCTGGCAGGTGGCCCTCTCTGGAGCCCACGAAGAACAGCCTGAGAGGAGATACGTGAATGAGAAGTGAGCTGAGACTGAAGTTATGAAGGTAAATGGTGCTTGAGAGGGAATAATGAGGTGAAGCAGATGGCAACAATGACACTGGTCATGCTACATGTGACAGTGCTCACCTTGATGCAGCCACTATTGATGCATTTAATCCTCCAAAGCAGGAGAAGGCGACAGCGACCGGTATTGTCCAGTTAAAATACCCGAAAACTAGGTCTGCAAATGTCTGTGAATCAAAACTTTAATTAGCCCAGGAACTCAGTAGAATAGCCAAAAGATGATTCAAGCTCATAGCAAGCTCTCTTTTCTTTTTTTACCGTACACTACTGTTTTTGGGTCAGTACATTTTTTTTTATTCAGCAAGGATGCATTATATTGATCAAAAGTGACAGTAAATATATTTATTTCGAATATAAATGCTTTTCTTTCTATTCAAGAAAGCACCATAAAAATGTATCATGGTTTCCACAAAAATATTAAGAAGATACGTTTCTAGTTTCTTGAGATTAAATCATCAAATTAGAATGATTTCTGAAGGATCATGTGACACTGAAGACTGGAGTTATGGCTGCTGTGCCATCACTGGAATAACTTATATCTAAACAATTAAGAAAACAATTAGTTTAAAGCTGTAATAATATTTCACAATATTACTGTTTTTACTGTATTTATGATAAAATAAATGCAGCCTTGGTCAAAGAGTCTTCTTTTTTGAAGCATAAAAAATCTTGATAATAAGTCAAAGATAAATGAAGTTATAAAAGAATAGCTAATGAATGAATCTGTCCCACCATGTTTAATATTGACTACCAGCAGAGATGAGTACTTACCACAGCCACGGCGTCACTGTCCAGGATGGCAGGGATGGGCAGGACTGTATAGTATGCCAGATTGGTAAGAATGTATATCACTGTGACAATGGGCATGGAGATAGCAATGGCCAGTGGGAGATTTCTGCAAAGAAAACACCAGAGGGCAGCAGAATGCATTAAAGTGCATATAATACCTGGTCTGTAAACAGTCTACAACTCTCCAAGCTCTTAGAGCAAACCCCATAAGGATAAAGTGGAGGATATGCTTAGCACCGGAAATTCACGTCCTGCATGGGAGAGGGTGAAATCCATGATAGGGAAGCATTGTAAAAAAACGCTATATTTCTCTTGATGGGAAGCTTGATTTTGATCTTTCTAATGATCTGAATGTTTTATTATAATCGGTTTAATATTCATAATTTTAGTCAGGAATTGGCAGTTTTAAAAAAAACTGTGTAAATGTTGATAAGGATGTGGTTTTAACATTTTTCCGGGATGTGAGAGAGAGTAAAAGTCTTGGAGGCCGTATTCTTGAAAATTATGAAAAATCTTTGGAAGGAATCTATAATTGTACCTGTGGAAGAATAATGTATCAAAATTTTGAGAATTTAGATCCGCTTCAGTTCACCTACAGATCAGGCAGGGGTGTTGATGAAGCGATAAGTACTTTATTAAACAAAAGTTTAGCACATCTGGAGGGCGTAAAGACTAGTTTTTATTTATTTTTCATCAGCTTTTAATTGTGTCCAGCCTTATATCCTAGCAGAAATGTTAAAGAGGGTTTACAATATTGATTCTGGATTGATATGTTGGCTGATGGATTTTTTAACCGATAGGTCTCAACGTGTGAAGGTAAACAGTGTTTTATTTGATGTACTGGGTCGCCGCAAGTGTGTGTGTTCTTTCACCTCTTTTATTTGTGCTTTATACCAAGGAGTGTCAAATGCAACTAGAGAGGCATCATATAAAGTTTGCGGATGATTCTGTGATTGTTTCCCTCCTTAATAATGAGGATATTGAACACGGTTCTGTACCGGCAGATTTTACTGATTGGTGCAATTTGTCCTTTTTGGACATCAATGTATTTAAAACAATCTATTTTACAGTCATCTCTCTGGTGGTTATTAATGATCATGCTGTTGATCAATTTAAATACCTTGGTACTGTTAAGTTGACTTTTGAGGCTCATGTGAATGCTGTGTGCAAGACAGCCCACCAGCTCTAGACTTCTAGACTTAATCATCACAGAGTAGTTACTTCTACCCAGAGGCCTAAATGGAGAGGTGCTTGGATAGTTTGTGTGAAGGAAGGATTAAGGGGAGCTCTTGTCACATGATGGACCTGAACATCCCACAAAAAGAATGTGTGACAAAATCACATGTTTGCTGTGTTCAATTAGACATTCAGTAAATTGAGTGAATCCAAGATTAAGGTATTTAAAACTGGTAAAACCAGCTAGATACAATTTTATTAGAATCATGAATGGCTGAATGGTTGGACGGATGGGTGGGTGGTTGGATTGATGAAAAATGGATGGATGGATGGATGGTTGGATGATGGATGGATGATGGATGGGCAAATGGATGGATGGATGGATGGATGGGTAAATGGATGGATGGGCAAATGGATGGGTGGATGATGGTTGGTTGGGTGGGTGGGTGGGTGGATGGATGGATGAAAAATGGATGGATTGATGGATGGATGATGGATAGATGATGGATGGGCAAATGAATGGATGGGCAAATGAATGGATGGATGGATGAAAAATGGATGGATGGATGATGGATGGATGATGGATGGGCAAATGGATGGATGGGTAAATGGATGGATGGATGGATGGATGGGCAAATGGATGGGTGGATGATGGTTGGTTGGTTGGGTGGGTGGGTGGATGGATGGATGAAAAATGGATGGATTGATGGATGGATGATGGATGGGCAAATGAATGGATGGATGGATGAAAAATGGATGGATGGATGGATGATGGATGGGCAAATGGATGGGTGGATGGATGGATGGATGATGGATGGATGATGGATGGGCAAATGGATGGATGGATGGATGGGCAAATGGATGGATGGATGGGCAAATGGATGTGTGGGCAAATGGATGGATGGATGGATGGGTGGGCAAATGGATGGATGGATGGATGGGCAAATGGATGGATGGGTAAATGGATGGATGGGCAAATGGATGGATGGGTAAATGGATGGATGGATGGATGGGCAAATGGATGGGTGGATGATGGTTGGTTGGTTGGGTGGGTGGGTGGATGGATGGATGAAAAATGGATGGATTGATGGATGGATGATGGATGGGCAAATGAATGGATGGATGGATGAAAAATGGATGGATGGATGGATGATGGATGGGCAAATGGATGGGTGGATGGATGGATGGATGATGGATGGATGATGGATGGGCAAATGGATGGATGGATGGATGGGCAAATGGATGCATGGGCAAATGGATGGATGGATGGATGGATGGATGGATGGATGGATGGATGGGTGGGCAAATGGATGGATGGATGGATGGGCAAATGGATGGGTGATGGATGGATGGATGATGGATGGATGATGAATGGGCAAATGGATGGATGGATGGATGGGCAAATGGATGGGTGGATGGATGGATGGATGGATGGGTGGATGATAAGATAGATAGATAGACAGACAGACTGATAGCTTGATAGATTGATAGATTGATTGATTGATTACCTCTCAGGGTTTTTGATCTCCTCAGTGACAAAGTTCAGCGTGTCCCATCCAGAGTAGGAGAAAAGAGCAGAATATAATGCCAGAGCCACATCACCAGGATCCTGAGATGAACCCGTGAACAGCCCTTCAAAGTTCTGTGTGTAACCTGGAACAAACACACACATAAACCAGCATGATTGAATTATATTGTACACACAGATACAAATACTTACAAATATTTTACAGGTATAAAAAATTCTTTACCTTGGAATATCTTGACCAGGCCAGTGATGATGACGGCGATGAGAGCGATGACCTTTACGTAGGTGAAGATGTCCTGAACGCGCGTTCCATACTTCACATAGGCACAGTTCACAAAGGTCAGCAAGCCTACAGAACAAACACAGGTGAAGATGAAACAGGTTTTTTTGTGCATGAGGTCGATATCTACTAGGCTTTAAAGGGATAGTTCACCCAAAAATGAAAATTCTGTATGCAATTCTTTCTTCTGCTGAACACAAAATAAGATATTTTGAAGAATGTTGATAATCTAACAGTTTCATTTGACATTGTATGTTTGTCAATGGGAATGGAACTGAGAGTCAGTAAATGATGGCAGTAAATGATTTTCGGGTGGACTGTACCTTTAAGGAGCCACATGAGTCTGAGTCAGTCTAGTCACAACATCACTGCAATAACATGCAATAGATATGGTCTTCCCCTGTTTTCCAAGAGGATCAATGATCTTCAGGGGTCAGTTTCTTTTGACCTTAGACTGTCTTGATTTGTGTGGGAGGTTCAGACAGAGGGAGCGTGTGAGCGAGTTTCTGTGTGTGTGATCATGTGTGTGTCTTTTGTAAGGTAGTCTTCCTGGCTTGAGGAAGCAGGGTTGCTGACTCTAGCACTCCTGCTGGTTGTTTTGCAAGGAGCGAAAGAGCTTAGGGCAGCACTAAAGTTTGCGTGCGTTAGCGGGGCATTTTTTTCTGTTATACAGCAAATCCAGCTGTAAGCACCTGAGCCTTGAAATTGCATTGCATGAGAGCGCATTCAAACATTTAAAAAAAAATGTTTTGCTTTGCTTTATATTGGAAAAACCCTGTAATGATGCATTCATACAGGAAATAATCCAGTGGAAAGTGAACTGAAATTGAAAGTCAGAGTGGGCAGTTTGTGAGGCAGCCTTAACACCAAAGAGGAAGTAAAAAAGAGTCACATGACTAACTCTTACAAGTCTGAGCCATTAAACAACCGAAAGGAATATATCGGCTAATATGTTGCTACAATTCTCACTCTCTGAGCTTGACTCACATTTCTGGAGGGGGGAGTTTAGTCTTGCTCTGACTTCATCTTATCTGTTATGGCTGCTATCAATGTTGCCTCAAGTTCATAAACTGCTCGCACACCCGTTTCTAATCTACAGTCTCACTGCTTATGGAGGGCAGATATGTGACGCATTCCTGTACGGTTATTTCACCTTTTACAATGAATATACAATGGAAATATTAAACTTACATCATTCACTTTCACTGTATCTCATACATTCTGCCTAACATCTAATTTTGTGATTTGATGACTTATTGATGACAATAATGTGTGACAAAGTAATTGATGACAGAATGTTAATTTTTGCTGTGACCTACTTCTTTTTTGTGGAAAATGTCCATGTTATCGTGGTTAATTCTTTATAGTTTATTTCACATGGGCCTGATGATTGAATGTAAATATTAAGCATATCTAGGCTAAAGGGATAGTTCACACAAAAATGAACATACTCAACCTTGTCATTTTTTTGTCCTTACAATGGAAGTCAATGGACACCGAAACTAATATTCTTCAAAACATCATGTTTTGTGTTCTACAGAAGACAGTAAGTGATACATGTTTGGAACGACATGATTCAAAACAAAGATGACAGAATATTAATTTTACTTTCAAATACCAATAATATTAACATTGTATTACTGTCCCTTAGAAAGATAAACACAAAAAATGTAAACAATGTGTTTGTGATGAAAGACAGAGATTAAAAGTCTATACCTGGATATGAGTCTACTGGGACAGCTAGTTCTCTCTCTCTCTCTCTCTCTCTCTCTCTCTCTCTCTCTCTCTCTCTCAATGTCCTTTTGGCATGATGCCATACTGAGCTGTCATTAACTATTAGTCATATAGGCAAGATTGCTAATCGGGAGGACTTTACCTTCCAGGAATCAGCAAGTTCATAGTGCTTCTTATTGTTCAATGAAGCATGCATGTGTGTGTGTTGCACTCTGATGAACCTCATTTAGATTTGTGATTGTAATATGTATATGAAAGACAAACTTTTTTATTACTCTGGCACAAGTTATCATCATCTAGATTAGTGTTTCTCAGATGTCGAACATTTTAACTGTCTCCTTTGACTGACACACCAGGTCATGACGTCTCTATAATAAGCTGATGACTTGAATCAGTCGTGTTTGATTGGGCATACAAAAGCATGTCCCAATTCCGAGACTGCATCCTTCCAAGAACGTGAACTTCAAAGGCCAGACCTTCAAAGTCCACAAAGGTCGAATCGAGCAGTGTTAGCATTGACGAGCGGCAATTATGTTTGTACTGGGCTATTTTGAAAGTGTTATTCAACTGTCTGAAAACAAAATGGGGTTCACTACCTGTACCTGTCTAACTATGTTTGCCCCTTTTAGTGTTGGGGGAAATACATTACAGCAGTTATGTAATCAGATTACTTGTATAAAGTAACCAGTAAAGTAGCACATTACTTTTCAATTTCACTATTGTTGTGAAAGAGCCTTTACATTTGCCAAAAATAGAACTTTTGGAGGGTTTTTTGTTGTTAAAAAAACAAGCAAGCCCAGGTGAGAAAAAGTAGCGCAAAAGTAGCGTAACGCATTACTTTCCATAAAAGGTAACTAAGTATTGCAATTACGTACTTTTTAGGTAATAACGCAATATTGTACACATTACTTTTAGAAGTAACTTTCCCCAACACTGGTCTTACGTACATAAAGAGTATAAACTATCTATAAAATCACATCTTGGTAAAATACAAGTCAACATTTTAACCGCTTTAAAAAAAGTGTTTTTGGTAGCACTTTATTTTACTGTCCTGTTCCCCATGTACAATAAATGGGTAATAGCTAGGTACTAACCCTGAACCTACCCCTAAACCTAACCTTAACCCATGTAGTAGTTACATTACCCAGTACTTTCTTAGGTAAGTACACTGTGAGTACATTTAAGTGCATGTACTGTAAAATAAAATGCAACCATGTTTTTTTAAAACATTTGTATCATTAGATATTCGGGTAAGATCAGACCCATAATTTATATTTAAAAGTTTAATCCATGCATCTGGCATTTTCTCTCAAAAAAAAATCAATGAATAAATGCAAATGAATGCAAATGAATCCTGTGGTAGGCTAGGCTGTGAAGGATCAACTCTTTCTATGGCCCAGGGAAAGACAATGCATTTGTAGGCCCCATACTTCGAAGGATGCAGCCTCTGAATTGGGATGCAGTTAAAATGTGTGTTGTTCACAAAAAATGTTTTTGAAAGACGAGTGTGAAAGCTTTGGACTCTTTCTGTCAGATGCAGTTTAAGTAAGAGTGCCTGAGAAGAACACGTAGTCCCGATATAGATATTGTCAGGCTATATGTCAGTGTCATCCTTCTATTGTTATTTCGTAGGTTGTTATAAAATAAAAAGTCTCTCACCTAAGAAAAACCAACTTGTCCTGTCAGACGTTGTACTGTGCTCGTAGCACACTCTTCAATTGCAAGCACAAAAACACAAGCTGTGTTTAATTTGATAATAAACAAAGTGCAAAAGAAACTAAGATCAAGCAACATCATAATTGAGTTGTCAATTAGTAAGTCATGAAACAAAAGTAAAGTAATTAATCTCATAACTGGTACGTCGTGTTTTACTTGGGAAGGATTTGCATGCAGGTATAATGTTCTTTCTTTTAATCTGTTAGCAGTTTCATGTTTCATTAACAGTTCATGTTAGTATTGTGTATTCACCATGGCATATCTTTATATCTAATTCCTAAAACAGTGGGTTGTGGCTTAATGTCCATGGGAAAATGTGGGTCCCATGGCCAAACCAGTTGAGAACCACTGATCTAGATTAAACACTGATCTAGATTAACCACTGATCTAGATTAAACACTGATCTAGATTTTTGATGTGTTGATTATTTGAGGTTACATTTTTCTCAGATTTCAAAAATTTCAAGAACTGCCAGTTCAATCGTCACTTTCTGTATCAGTGTGCAGTTTTTTTTGCTATCGTGCATGTCTGTTCTGAACGAGACAAATCACGTGAAATCAACCCTCAACATCAGCAGCACTCGTCTGACGCACTCTTTCCTTCTTCCCTTTTTAATTCAACATTAAACACTGACATGCTTTCATTATTCCTCACTTGATAATTCCTCTCTCGCTTTTTTCTCCCCTTACAAAAAAGTAGGTGTGATGGTGTGAGATGGTGAAACCCTATAACTTTTTTTTGTGAGTGTCTTTTGAACTCAATATATTTCTCATTATGTTTTATGCCACTTCACTCACTCTTCCTGTCTGTAGAAAATGTAGCACTGTGTTTATGTTTGAGTAATGATAACCAACTACCCACTTCCTGCTCCCAATTCCTTCACTGTTCACACTCTTTCAAGTGCTACCAACAAACATTCAGTGGATGCAGAAATATGATAATATTTGAGCAACAGACTGAAATATAAGTTGATTCAGAGTGGCAAAGCACATGATCTTCAGGTGTTTAGGGTCAGTAAAGTTTTTTTTAATGCTTTTGAAAGAAGTACATTATGCTCACCAACGCTGTATTTAAAAAATGGAGTAAAAACAGTAATATTGTGAAAATTGGTAACTTTAAATAAATGTTTACTATTTTAACACGAAATGTAAAGTTAAATGTTTTAAATGGTAATTTATTCCCATGATCAAAGCTGAATCTTCTGCATCATTACTCCAGTCTTCAGTGTCCTTCAGAAATCATTCTGATATGATGATTTTCTGATTAATATCAATGTTGAAAACTACAGAGCCCCTAAATTTACTGTTATTAGGGTGAAGGGGAAAACAGTATGAGATGGGAGGAAAAAATATTTGTCAATACTTTTGCATTCTCTTGAAAATGTTTTGAGATGTTCGCCTGCAAAGAGCTCAAAGAAGATTTTGCGAAGGAATGCAAAGTTTCACCGGGAAAACGCAAAAGTTTTGAGAACGAACATAACATTTCTCAGGGGAAGACAAAGGTATTTAGAGAATGAGCATAACATTTTTCGGGGGAACGCAAAGATTTTGAGAATTAATGCAGTTTATGGAGGAACACAAAGGTTTTGAGAACGGACGCAAAGATTCTAGGGAGAACGCATAAGGGTTTTAAGACTAACGCAAAGTTTCTCAGGGGAACGCAAAGGTTTTGAGAACAAACACAAAGTTTTTTGGGGAAACTCAAATGTTTTGCGGAAGTTTCTGGAACAGGAACGCAATCGTTTGTGCGAGGAAAGTGAACGCAACTTTTTATTTGAGAGTGAACACAAAGTTTCTCGCATTATTATTTTTTATTATTTTTCCTCCCATCTTATATTTTTTTTCCCACTACCATGTCCCTTTAGGTGCTCCGTAAAACAGTTGCTTAATATTTTTGTGGAAACCCTGATACATTTTTTCAGGATTTTTTTATGAATAGAAAGTTCAAAAGAACAGTAATACATCCTTGCTGAATAAAAGTATTACTTTCTTTCTACAAAAAAAGAAAGAAAAATACTGACCCCAGACTTCTGAACTGTAGTTATTCTGTTCTCTTGCAACAAAAAAAAGTCAAATGGTTTTGAAATGGTGGGTATTCTCCATAGATTCAACTATTTCTTTTAACTCTCATATCTCAAATGATGTTCTTGAAGACTTAAAGAACAAAAGCACCTCCCAAATACATCCACACAAATCCACACACACACCAACTCACAGATGCAGGCTGCGGCCAGCAGACGATTGGCTACGTAGGGCGCTATACACGTTGGAAAGATGGGCTGCACCATGTAGTTGGAGAAAGTGATGGCTATCACGGCCTGACTGGTGGGCTCGATGATCAGAAGGGAAGTCCATAGACGGATGAAAGCCAAAAAGCCTCCAAATGCCTCCAGGATGTAGGCGTAGCTGGCACCCGACTTGGTGATGGTGGTTCCGAGCTCGGCATAGCAGAGCGCACCGAACACTGAGAAGATCCCACCAATAGTCCACACTACCAGAGATAACCCGTAGGAGCCGCTATACATCAGCACTCCTTTGGGTGAGACGAAGATCCCAGAGCCGATCATGTTTCCCACGATGAGACACACGCCATTGAGCAAAGATATTTCTTTTTTCAGTTTCATGCACTCCTGCGAGCCGCTTGCCTTCAGGTCTCCGTTCGAGACCTCTGTGGTCGGCTCTTCTGTGGGTGCAGGACTGTAAGACGCCATTGTTTTAAAGGGCTGATAGATACAAATAAGACTGTCTAAATCAGTTCTGCAGTCAGTTTTAGGAAGATCTCAAAAATTCCCAGCTAGTTCTTGAGATCTTGAGGTGACATCTGGGGAAGATAGGAGAGTGTTCAGTATTTATACAAACACTCACACATGCATGCACATATAATAATCTCCAAAGAAACAGGGCAATCATAAAGAGCTCACAAACACACTGTTGCTTTACAAACGTACATATGGCTATTACTGATCCATTAGACGTCATGGCAAATGGCTTTTTTAAAGGTGTGTAAACAAGGACCCGGAGAAAGACCTCTACATGTAAGAAAAACATCCAGCTTGCTCATACTCCTTACTGCGTGAGACAGGATTGTGTGTCTTAGCCAACAGCTTACTCAATCACCATCTCTGACGTGGACATTGATCCACCTGATCGCTAGTCAACCAAGACCAAGTGGAGGGGTTTTTAATACATCAAGTCCAATTCAACTTTCTCTCTCTCACTTTTAGTATGGCGACTTCTTGGTGCGTCAGCATGCTGATCTGTCACATGCTCCTCAAGGTTCAATGGACTCAAATGAACTACACTCAAAAGCACAAGCTGTGAAACGTCTTCACATGAGGATGTGAAAAACGCACATACAGGGACATGTCTAGTTAATTGACAGCCTGTATTTTTTAAGCTCAAAGTTGAGAGTCATTGATGCTGACTATGACAAACTGACGCGGCATTATTTTTGTCATTGGTTATCTTATCTAATAATACTTAATTACATCCCAAAATCTGAAAGGAAGTAAATGGGAATGGGCAGGAAGAATTTGGGGTTCCATGACTGTTTAAATTAAAAAAAAATTAAATAAAAAGAATTTTAGAATTTAGAATTGTAAATTGTTGCACACCCTCTTAGATCTTAGAATCGTTCCCACCTTTCACACACGAGCTCATATCTGATTAATTGCCTTGTGTAATGGTTAGAAAGGTCTTATCACAAAAGAAGAAAGTTACATTCGGGAAAGATGATTAAAGAGTTGAGCTGAGTGGGTGGACAGTAGGCAATTACTGCACGTGATAATTAAAAAGCCACACCAATGCAAGATCATTGTACCGCAGAGCAAGGTTCAGGACGTGCTGATAAGCGCTCTGATAAAAAAACAACTATAAAACAAAATCACTCAAGGTTACAGCCTAAGCCACCATGTCCTTGCTTCAAAGCAGAATATTAAAGGGATAGTTCACCCAAAAATGAATATTTGGGGTTACACGTTATTTACAGCGTAATTATATATTTAAGTACTAAGTAATATTAATTAACAACATGTTTGGTTGAGGGTTAGTTGCATGTAATCATGAATAATTTACTGTTACTATGGTAAGTACATGATGTAACATATGTATCAAAAACACTGTACAATAAAGTGTTACCATTTTTTGTCATCAAGAGTTTCTTTCTTCCGTTGAACACAAAAGAAGATATTTTGAAGGATGTTGGTATCCAGACAGTTGACGGCACCAATTGACTTACATAGTATTTTTTTTCCTACTATGGAAGTCAATGGGTGCCATCACCTGCCTGGTTAACAACATCCTTTAAACTATCTTCTTTTGCATCCACCATAACAAATAAAACTCATTCAGGTTTGGAACAACATGAGGGTAAGTAATTTTAATTTGAGCAACATTTTAAATTTTGGGTGAACTATCCCTTTAAGTGATCAGAAGCTAACTGTATAGAACCTGCTTGCAATGCATTATAGTTAACAGAAAAATTAAAAGAGACAAGGTTTATACTGATAATGCATTCATGTAAGTTGAAATCTTGCTAATATAAAACAATATGCATTTTTATAATGAGGTCTGTGTTAATCAAAGCGTGATGAAATAATTCTGACAGCAATGGCCACAGTAAGAGTTGAGCAGGATGGGATTTGCATTACCTTTTCCTCCAGGTGCTGAAATGGCATCAGGATGCAGCTTGCACTGGAGCTTTATCTGCCGTTCATTTCCGTAGACACGAATGTGCAGTTCATGTTACTTCGCCCTGTGAGATCTGTCATATGGTCTCTGTCACGGCTCGCGCTCGACTTCTCTTCCGTTCAGCTCGCGCGTTCGAGACGTTTGGAGTAGACTGATGAACTTCTGCTCCCAGTCACACACTGATACAAACACAGCGCGAGTAAGGGGAGGAGAAAAGGGATGGAACACAGCGCTCAAACCACTGAACCATTATAATCAATGTCTGGGTGGACGTTTGATAAATACCGTCTCACACTTCAAAATGAAAAATATTTTGTAGTCGAGACATTAAGGTAAGCTAGCCTATTTGTTGTCGTTAACTATTTTAATTTTAAGTTATATTTAAATAAGACATAATTTTACATTAAAAAATAATTTAAAAGCAATAATTACATTGCAACAATATATATTTTTCCTTACACAAAGCATTTTGTCATGTCCCTGAGGCACTTCACTGATTTTTTTCTTTAAAAATATTTAACAAAATAGATACACTTATATATAATTTTGCTGCAGTATTGTATTTATTTGTGTTACTTGCTTATGAAAAAATAATATTTTTTCTAAAAAAGAAGAAATATTTGATAATAAAATAGTCACTCAACCCCGTCACGCCAACCATTCCCCGCCGATAATAATTTAGACTCCACCCACATGTGGCATAATTTTCCAGAAATGACATCATTTAGGTCTCTTTAACAGTGGTGCAGAAGATGGTAAGTAGTTTCATACTTTTTATTCATATTTTTGAGGCATATTATAGTCGGGAAGTACTGTCAAGCTTAAAAACGCAACTCCATCACATACATTTTATTTTAATCCATAAGTACATACTTATTAAATTGCTAACCATGATCTCCTACTCTGCACGAGGAGCAGTGGCCATATATAACAGTGTTTTTTCAGTAAATATATACTTACCAAAATCATGACAACTCATAATCTTGTTATAAATAGAATATTTGATGTCCACTTAAACGTTGACAAGCATCCAATGTCATAAATGGCATCCACATCAGCAGCAGAAAGACTCTGTTGAGAGATGAGAAAGTATGAGAGAGAGAGACAAAAAATTAAAATATAAAATTGAAGGCAATGTCTCCCTTCAAACCTAACATAACATAAATAAAGAGACAGCAGAAACACAGTTGGTCTATTTTCAACTTCAGTCCCATGAAAATGTGAAAGTTATAATGAATGTTACATTTGAAGTATTTCAATTGTTATAAGGGGCGCACGCATGAGCAGTAGATGTTTGTTTTATAACAAGTTTTTTTTAACCAATTCCATTTTGTCCGTTACGGTGTTGAGAATAATAGGTGTTAAAATCCGAGAAAAGCTGCCCACTGAAGCTAAGCAGGGTTGAGCCTGGTCAGTACCTGGAAAACAAGAGCTCTTTGGAAACTAGGTTGTTGCTGGAGAAGGTGTTAGTGAGGCCAGCAGGGGGCGCTCACCCTGTGGTCTGTGTGGGTCCTAACACCCCAGTATAGTGATGGAGACACTATACTCTCAAAAAGCACCGTGCTTCAGATGAGACGTTAAACCGACGTCCTGACTCTCTGTGTGGTCATTAAAAATCCCAGGATGTCCTGGGAATCTGCCTCTCTCCATCATCATGGCCTCCTAATAACACCAATATATAGGCCTATCCTGATTGACTTCATCACTCTGTCTCCTCTCCACCAATCATCTGGGCTGCGTCCGAAACCTGGAAAATGCTGCCTTCGGAGGACACATTTCAAGGCAGGAAGGCATCAAGCCGCGTCCGAATCTAATGTTTGCTTCACTTCCTGTCTCCTGAGAGACCTTCATCTGATCCATTTTTGAAGGTAGCATAGATGTATCCTTCACTGCCTTTGATAACCCAGAATCCTGTGCTTTCCATTCTGTGACAGTTGAGCTGGGGGAAAAAAGATGGCGTCCGGAAGTTGCGTTTGCGGGTGAGTTTGTGTAAATGTACATTTTTACCAACATACTACACTTCTGATATAATTTCTAACGAGAAATTACTAATGTAGTAATTAAATATGTGTTTAATTCTCACCAAAGCTCTCTCTATTTAGCTGTAGATCATTAAACTGTTACACTGCCTTAGAAGTCTGTCCGAAATTAGTTTTGTGAGCTGCCTTCATGCACAAACGCTGCCTGCAGAGTCATTGTCTGATAAGGCAGCGAGGCAACAAGTCAGCTGCCTAGGTTTTCGGACGCAGCCCTGGTGTGTGGTGGGCGTTCTGGCACAATATGGCTGCCGTCGCATCATCCAGGTGGATCATGCTGCACATTGGTCGTGGTTGAGGAAATAATAATAGTACTATAATACTATAAAAATAATATAAAAACAACACATAGCATAAACCGACTTAAAAATAAACATACCCTGAGAAATATTCAATGGAGTACAAAGTGTGACAACTACACAGAGGTGTCCAAATTGTACCTTTAGGAGACAACAGCTTGTCACTATGCTTGTTCCTGTGTGATAGCATTGGTGTCATCTACACGAATTAATGATGAATGAATGAACATAAAATGCCTTTGCTTTGGAGATGTTCTGAAATGAAGATAAAAATCCATTGCAAACGTTTTAGGAATGGTTTTAATTTTAAGCAAGTTGTCTTCTGAATGCTCTATTTCCTTATATATCATATAGCCTACCTAACAAAAATTGTATTATGTAACTCAAAATGAGAGCGGTTGTGTACGGCACACACCTGTGCATGTGTCGCCATCGTGTGGTCGATAGAGGATGTTACACCACATCTGCTTTTCTTGATTTGCAAATGAAACATTGTTGCTGTACTTCCACTACTTCAGTACATTCATAATACATTGAAATGATCTCTGTTATGATTGCAACTATATTTTTAATTACATTTTAGCTAGTATTTAGCTATTTTTGGAACTTGTTTACGACCAGATATTTTCTAAATCGCACATTATTTTATAAATTAATGTGTAAATCAACATATTAAAAGTTGCACTGCACTGTTGAGTCTAAGTGAAACACTTGAAGCTTTACTTTTCTTCCATTGATTTAATAAATTAGCAGTCTTTTAAGCAGTCTGCTCATTGAAGAACTATTCATCACTTCTGCTGGTTTTTTTGCACTATATATTATTGCATATTTGGCATTTTCTCTGGAAGATTTCCTTATTTTTGATTGAGACATGTCTTTTTCCCTTCCTGAATGCATGTGGACAAACTTCTACCACATGCCTTGTTTCTGGCTCATTGTTCGTCTCCCTCTCAACCTCAAAATTTCTCTCCTTGGTTACAGGTTGTCATGGTTTCGAGGGCCTGGCAGAGGCAGGATTAGGAGCCATTTTAGGGACAGCTGGCCGGGTTGGTCTCCACCTCCCCTTCATCCCGCACAGAGACGCTCACGGGGGGATGAGGGGGGACATTGTGCGAGGATTAGAGCTTCCTGTGTGTCAGCCGCATTACACAGGGAGGGGGGGTAGAAAGAGAGTGAAAGAGGCAAAGAATGAAAGAGAAAATGAAAGAGCGAGCATATGAAAGAGAGCATGACACAGAGAGCGAGAGGGTGTTTGAGGGGAGGGAGTGAAGTCTGTACAGCTGCACACTCAATCACATTACACAAGTATATGTGTGTGTGAACAAAAACACACACACAACATACACACATACAGCCATCAACATGCACACCACCAAACTGGGGAACTAAACATTAAAGGAAGCAGACTTTTCAAAAAAGGGGGGTGAATGAAGACAATTGCTCCGGTACATAAAACCTTATGGAGTGAAAAAACAATGACGCCTCATACATTTAAGATTTACTCATTTCAATTAAATAGTAAAATTCCATTAATTGAATAAAACATTCAATTCAGTTTGATGGAAAAAAAAATATGAATTGAATTGCATAAATATATATATTATTATTTTAAAAAAAATTTAAGGCTTAAAAATTGTGTAGGATGCTGAAAATAGCTTTATGAGTGGTAGCTTTGTGTTCAATGCAATTTAAATAAAATAGTTTTTTTAAAACATCACAAAACATTCATTCTGACTTTATTTCTCTCTTTGACAAATTCGGATCACATTACATCCAAGAAATTTACTAAACATAGCTGGATAGAGTTCAACAGGGCCGATAACATTTCAACATTCAAGATAACAGAAAATGATGCATTAATCTAGCAATTTTGAGCCGCTTATGCTCATCCACAGCATTGTGAAAACTGATTTGCTGTTTTTCATAATAAAAATAAAAAACCTAAATCAAGAAGGATGAAGAACAGGCATAGATTGGGCAGAAAGTAAATCTGACTCTCAGCATTTCAATTCCATCATTGTAATTATAAACCTCCCTTGTCAAGAAGAGTTTCAGCAGTCACAGATATAGTGCAGCTATAGAGAAACACCTACAAAGTACAGCAGCATAAAAGAAGAAAAAAACAAAAACAAAACAGGATATTTACATTCAGCTGCACATCAGATGATCAGTTTTGGTATGATCTCACATCCCCTCTCATCTCACACATAAGCTCCGTCCCTTTTTTCCCTCAAGTTTGCTCATTTTTTTATTTTTATATATATCCTGGAATTTCAAATTGATTTCTGAAATTGCACTTAGACACATAATTAATTTGCTTGTCATTTGTTGTACACAAATACTGCTTTCAAGATCCAATTTCAGTGCATCCTGATATTTGAAGGCGAAAGTCTTTATCAATATGATTAAATTGTCTTCATGAAAAGGCACTACTATTACATATGGACTGATTCACTACCATTCTACAATACCAAACAATTAAAAACTACTACTAACAACAAAACTGAAAGAAAAAAAAAGTTGTCATAGAAATCAGTAAACAAGAATAGTGCTAATACCTAACTAATCACATTCTTTTAAGCAGTGTCTTCAGTTCTGTCGTCTCTGTCAGTAGTAGACACTGGATGCTCAGTCAAGGACTGTTTATCTTTACTCTCCTCTGACAAGTTTTTAGCATCCTCTCCTCTCAGTTTCCGATGGGTCGACTCCGCTTTATGCTCCACTACTTTTCCCTCAGAGGACTGTGAGGATGCAGTACTGGCCAATTGATTTGTACTCCCGCTGTGGATTTTCATATGCCCCTGTTGAAACACAATAATTAGAAGTCTTGTTTCTCACATAAACAATATCAGTTCATGGATAAAATGTCATCTAACATAATACACCTTTTAAAAATACACATTAATCTCTGTACCTTCAATCCACTGCGGCTAGCATACTCTTTTCCACACTCCGTGCAGCTGTAAGGTTTCTCCAAACGCTGCGGTTGTGGAAGAGGCACGGGAGTCTCTGATGGTGTCATTTGAGTCTTTTCTCTATCTTTCCTTTGATCCTCTTCTGCAGACTCCTCCATTTTAGGTTCTTGAGCATCCTCAGCTTTATGCTTTTGCTCTACGGCTCTGTCTGGAATTTTAGAGTGCAAAGGCGGCTTCTCTGTGGCTGGGTGAGAGTCACCATCATTGGGCTCAAGAACATTGTCTATTCCATTCACATGAAGTGTTGTCTGCTCGCTGCTTTGGTCTGATTTTGACTCGGTGGACAATCCTGGGCTGGAGGGTGGCGTTAGGGCAGGTGACAGATCGAGAGCTTCAGAGCTTAAACTAGGTTTTGGTCCACTAATCACTGTGTGATGTGAAGCCCCATTGTGCCATTTTTTATCAATCAAGGTGTCTTGGGAGTTAGTCCTGGTACAGAGAGATAAAGGTGTGTCTTCATCCTCTTCTGCAGAGCCACTGACAACTTGTGACTTATCAGGTGGGCTGTTTTCTCTGGAGGGGTCCGGTTTGTCAAGGGTGAGGGCTGGACTAGTCTCAGGTGTGTTGTCAAAGGGATCTTGATCTGACTCCATGATCTGGTCTGCATCACCTGATGTAGCATCTCTTAGGCTAGCACTAGACTCCAGAAAGCTGGCAGCGGAAGACATGCTCATATTGAGAGGAAGAGACTGAAGGGTTGTGGGTAAGGAAACTCCATCCATTTGACCAGAGTGTTCCTCTGGCTGAAGTTCTCCGCTACCTTCTGGAGGTAATTGGCCCCCCAGATGCATGCGAATGTGATGCTGCAGTACCACGGCATTAGTAAACTTACGCTGACAGAGTGGGCATGAGTTCTGGCCACGTGCATTTGCAGGACGTGCTCTGTGAGTGGCTAGATGAGCCCTTAGACTTCCCTTTGTGGAGAAGGAGCGGCCACAGAGTTTGCAGGGGAATGGACGTTCGCCTAAGTGAGTGGCCTGGTGGAGACGTAACGCCCTTGGGCAACTGAGGACACGGAGGCACACTCCACACTGATTAGGGACCAAAGAGGAGGCAGTAGACCCTCTGAGCTCCTGGGCAGTCAGCTCACTACTGGGATTTGGGTTCAGCCCTAAGGCCGCCATCATCTCCCTCCTGTAAGCTGAGATAGCATTTGTGTTGGAGGTTGTGGATATGTCATTAGCCTGAGTATTGCAGTTCAGCTGGCCTTCATTTGTGCTTTTTGGGAGAGGCTGCTTCTCTAACTTCTGTGCCAGTCTCTGCAGCTTGGAGGTGTCAGAGGTGGCAGAGGATGAGGATGGAGAGGAGGAAGGAGAAGAGGAATTTTGAGGTTTAGGGTAAGCAGAGAAAGGGAAGGTAAGTGGGAGGTGAGGGGAGGAAAGGTGAGGAGGGCGAAGAAGGGCAAGACTAGGATGGTGGGCAGAGGGACCTGATGGGAAGAGGATCTTCGGAAGATGTGCCAGCTGGGAATATGGAGAACCAGGATGTAAGGTGGGGTGTGGTGGTGTATTCTCATCGAACCTCTGCTGCTTCGCACCTTTGAATTGACCATTCATGGCTGAGGAGGTGATTGATGAAGACGACTGGACACTAGTGGAAACGGAGGCTGCGGCTGCAGCCGAGGCACGGTTAAGTTGTAGCAAAGAGTGGGCGGTTGAAAGCAGGGCTAGATCAACACTGGGTGGCAATGGTAGGGAGGAGGGAGATGGATGAGATGACCCAGATAGGAAACCCAGGGCTAAACTGTCTGGCACACCTACACTACCCTTAACCCCATAAGGCTCCTCATCCTCAGCTCGACGTTTTCTGCGCCTCTGTGATGGCCCTGTGCCAGATCCTGATTGGCTTTGATCGGACAGAGCAGGTGGCAAAAGCGAAAGTGACAGCTCAGGATTTTGCTCTCTGTGACGAAGGAAGTGGGCTTTGAGGTTGCCGCGGGTAGTGAAGCGACTGAGGCAGACTGGACACTGGTATGGGCGCTCACCTGTGTGGGATCTCAGATGGATCTGTAGGGAGGAGTCACTGCTTAGAACTTTTCCACAGAAACGGCAGACGTGCTGTTGGCGACCCGAAGAGGAGCTTGAAGATCCATTTGACATACTAACAGTGGAACTGAGAGATAGCTGGTCCTGGGAGAGGCTGACCGTGGGCAAGGGAGGAGTTGGGAAATTCACATTGCCATGACTGATTGAGGTGTTGGGAGACTTTTCATTGAGGTAACGAGGTGGAAGTCCAAGCGTTAGAGAGAGGGGGTGCATAGAGGCTGAAGATGTGACTAAGGATGAGGAAGATGTTGAAGATGAAGTTGTGGAATAAGGAGCTCTGGTTCCATTAGTGTGAGATAGGTGGGGCTTGGATGCAGGAGCTTGGGGAATTAAAGAGGCACCAGAGATAGAATTAGGTGGGGAGTTAGAGCCTGCATCTCTCTGTTGACCCTCCACAGATCCCTGAGATGCATCCTGGGCACTGACCATACCACCTAGACGCAGCACCTGCCTGCAGATCTCTTCTGTAATCTGCATTTGGTGAATCTGTCTTTGCTGCAAGACTCTAAGCTCCTCCAATAGTACAGCGAGGGTCGGAGGCACCTGAAGTTGATCTGAAGGTGACGAAGGAGTTTGGTGGATGGGACTAGGGCTTCCTTGATGTGGTGGAGCACCCAGCGATGATGAAGAGGATAAAGAGGAGGAAGAGGAGGTAGTGGTGGTTGCAGAGATACCCATCGGTGGGGACGCCACAGTAGACAGGGGCTGATGAGATGACATATGAATGGATTTCTGCTGTCCAGGAGGAGGTGAGTGGGTTTGGGAGGACAGAGAAGGGTGTGGGAAGTCCGGAGACAGAGATGAATGTGCATTCGGCAGTGACGTGGTATATGAGGCAATGTGATTTGGCCAGTGGGGAGGAGATGAGCTCTCGTTGGGGAGCGAGGGAGCATGAAGGCCACCAGGAGATGGTCTTGGGGCCAAAGGAGGCTGACAGTCCTGAAGAGATGTAGGAGAGGAGGAGGAAGATGATGAGGTAGCTTCAGAGGCAAGAGAGGTGGATGGAGATTTTACTGGAAGTTGGTCATCTGGAAAATAGAGAAAATTAAGAATAAATTTATACATATATAGCATTTATCCTCAGACAATTGCAATTATTAAAAAACATATAGCATTGTTGCATAATTTTATAATTTATTTATTAATTGTTGACAATTGAGTTTTATAACAGTTAGTTATGAGAAAGCCATCATTTTATAGGACAACTCCTTTGTCAACAGTTTTTCTTTCACAAAATGCTGAATACCACTCGCCATTCCGCATTCTTAATGATCTTTCACCCCTAAATAGCAGCCTTCATATACCACACTCACATCTTCTGTCCTCACTATTGCCACAACTCACTAACCACCTTGCAGCTATTGCAACGCTTTTTAAAGGACAATAGATATCACCACAACAACCTACAACCCCTCTTAACCCAACCCTCTGTCCATCAACTACATCTTTCATCTCTCTATTCACCCTTCCCCCTGACCCTACACAGGGTCAGAGGTTAGGGCATAGAAAAGGTTTTGGGCACTGTCCATGCGCTCTGATTGGCTAGATGACCTAACCTCATGAGCTCTAAGGTCAAATTCTTTTAGAATCTTGAGCGGAGAAAAAGAACTAGAAGAAGGGGGTTGGGAAAATAGTGGGTTGACTGACAGACAAACTATTTTCACTCCCTGTGACATGCTGATACTAAATGACTGTACATGGACCAAATGGAATCAAATCTGAATCTGAAATGCAGAGAAATGCTCAACCCTGAGAAATCCCCTCACAACATACTACCTGTTCTTGTCAAAAGCTATAGAAATCAAATCACAAAGGTGCTGTATCTTTCAGATTCCTTAGCAAACTTTTTTCCTTCCATGCATGCACGCAACAGTGCATTCTTTCTCCTCTCTGTATTCTAACAGTGGAACCCCCAACTGAGCAGAGGTACAAAGTGAATAGAGGCAAGGGAGTGGGAAGGGAGAACACGGTGGAAGCAGAAAAGAGGAGCACATGGAAACATGAGAGAGAGAATAAGGGAGAAGAGGACAGAATAGAGTGAGAAGAGATTAATCTTTACCCAAACACCCCCTTCGTCCCCTCCCCCTTGCCTGCACCTTATTCACACTGAATAGGAGACTCCTCTAAATGCATAAAAGACCCCCAGCAATCAAACTGACTATGCTGCAAGTCTCTTGGTGGATTGACATAACTGAAAAGCTAACGCAGTTATGGCCCCTGAGTGATTCGTGTCAACATAATGACCAGCCATACAGCTGAACACCTTTAGTCCAACCCTCTGGCTATGTCTGTAAAAGAGCCTTTTTTCAATTCAACACATCTAGCAGACATTTTAGCGGGAAATGTCAGTAAACTACTTATTTTTGAAAAGTTCAGTCATGGTAGAAATGTGAGCTGTGCTCTTAAACAATGGCTCACTGAGTAGAGGACCAAACACTGCATTTTAACCTGTATCATAACACTTCAGGTGATAATAGTGCCCATTTTAAGCATTAAAGAAAAACTCCAAAGCCTACATATAAAATATTATTAGGATAACAGGTGTTCTGTGTAAACTTGTTCAGCAGAAAAACTAGGTTTTAAACATTAAAGCATAACTATCAATTAGTCCAGGTTAACAAATTAACAAAGGAATGGTTTCCTCACCTTGCAGCATCAAGCGCGTGCCCCCGGGGTCTGCGTTAACAAGCTGTTGGGGCCGTTTCTGTTTCCGGCGTGACATGATTCACGAGCAGACGGTGAGAGTTGCGGGCATCAACCAACTTTGCAAGTTATGGGAAAACCTGTTGTGAATAAATAAATAACGAACCCCCTCGTTCGCCAATAATCCACCTCGCAGGACGCGTTAAGACAGCATCGACATCTGTTAAAAAAAGTTAGTAAAAAAAATGAAATAAAACTTATAATTCGCGTTGACTGCTGACGTCGTCCGCTGCTGCTGTGTGGACAGGCGAGTGCGTGTGTGGCTGTTTTTCCTCAACAAGTCTCTTTCTCAAACTTGTCCACTCTGCGGACCCCCCTCCCCTCCTCTCCAAAGACACACACACACACACACACACACACACACACACACACACACACACACACACACACACACACACACACTCACACAAAAATACAATCTCTCCTTGTTCTGACATTTGCATTTCAATGGTGCGGAACACCGTCTCTTTTTCTTTCTTTCTCCCTCGTTTGCGTTTCTCTTAATGCTAATAGCGGCTCTCTAGTAATTTAGACAACTGAGTTTTATCAATATGCGTCAACACGAAATCTCCTGACGTTTTATATCTACATATACACGTGTAATTTATGCACACACAAAAAAACATCATACCCTTCAAGATTCTGACATCATCTGTCTGTTTTAAACAACTTAATGACTGCGCCTCATTTACAGCGCGCGCCCATAGAATGATGAGACACCTTTGTATTGTCTACTAAGATTAATGGGAAATTTAAATAGGCGACATTTGACATTTTTCTGATTTACAAGAAGTACAAAAACCCGTATCAGGTTAGCCTACCTAGAAAGAACATATAAAATAGCTTAAGTAGCCTATTACTGGGAAAGTAGTTTTAGGAGGATTATGCTAGGCTACTGTAGGTTAAATGTAAAAAATAAAAAATAAATCAGTTGAGAAACTTATGTTAAAAAGTGTTAATGACTTGAGGGAGATGATGAGGAAGGTGATGGGATGAGATACAAGCGGCTTATAGACTATAACTGCACGCGCTGCTGCAGTAAAGACCCCCTGCGGCTCGCTCACTTTGTCGGTGCGTCCGAATATTCGGAGCTCTATTTAAAATGCATTGAATGGGAAGGGAATTTCCAACAATGGCGACCTGGACACAGTTGAGTGGGCATCTCTTTCTCTCTCCTCACCCCCAGGATCCATTGCCGCTCCGCACAATGCCCCCCTTTCACCCCCGCCTCTGTTCCCATACACCACGTGGAGGAGGGATGAAGTGAAAAGCCATTTTTAATTAGATGTATCAAAAACAAGCACCCGACCTGCACCGTATCTCATATAAGGCCAATCTGTCCACTATCCATAAAGCAGGTTCTCTTTTCTGTGAGTGCATTTGGGCATACTTAAAATCAACGTTACTTAAACAAACAAATAAATAACCACAATAATCTTATAGTCCTGTAGATTTATATTTATACTTATAACTTAATTTGAAAGTTATAAGTATATTGTATATTCTGGACTGTGCAGGAAAATGTGCTTGGACAAAATGCAGGATAATTTGGACTCTAAAATAAAAATGCATCTAAAAACTCTGCAACTAAAATGTCACTCCTCATTTAATCATTGAGGCTATTCAAAACCAGTCAGCCAAAACACTGATTGACAAACATTTATTCAATCGTGTTCAGAGGAGGTGGGCTACAAAGTTACCACAAACCAAAGAATTTTTAAAATACCAAATATCATCTAAAATCTGTTTGCTCATAGTGTTTGGTCATAATACCTAGTCAGTCTAAACAATCCAAAATTGGGAAATATTTTTGACATTTTCTTTACAATAGAAAATGGCAAGACTTATAGAGTGTGGTTTTTCTGTGAAACAAAAGTTAAATGTGTCTAGAATAGTTACTAGTTTTAAGTGACAATGACATAAATTATGAACAGAGCATGGAAAATGAGTTTTTTTTTTGTTATTGGATTTTTAACAAACATTTGATTTGTAGCAAGGTGCAAAATGTGGGATGTGCTGGACCAACAAGTTCAATCCATGGCGGCTCCACCTCGCAACCTACAGCTCTTGAAGGATCTGCTGCTAATGTCTGTGTCAGATACCACAGCACACCTTCAGGGGTCTCGTAGAGTCAATGCCTTGGCAGGTCAGACCAGTAACTACAGTAATTATGATAGTGAGAAGTGATGGCCCCTGTGCACAGATAGGCTTGAAAAACAAAATTGTGTCATTCTGAAAATATAATTATAATTTCCTTAAATAACATGTTCTCCCTAACTGCAGGCCTTACTATTCTATATATATATATATATATATATATATATATATATATATATATATATATATATATATATATATATATATATATATATATATATACATATATATATATATATATATATATATATATATATATATATATATATATATATATATATATATATATATATATATATATTTTTATTTTCTGTTAAAAGTGCTATCACTTAACGTGAAATTCATTTTCTCTCAGGTACGTCAGTGTAAGCTTCACGGTGAATATTTCTACATCACTCTCGTTCTCGATGTCCATAGGAACAACAAAAACATATCTTGACTTTATCTAGTGGTTATTTTGGGAAAAATATTGTGGAGTGGGGTAAAAATATTTTACCCCATTCCATCACAGTTATATATCATATAGAATAGTAAGGCCTTTAGGGAGAACATGTTGTTATTTAAGGAAAATATAATGATATTATATACAGTATATATATATATATATATATATATATATATATATATATATATATATATATATATATATATATATATATATATATATATATATAACAATTATGATTTAGTTCTACACAGGTTTGAAAAAAAAAAAAATAAATATATATATATATATATATATATATATATATATATATATATATATGTATATATTTTTCTTCTTCTTCTTTCAAACCTGTGGGGTAGAACGGCAATCATAATTGCTGTAGTTACCATGTTCTGAACCTCACATCCTTTGTTTTTTCATCAAATGTAATTTAACTAGGACCAAGTATTTGGTCTTTAGGCTATATTTAAAAATTACCTTACGTTAGCACCAGCTATCTAGCTATGAAAAAATGCTAGGTTTAAAACAACCCAAGATGGGTTGAAAATGGTTGGCTTAAAATGAACCCAAAATAGGCTGGAAATTAAAAATCAGAAACGTAATTACTAGAGGCAACAATAATAATCAAAATGTGAACATTTATTAATAAGCAATTTAATACATGTTCATTTATTATTCATTAAACATATTAATAAAAGTTCATTTCCAACATTTTAAGCAAGCAATACAGTAATTTTTAAACAACAGTTGAGTTAAATAAAACTACCCAGCAGGTTGGGAAAACATTTAACCCAACCTCAGGGTTAAAACAAACCATTCACTGGGTTAAAAGCAACCCAATTGCTGGGTGTGTCCATATTCAACCCAATTTGTTTTTCACCCAGCATTTTTTTAGAGTGCATATATGAATACATTTTTTATGTATTTTTTTAAAGTATTTTTCCCCACTTGTTTCTTATTGTTCTCTAAACAATGGAATGACATGAAACAAATAATAAAAATAATAAAAAGGGGGGAATTATTTGCGTTTGCTCAGTCAGCAGCCAACCAGATGAGGCCAAATAACGTTACGCCCGCGCGACGATCTAACGTTACCTGTCTGACTGTAAACAATGAACACAGTAGCAAATTCTCGGTAACTATCATAAGCTTATAAAGCGACATATATTTGTAAAGAGTGATATACATTTTATAACAGCATTAGTTTGATTTAGCGTTTCAGTTTCCGAACAGAGATGTGATAGGGAAATTCTTTTCCCGCTCTTTGCTATTAATATGTGTTATTGTTCGTTAGCTTAACCATAAAACCTCATACATATACAACCGTTAGGCTACATTTAACCGCTGTTGTCTGTTTTCTTCCATAAGAGCCGCCATGTCTGCCTCTAAATACACCTTGCTGTGTAATTCTCAAAAATGCCGGGCAAAGCTGAGTGGGTTCGCGTGGGTCACGGCCTGCTCTCATGTGTTCTGTGATCAACACGGGTCGGAAGTGTTCAGCCGCACACCGTCCGTCTGTCCCGCGTGCTCCACCATGCTTTCAGGCAAACTGGACGTGCTGCGAACCGAGCTGGAACCATCAGAGCCGTACAAGGCTATGGTTTTGGTCGGACAACAGCCTGAAACGATTTTGGAAATCACTCATAATGCACTAGTCTTCTGGACCTACCAGGTTTGCTGTCTGCATGGTTGCAATCCCACATACAGAACCAGAGAAGAGGCTGGGGTTGACGAAACACCCATCCTCCTCACTTAGTGTTTGTGGTTGTTTTCAGGTAAACCAGGAGAGGTTGCTGATGGAGTACAACTTGTCCAGGGCTGGGGGACAAGTGCTTCAGATGGAGAAGTTTATGACCCAGCAGAACCAGAGCAGAGAGCTGGAGTTGAATGCATTAAGAGGGGAGATCGCATCACTGAAAAAGGTCTCAAACATGAGCATAAACCAGTGGCGACTCTTGCACACTGTTTATATACACAGTACCTAATGAAAAGAACAGCTTCCCACACTTCTGAACAATAGAAATGTTATCAAAACTATGAAACGACAAGAAGAAATTGCTACCATAAAATGTTAACCATATATATAATTTTTTTTTAAAGTGCAACTCGGTTTCATTAAAGGAATGCACTGAATTGATCAAAAGTGATTTTTACGCTACGCACCATTGTTTTCACTGTTCAAACGTTAGGGTTAGGCAGCAAATCATCATATTAGAATGATTTCTGAAGGATCATGTGACACTGAAGACTGGAGTAATGATGCTGGAAATTCAGCTTTGCATCGCCCGAATAAATATTATTTAAAAAAAAAATTGCTTTCTGATTTTAGGCATTAAAGGAACACTCCACCGTTTTTAGAAATAGGGATTATTCAACTTATTTCCTACATTTAGATATGTGGGCAAATGCATTTTTGTCTCAGTGCATGCATTGTTTTAGTTTGGCAGGGTCGCCGCTAGCTTAGCTTAGCATAATGAAAGGAATCCTATGTTGCCAGCTAGCATATCCCGAGTAAAAAAGTGATCCAAAAAACCCCCCACCTAATTATTTATGGCCTGTGTATTCACAACGAGTATAAATAGCGATGTAGATTAAAGGTACACTATGTAGGATTTTTGCAGTCAAATATCCAAAAACCACCAGGCCAGTGTTACATATTTTGTTCTGTTGAGTTCTTACAATATCCCAAATGTTTCCAACTGTTTGTAAATTGTGAGAAAATCGCTATTGTTAACAAATGAACCGGGACGTGTGAGCATAGCGTGTGAGGGAGTTGCCTGTCAATTGTGTCATATCTGCGTTACCCGGTATATATATCGTGTCCAGTTTTATTTAGCAGAAAGGCTTTACTCTCACTGGAGTGTGAACAAGTGTCACAGCAGCCGCCGAGGACCGCACAGAATAACGTCATAACATGATTTTAAACACACTTAAATGTATCTAATATAATAAACAGAGCTGCGGTACCTCATACTCATGACCGGAAAAGCGGAGATTGCCTCGGCGACTGTGTCCCGTCATAATAAGAGTCGCGTTGCTCGCGAGAAGTGTGTTTTGTGTAACAATCGCTCCAGCGGCCTCGCTCGGCTCTCTCAGCACTCGCCCCTGCTCTGCTTCATATAGAGTAACGTTAATAATCGCATCCATGAACATGATTTCTGCCCGAGTCCTTTCCACCGGCTGTGAGGTGAAGACCACGTCCCAAGATTCTGCGCTCAAACTTGACGTCATCAAACTACGCCTTTGTTTTGAACAGGCGCCAACAGAACATAGTGTACCTTTAAGACTAGGTGATTTCCTAGGCAGATATTAACTTGGGACTATATTATGGGGAAGCACAGCCGAAGCACTGCTACTTGGGTGCAGAGATATCACAAAACACATGAAATCCCCAAACATCCGTCAACGTATGTTGTGCATGTGTTGCGTGATATCTCTGCGCCCAAGTTTTTTGGATCACTTTAACTCGGGACATGCTAGCTGGCAACATAGGATTCCTTTCATTATGCTAAGCTAAGCTAGCGGCGACCCAGCCAAACTAAAACAATGCATGCACTGAGACAAAAAGGCATTTGCCCACATATCTAAATGTAGGAAAGAAGTTGAGTAAGCCCTATTTCTAAAAAGGTGGAGTGTTGCTTTAAAGCAAGTACCTTTTACTACGGTGGCCCAGAACTGGCAACTGAAGAAAACAAGCAAATAGAAAAAAAACACCAGCAAATTAAGAAAACATGTTTTGATATCAACTCACAACACAGAATGTTTTATCAGAATGTGGTGTCATCAACAGGACAAGCCCACCAGTTGTCAAACTGATTAAGATGTTTTCTTAATTTGCTTTGTTTTTTCAATTTGGATGTGTTTTCTTCAGTTGCAGCGCATTTAGCTTAAAAGTTAAAGGTAACATTTAAGAAACATTTAAGTGTGTCCCGAGTTATTCAACCATGAGCCAAAACATCATGACCACCTGCCTAATATGCTGTTGGTCCTTCGCGTGCTGCCAAAACAGCGCTAAGGCGTTGACTTTACGAGACACCTAAAGGTGTGATGTGGTATCTGGCACTAAGATGTTAGCAGCAGATCCTTCATGAGCTATAGGTTGCGAGGTGGAGCCGCCATGGATCAAACTTGTTGGTCCAGCACATCCCACAGATGCTCAATTAGATGGAGATTTGGGGAATTTGGACACCTTGAATGAACTTTATAATGTTCCTCACACCATTCCTGAACAATGTGTGCGGTGTGCATTATCCTGCATCCAATACATTGATTACAAGAACTGACTGGCTGTGTCAGAAATCGCCCCATACCCTCTAATAGGGCTCTATTTGAGAAGACAGCCATTTGTAGTGGTGTCCGAAACCATAGTGTATGTTATTGAGTGCACTCATTCAATCCCACAATGCACCACAATAACGAGTGTACAGCCGATGTACACTCAGCAGCTAGAGAATACCCATAATGCACTATGAGAGGCATGCGTTGAATGAATTCCCGCATCTCGCCAGGAGATGGCGCCCGCAGCTGAATCATCAATCCATTCATTTTCCAAACCGCACTGGTCTGGCATAATTATTTTATACAGGTAAAATTACTTTTTAATTGATTATTAAATTATTTAGCAACGGTTTATACATGTTAGTTTCCATCGCAGGGTTTAAGATAAATATTGTCATTACTACTGGAGCTGCCAGTTTGCTAAGTTTCAAATATTTATTAAACAGCAAGCAGAAACATCTGATCTTCCGGCGCACTCAGTCTCACTCGTTTTCATTCACTCCTTCAAGTGGAGTAATGTAGGGAATAGCGAATGAGTGAACGATTTCAACACAGCAATTGCAATCTACCCGGACCTTAATGACCTCGTTAGGAGAAGATCAATGATATTTGCTTCACCAGTGTCTGGTCTAAATGTTTTGGCTCATTAGTGTATGTAAAAGCATGAGAAGGATGCTTTTTTGTATTTCATTCAAACGTCTCTTAACAGCCATCAATGTCCATTTCCAACTTTCACATTCTCCAGGTGCTGGAGGAATACAAGCAGAAGTACAATGAGGTTTTGGAGCGGCTGAATGAACGGAACAGGCAATATCAGAAGCTGCAGGGACTTCTGGACTCGCTTCGTATGCACACTCTGGGAATAGCAGAGAAAGATCCCACGCCCAACACTTACACTACAGGTTAGAGGGGGAAAAGCGAAAGATAGCAACAAGTATAATAGCACTCGTCTATTTCTATTGCATTCAAATCAAGTAAAGAGTTCTTTATCTCACTGAGAGTTGTTCAAATGTGAAGCACAGTATACCAAACGTGTTTGCAATTGTTGTCATCAGGGTTGGTCAAACAACGCTCTCCTAGCAGTCCTTCATTCCAGGGACCAGGTGACAGGTTTTTCTCATTTGGACCAGACAATGCTAATACGTTCTTCCAGTTCAGCACACCCACCCGAGACAGAACCCACTCTTTCATCAAGAAAAACTGAGTTTCACTAGGATGCATTAGCGGTACCATTTATGAATTCTGATTCCAGTTCTGACTGCCAAGAATGGTTGTTTCTGTTTAGTTTTTCATGTTCTTTCAAATATGTTATTTATTGATAAAGCTGTTGTTCAGAGTTTGGAGAAGGTGTAAATACTCCCAGCATGTTTCCAGTAATGTAAATGACTTTAGCATCCGGAAATAGCTCGATTAAAATATATGTGAAAACCCCTAAAGTAGGTTTATTATCTGTAGGCTCTGCCAAACTGATAAGACATAACAACACTTCTGGGATTTTTATTTTTTATTTGTTTTCACAACCCAAATATGAAACAGACAACATCACAATCCTAACAATGATACCCATCAACAAACGAGGAAAGTTAAAAAAAGGGAAATGATTTGAAAAATATGTACAAAGAGTTTTCCTGTCCTCACAAACAGGAACAGAACAAAATATATACAAAAGGAAAAACACTACCCTCATTGCTGTATGTCCTTTCTCTGGGTTTTCATTCACTCTGTGGTTTGTAAGTAACAAAGGCTGCACTTTGGCTTTTCGTCACCTGTTTTTTCCCATTGACTATGAGGAGCAAGGGAGAGTCCACACGTATACTTCGGAAGTCATATGACTGTATAGGGAGAAGAAAACAAGACGTCAGTATTTATTACACCTATCATAATGCAAAAACCAAGCACTTTACAGCGACGGTGGCAGTGGGGGTGGTCGGCCAAACATTTTTATTTTTTTTTGTATGTGAATGCTGTTTTACGTGAATATTATGACAGGAGTAAAGCACAATGCTTTATTTACAAAATAAATAATAGGTTTGCAATTAAATGTTACCTCGCAGCCATGGAAACATAACATTAACGTACGTGTGTACCCGACCTCCCAACCACTGCGCCACTACCGGAAGTTGGTCCATTACCACCGCGGTGGTAAAAAAAACCTGCCACAGTCACCACCCTATCACACCTGTGGCCACTGATAATGGCTGCAAACTTGTTTAACCCTCTGGTGCAAAATTTTACGTTTTGGTATTTTTGAATGTTTTACTTCATCAGAATGTTACGAAACTTGCTGTGTGGGAAAAAAAAGTCACATTTGCACTCCTCATAGTCAAAAATGACTGCATTGGAAATGAATGGGAAACTAATTTCATCTAGTGGAAACATTTGGTACTGCAACCAAACAAAATCTTATTGGAGTCCATTTGTTTTTAGAGATATCACACAACTTGTTTAGATTTAGGACTTTTAGAGTAAAACAGGTCTTGGAAAGTATATATTTAATATAAAAATTTTAAATGGTATTTTTGTGCATTTGAAAGGAAATAAATGGATTATAACTACTGCATAAATAAAATTTAATACCATAAAATACCCTAAAAAAATATTAAATAAACATTATTGAACTAACATATACATATACAACTAACATATAGCAGACTACAGATGTTTTTAAACGAAACCTAAAAACATTTCTTTTAACTAAAGCTTTCCACTGAATGTGTTTTAAATAGTTGTTCTTGAATAGTTTCTTAAATAGTTTTAAATAGTTTTTCTTATTTTTGGTATTTAATTAACTGTGTTTTTATTGTACTTCTAGATGCTCTGTAGCACTTTGAGATTGCAGAAATGTAAAGTGCATTACAAATAAAATTAATTATTATTATTTATTATTATAGTACATTTATACATTTATTTAATTACAAAAGGGCATTTTTGACCACCAGAGGGTTACATTACCGATCAAAGTTATATATATACCTGAGCTAGTGTAAATGGATATAAAACCTTAAAATTTGGTACACAAACCTTATCTTTATGTGTTACGCTGTGCCGTTTGACCTGTGGTTCTGGAATGACTACAGTATCTCCTATTAAAACTCCCCAGCTGTCGGCTGTATTGTACACCATGACTAGACAACAGGTCTCATCACTGTCCACCATGCCAAATGTGCTGCAAGACAACAACAGAAAACCATTTAAAGTAAAACAACATTGCTTAAAGCAAACAATTAAAGGTGCAGTAAGCGATTTCTGAGAAGCACTGTTTAAAGTGCATCAGACTAAGCAGCACAACACACTTGTAGCTAATCAGCAGTAGGGGGCGTGTCCACTCATTAAGGGGGAGAAGACAGAATGAGCCAATCAGCAGTAGGGGGTGTTCACTCATGATGGTGAGAAGAGAGAGCCAATCAGCTGTAGGGGGCGTGCCCACTCATGATGGGGAGAAGATCCAATCAGCAGTAGGGGGCGTGTCCACTCATGATGGGGATAAGAGCCAATCAGCAGTAGGGGGCGTGTCCACTCATGATGGGGAGAAGACAATGAGCCAATCATCAGTAGGGGGTGTGTCTACTCATGATGGGGAGGAGAGAGTGAGCCAATCATCAGTAGGGGGTCTGTCCACTCATGATGGGGGAGAAGAGAGGCAATCAGCAGAAGGGGGTGTGTCCACTCATGGTGGGGGAGGAGAGTGAGCCAGTCAGGAGTAAGGGGTGTGTCCACTCATGATGGGGAGAAGAGACACTGAGCCAATCAGCTGTAGGGGGCGTGTCCACATGATGGGGGAGACACTGAGCCAATCAGCTGTAGGGGATGTGTCCACATGATGGGGAAGAAGAGACACTGAGCCAATCAGCTGTATGGGGGCATGTCCACATGATGGGGAGAAGAGACACTGAGCCAATCAGCTGTAGGGGGTGTCCACATGATGGGGAGAAGAGACACTGAGCCAATCAGCTGTAGGGGGCATGTCCACATGATGGGGGAGGAGAGAGAGTGAGCAAGAGGGAGTTTTGAAGAAAGACTAGAAAGAGAGATGGCTGAGAGACATTACAAAAGAGAAAAGCTCAGAGGAATATGACTAAGGAATAAGAAAAGTTATGATCCAGCAAGAGCTTTAGGACCCGTGTTAATATTAGAAAAGCTTTCCAGTGCTGGAGAGACTGAAGTGGGAAGACCTGAAAACAGACGCAGAGGTTGTGTTGTTTCTGCTCCATACGTGAGTAACATTGGTTTTGCTCTGTTTCACAGAATCAAGATATCTGCTGTTGTTGTAATGTGAGCTCTAGTAACAGGACAGTTTGAGTGTCATTGTTTGTCTGGAGCTGCTGGAGACTAACAACCAACTCTAGCTTGTATTTACACCGTTGTACTGTATGTTCATTGTTTGTTTTTCCTTGCTGTTCATTTGTCATCTTTATTATTTTGCTTCAGCTATGATAAAGAGACATCCACTCCTGCATTTTGGGGGCGGAGCAATGAAGGAAGGCGTGTGTTTGGGTTGATTTCAAATATCAACAGTGTTTCTCAGAAATCCCTTACTGCACCTTTAACTATATCCAGCATCTGACTGCTATCATAGATGTATGCATGAAAAGTTTATTAAATATTCAGCAGAGGCATTTAAACTCACAAGGCCATACGGCCCTCTGAGGCCAGGCTAAAGACAACTTTTCCAAGTGCTGCCACCCCACCATTGTGGCCGTGAGTGAGGGCGGATAAGCTGCGGGGTTCAAGGCTTCCCACGCGGCCTGAGGGAGACCGGAACTGAGGGGAAGAGCACGGGCCCAAGGCGGAGGTACTGAGGGACGAGAGCATGTTACGAAGACGCCGTGCTTTTACTTTTCCCTGAAACACAGAGAGAGCGTGGTTATAGTGATGGCTTGTGGAAGTCTTGTGGAATATTGTTTGACTGTACTCCACTGCCATCTGCTGGAAACAACCAAAAATAACAACCAAACAAACTTTTTGATGAGTTATGGCATCAACTTTTTTCTTTTTACAGTTGGAAAGATTTGTTTCCAAATGCTCAAAGTAAAGATACATTGTCAGTTTGGTGGTTGAGGAGAGACCCCTGACATGAGTGTAAAGCGCTTTGGGTGTACAGTAGTACATATGAAAGCGCTATATATTATATATATATAAATATATAAATAATATATAAATGCCTCATTCATTAATTCGTTCATTCAATTTAATGAACTTTTGTAAACCCAGCGATTTAATTCACAAAGCGTCCAAACTGCAATATGTAATAACTGCAACTCTTGTAAATAATATGATTTACACACTAAATTCAACAGAAACTCCAGTAAAAAACGCAAATTTTGAAGCGCTCATGACAGACATCACTACCTGTACCTGAACGCTATTGGCTGTCACCTGCCATTTTTCACTTGACATTTGCATTAAGTTGAGTCTTTCTGAACTTTTAGAAGTTCTTGGACGCTCTCAACCCTTTCTCTGATCCGTCATCAATCCCACAATAGCTCAGCTCCCATAGGAATGAAAACACTCGTTGAAAACACCCGTTCTGCGTCAGTGTAAATGCACCATAAAAGTTACTATGCCGCAGCCAGTTTCTCTCACCTTATTCTCTAATAACATTGTAATCTGGTCTAGGTACTTCAGCAGCTGTTTTTCCCTCTCCTGAGTTTCTTCCCAGCCAGGGTCCAGGGCTGCAGCACGGCTGTATCCATCCAGAGCCGAACTGTACATCTCCTCATACTGGAACAACTAGTGACAGAAAGGACATGCTGGTTTCTTAGGCTTGACTGGTGCCCAAAATCAGTGTTTTGTCTCGTACCCCTTAGCCAAGAGGTTGAATGTGAAAGTCAGAGAAGAGCAGAAAGCAGGAGACGAAGTAATGATAATAAAAATAAGCAGGCTTTATTGAACAATCTTACTGTGACACATGTACTGGTGCTCACCTGTGTTCGAGAAAGCATGTGTGAAAGCAAATAAAAGAATCGTTACCGTAGCTCTGTTGAAGTGGAGGTCAGGATTCATAGAGGATGCTTTGTCGATTTTCTCCTGTAAATATGGATAAATATGGACAGATAAAATCAAAAGGAAAGATGATGTCAACCACCGAATTAATAATTAGGTGATACATGAGAGATACTCACAGCCTGTGCATAGGCACTGAGGGCCTGTTGAGAGAGCTGTGGGTTCTGTCCACTGGTGAAAAACATGGAGATATATGCGTTCCCTAAAATATCTGTTGGTTCAAAGCAAAACAATAGAAGATAGAATATATTTATTCAATTTTTTCTCATTATACCATCATAATTGGTGTATTGGTCTGTATTCAGAAATGCTGTAAGGAAACAATAGCTGCGTTCTGATCAACTGGGTCCCAATGCAGATTCACTCTTTAGTTCATTTCACTTGATAAAATCTGTGTATTCAACATAGACGACAATTGAGTTGTGCATATTAGAGGATTTTAAGGTATGATGACATAATATACTTCTATAAATTGATAGAATATAAAATTACCATGTTTGTGTAATATATATATATTACATTTATATGTATTTATAAATGTATTTATTTACTTACTTTCCTATTTGAAAGCACTAAACTTAGATTGGGGCGGGGCTGCAGGTATCGCTCCGCCCCATACCTAATCTGATTTGCTCGTTCGTCTTTCATAGGCATAAATGATAGGAAATGTGTTCGTAGTCAGTGTAGGACGGAGTATATTTAGTTCAAACCAAGCAGCAACCTCCCCCAGTTTCTCTTGAAGCCAATGCGGAAGTGACTTAAACTGCTTAAAGTTCTGCATAATTAAGGGCGTGGCTACTTTGAGTGACAGGTGGATAGCCATTTATCTGCTGTTTGTTAGTCATCATTTCACCTTAGCTCCGCCCACGTCCTGCCTCTTTGCACATTTACTGTTATCTGGGAGAGATGCACGATGACATGCTGCCAAGATGGCAATGGCCAGCTCGACCCTACTTTACGCTTCAGAACTGCTCTTCAGAATCCTATGGGTGACATCACGGACACTACGGCCATATTTTTATACAGTCTATGGTTCAAATCTATATGAAATGGAAACGCTGTGCAGTTTCACAATAATGCAAAACTATTAGCCTGTATCTCGTAATTTGCCTAAAATTGTTTTGCTAAATCAAGCCTGTGTTTTGACTAACGCGCCAACAACCACACAACATTTAAACAAAAAATGAATTGGTTGATTATCCACAGCAGGAGGGGCTTCATAGATAGATATATATAGATGACTCATTGGTGCCTGTGTGGAAGGCACAGATCGCTCGAATGAGGAATCTATGTAAATATATTTATATGATAGCGCCGCAGTTTTGACCTTCTCTGGCGGAAGTAATGCATTGGGAAGCCTAGATGAGGTTCATCTGATATAAGGTAAAAAAATAACTCAAATACTGATCGGTTTCTCACAGAAACCGATCGTTTCGGGATTTAAAGGGATAGTTCACTTTGAAATTAAATTTTGATATATTTTAGCTTACCTCATGGGTATCCGAGATGTAGGAGTATTTATTTCCCAAGTAGTTTCAATTTTGATCATTTTAGGTCAAACCGTTCTTGTTTGTGCCTCACATAATGCAGGTCTATGGTCACCACCTTAAAGAGCATACACAGAAGTCCAAATTAAACAATCCCCCGTCGTAAGTACACACTGATGGCCTAAGACACGAAACGAGCGTGCGTGTTTCCTGTTGTGACATTCGCGCGTTCTGGCTTTAGTCTGCGCAAGAAACCGCTCGTTTCGTGTCTTAGGCCATCAGTGTGTACTTACGATGGGGAATTGTTTAATTTGGACTTCTCTGTGTATGCTCTTTGAGGTGGTGACCATAGACCTGCATTATGTGAGGCACAGACAAGAACGGTTTGACCTAAAATGATCAAAATTGAAACTGGGGAAACAAATACTCCTACATCTCCGATGCCCATGAGGTAAGCTAAAACATATCAAAATTTAATTTCAAAGTGAACTATCCCTTTAAGACATCAATGTGTCGCCACGAGCCACTGGTTTTAATATTGACTCACATGTCTATGTGTTTTTACTGTCATAGTGGCTCTCATAGAAATAGACCCCACTGACATGCATCATATGAGCAACGGTTGGAGTTAAAAATCTTAATTTGTGTTCTACTGAAGAAACAAACACACCTACATCTTGGATGTCCTGGGGGTAAGCAGATAAACATCACATTTTCATTTTGGGGTGAACTATCCCTTTAACTTAGTTATGAAACTTTCTTTTTCTTCACTATATTGCAAAGCATAATATCAGACTTTTTCCCTTCACTTTATTTTAGGAAAACATGCTGTTCCTCCTTATTTTAAAGCGAAGAAAGCGAGATCTTCTTCAAGACCCAATAGTGAATGACATAACCAATAAACATTTCATAATTAATTTCTCTTGCCATTGCGGGATGTAGGCTAATGTTGTATTTTCTGTGCATTATAGTGAAGACAACGCAGAACACATTTCCTGTCATTTATGAAAGTCGACCGAGCCAATCAGAGCAAGTATGGGGCGGCATGCCACTCTGCAGCCAGGCCCTTTCCTATTCACTGCCATTATTTTATTCAAACTTTTTAAGTGCTGGAGTGATGTGTAATTCATGCGGTGTAAATTTCCCTCTACACTATCGGTATTCCCTATGCCTTTCACAGTGCCCTTCCAACTGAACATTTTAAGATAGCAGAATACCCTGTGAAATCTACCTCGCATAGCACCTTAAGTGTCTACATGATCAGAGTAATTCACTCACACCACGAAGTCCCATCAGTGACGTCGAGTTGCACAGCCTGTCTGGCCAGCTCCACACTCTCCACAATGCGCTTGCTCTGCTCCTGTGCGTCCCCTTCTGGTGGCAGCTGTCGCAGCACCATAGACAGGCTTCTCAGAGACACTTTGTTCTTACTCTGAATAAAGAAACCAAGGGTTAATCTGTGCACTTCATGAGCAGTACCATATCATAAAGAGGCAGATATCATAAAAAAACATTGGGTCTCATTCACTAATAATTGCACAGATTCATATTTCTTCATATTTATACGCACAGGTGAACTTGTTCACTATTAGGCGTTCTTAAAATTGTGATGGTCTTTTCTTCCCTATTGTGATGTAAATCCTAGTGAAATGTGTGAACAAGAAAAAACCAAACATAGATAGGGACCTGATTGTGTCTATCGGGATTTTATTGGACAGTTTGCTATTGGTTGATCTCAAGTGAGTGACAGGTTGTCCCGACCTTGCGCCACATAAACACATCATCAGAGAAGAGATGTCGCTGCAAGATGGAAGGGAAGGTATTTTGAATAAAGATTTCAAGAGCATGTGAATAAAAAAAATAGGAATATTCTAAATGAGCAACCACATACCTAAGGTTAGTCATTTGTTAGTCATCTCCATATAAGGGCTTTTGGAATATTTTTACACCCTTTTGTCACTTTCAGCAAAGTGAGCAAACAAAAAAATGACACTCTCTATAGATGCCTGAGACCAATGCCAAGTGTGCCATCCTCAAAACCAGTTTAAAACACCATAAACATATTTTGTACTCACATTAGCCAGCTGTACATATGCAGACCTGTGCTGTTGTATCCACTTTTGCAACGTAGAAGTAAGCTATTTTATGTGACTGTGCAAGACTTGTTTCATTAGCCGTTATAGGTAAATAGTATAACAAAATGCGGTAAATAGTCAAACTAATTCCTAGGCAGATATTAACTTGGGACTATATTAGGTGAAGCACTGCTACAGAGATATCACGCAACACATGCACAACATACGCCGGTATGTTGACAGAAGTTTGGGGATTTCATATGTTGAAAGTTGTGTGATATCTCTGCGCCCCAGTGCTTCGCCTGTGCTTCCCCATAATATTCCAAGTTAATATCTGCCTAGGAAATCGCCTAGTCTTAATCTGCATCGCTATTTGTATTCGTTGTGAATACGCAGACCATAAGAAGTAATTAGGTGTTTTTTTATTATTTTTATTACTTTTACTCAGGACATGCTAGCTGGCAACATAGGATTCCTTTCATTATGCTAAGCTAAGCTAGCGACGACCCAGGCAAACTAAAACAAGCATGCACTGAGACAAAAATGCATTTGCCCACATATCTAAATGTAGGAAAGATGTTGAATAAGCACTATTTCTACAAACGCTGGAGTGTTCCTTTAAAATAGGCAATCTTAGCAGTTTACACAGTTTGACTATATTTATTTTCGCCAGACACCATCCGTATTGAAATTATGTGAAAGATTGGTGTGCAAATGGTAGCTCAGGTAGGTCAAAAAAACATGAGAAGCTTCAGGATAATGCATCAGCAATCCCAGACATTTGCATTCGGATGGCATTTCGCAAAGGACCGTCGAGTTTGCCAGAAAAACAGTAGGTAATTTTCCCTGGGGTTGTGTGAGAAAAACAGACTTGGCAGATTCAGATGGGATTAAAATCACAAAGTACGCCTGCGAAACACAAATTTCTCTAATGTCCCCTGGGAAAACTAATCCCATCCGAACAGGGCTTTAATGAAAGAGACCCATTGTTTTTTGCTATAGTAAGACTCACCTGCTGCAGTGCACCTGTGAAGCAGGTCTTGGCCGCCGTCAGGTCTCTTTTTTTCCAGTACTGCTCTCCCAGTGTGTTCCAACCCTCAACCAAACCCGGTTCCAGTTTAACAGCCCGGGATAGACACTCCTCTGCAGCCTGACTGAATCCCGGAGAGACATTCAGACATCGACCCCGCAGCAGCAGGAACTGGGCGCTGTGTTTGTACACGTCTGTTGAAAGAGAGGACAGGGCATAATATTAATAAATATATAATAATAATAATACAAATATTATGATGCATTTATACTTACAAAAGTGACAACATGATTCAAAAATAAAGGATTCTGCTATAGTTTTTAGCAACAATTTTTCAGAATAGATTTTATTAAGACTTTTTTACAAGACAAATTTGTAGAAAACAAAAGCTATATTTGGATGGTAATTGTTTCTCATATGGACATCATCTGTAAAAAAAGAAATTGCATGGCACCTCAGTGATAATACAAACCCAGAAACGTTGCATGACCTTGCTGTAAATAAAATGTCATATGCTTAGAGTAATAAGAATAAATTCATATTTAATTTAATAATAGGAAAATAATGTCCTATTTATTTTTTAATTATTTTTTTGTCTTGCATTTCGTCTCACAATGAAGGATACCATTTTAAAAATATGGAAATTAGCGGAAATAAGTTAAAGGCACAATATGTAAGAGTTTTGGATTAAAATATCCAAAAACCACTAGAACAATGTTATATATTTTGTTTACTTACATTATCCCAGATGTTTCCAAGAATGTTTAAATCCAGAGAAATAGTCTCAAAGTCACTGCTGAGCAACACACTCAAATGTATCTAATAAGATAAAGCAGCGCTGCGTTACCCCACATACGCATGACCGGAAGAAGCGGAAGCGCTCGACTACGGCATCATAAAAGCTCAACGAAATCTCTGCGTCATCAAGCTACGCCTGTGTTTTGAATAAGCGACCTCTAGCGAAGAAAAATTGTATATTGTGTCTCGCTGAGGCGGAGTGGTGATGAAATATTGTTCTTTTAAGTACTTTCCAGCATTTCAGTAATAAAAGTTGAAATCTTTAAAACACTTGCAAATTACAGCGAAGTATAACAGTTAATGTACGGTGCTCGGCAGGGGTCAAAAAAGGATTAAAACACTGGATTTTGAATTAATCTCTTCTGATGTGGATTCGGACAGCAATTAAATTACTGCACGACCTTGGTGTTTGTTTATAGGTTATTAAGCCAGGGATTTTTACACGGGTGGTGTGAGAAAAACACTGACATTCTGGATTTCCGAAGGCAATAAAAACAAAGACTAGCCCCTGTAAATGTTGAAAATACCTTAAAACCACATGAGAAACCATTACTGTCTGAATAGGGCTAAACATGTGATGCCCACCTTCCTTTTCCTCCAGCCTCTCAAGTGTCTTTGCCATCTCTTGAGCAACATCATTCTGTTTCCTACCAGCATCTTCAACACTGTGTGTCTCAAAGTAACGGTCCCTAAAGGAGTACAGATCATCCACCAGCTCCTGTGAGAAAGAGAAACGGGCTATTATTAAACAACTCAAAGGCATTTCATGCATTAAAGGAAAAGTTCGGGCAAAAATAAATTCTGTCATCTCATCTCTTTACTGTCCCTGTGAAACACAAAAGCAGATCTTTGACAGAATGACAGCCTCAGTCACCGCACACTTGCTGCATTGCATCCGTTTTCAATGAAATTAAAGCAATTCGTGAGTGAGTTTGTCAGAAAATCTTCTTTTGCATTCACAGAAAAAAGAACATTAAAGAGTGTACTTAATTGCTGCTTCCCATTACAAAAATTACTATTGAACATACATCTTCTATCAACACATATTATGATAAACGCGTTTGTCATATATATAGTACTTGTCATATACAGTATTTTTCATTACAAAATATCATAATTAAAGAGAGATGTTATAAATACAATGACAAAAAGATTAGGAAAGCTTCTCACATCGCCTAAAATGAGCACAAACGAAATGATTATGGATTTACAGTATTACAGTAAGTGTCTCCTTGCAGAGAGAGGTGAGAGAGGTGAATGATGGATAAAACAAGCATTACACGACATGATGGATAACACGTCCGTCTAAAGGCTACACTACAGAGTTTAATCATAAAGATGCAGATGCTGCTTGTCTTGTAACCTGCTCGCTCTCTGTTGTTGCAGTGCAGTGTATCAGTTGTTATAGTGACAGGCGGTGCAGCAGCCATGTGTACATTATACATCATCATCTAAATGCGGTTATGTCCATTTATTTGAGCTCACGAAATGACAAAAGGAGATTAAATTGTCCATTCAAACCTTTAACACTTGCAAATCATCTTTGTCTGTTGTTTTCTCCCCATCATTGTCAACCTCGGCCATCTTTACTTAGAATGTAAAGCAGAGCGCGAGCAAGAGTGATAAACACAGACGGGCGAGTACGGGCGCCCCCTACGGGTCAGGAGACGGTAGTTTATTCAGAGTTTGACCCCCAAAAAAGTGTCATAATCTATATTTACAAATATTTGATGAATTTTGATCATTATTTATACGCTTAAAGTATTTTAGGTTTGAATGAAATACTTTATAAATATGATTTATGAATTATTTGCAAACAAACGAGCACAAAAATATTTGCATAGATAGATAGATAGATAGATAGATAGATAGATAGATAGATAGATAGATAGATAGATAGATAGATAGATAGATAGATAGATAGATAGATAGATAGAAATGGTGAGCTCCAATCCAAGCACCGCGAATGTAATGGGAAGTAAAAGTGCGCATGCGCATGTGATCACAGGCAGTCATGAGACTCTCTTGAAGCACAGGTTATGATGTTCCGATGATCCTGTTGGGCGATGATGATGTTTTTGTCTTTCTTTCTCGGTTTACTGCTCATGACAGTCTCTGGAAACGATGCGGTTGAGAAGGTCCAAGCTTTCGTCGTTCCTCACAGTCACATGGATGTTGGCTGGGTGTACACCGTCCAGGTAAAACGCAGGTTTTGAATGACGGCTCTCTCTGTGTATAAGTTGAGCTATATCAGTGTTATCCAACTCTTCTGTCACAGGAGAGCATGCACGCGTATGCCAGTAATGTGTACAGCAGTGTAGTGGAAGAGCTTTCCAGAGTCAAAAGCCGCAAATTCATCGCAGTTGAGCAGGAGTTTTTCAGACTTTGGTGGGTGAATGTGGCATCAGATTGGCACAAGAAACAGGTAAGGACTGATTAGCTTTTTTGTAGGTTAATCAGTTTACCATAAAACTTAAGGCAGAAGTTTTCATGTTTAAAGACCCAAAACTGTGAAATAAATGTATTTATATTATTAAAAAAATATTAAATGTTATATGGAAAATATTTAGGGTGCATTTACATTACAACAATGTACTAACAACGAAACGTTGTCAAATGATCCCGTTCACACAAAGGCTGAATCCGAAACCGCCCCCCTAAACCTTCAATCACTATTCCCTACTTTAATCCACTAATGCAGTTTGAATATAGCTACCTTTTAAATTTTAGTATGGTTGTCCCTTGCATGAGGATGATTATATATTCAAGGGTGTATGGCATCCAAAAGGTTGAAAACCCCTGGTTTAATACCCCTGGTGACTTGTTTTCATATGTCAGGTGAGACAGCTGCTGCACGAAGGTCGTCTGGAGTTTATAATCGGCGGTCAGGTGATGCATGATGAAGCAGTGACTGATGTAGATGATGCCATTCTTCAACTCACAGGTGTGTGAACCCAACACTTTCTTCATAAATGAAACTAGAGCATATGGTTTTGCCATAGTACAGATGGTCTTACCATAGTACTGATTGATTACCATAGTTATGTAACATTGAATTTACACAGTACTTGAATACTATTAGTGTTGTTAACCGTGTTTGATATAGTTATAGCTCTTCTTACCCCCTCCTCTGTCTGGCTTGTAGAGGGTCATGGCTTCTTGTATGAGACTTTTGGTGTTCGGCCACGTTTTGCATGGCATGTTGATCCGTTTGGTGCATCAGCCACCACCCCCATCCTCTTTGCCCTTGCGGGGTTTGACGCTCACCTCATCTCTCGCATCGACTACGACCTTAAAGATGGCATGCAGAAAAACAAGGTTGTACTTTTGTATCAATGGTTTGTACTGTATTTATAGTGGGAAATGTGTTTTATACACAGATGAGCCAACACATTATGACCACCTGCCTAATATTCTCATGGCTGCAAAAACAGCATTGACCCGCTGAGACAGGGACTCTTCACGACCCCTTAAGGTGTCCTGTGGTATCTATAGCAGCAGATCCTTCAAGTTCTGTAGGTTGCGAGGTGGAGCTGCCGTGGATCGAACTTGTTGGTCCAGCACATTCCACAGAGGCTAGATTGGATTGAGATCTGGGGAGTTTGGAGGCCAAGCAACAACTTGAACTCGTCATCATGGTCGTCAAACCGTTTCTGAACAATGTGTGCAGTGTGGCAGGCAAATTATCCTGCTGAAAGAGGCCACCAGGGAACAACATAGTCATGAAGGGGAGTGCCTGGTCTGTAACAATGTTTAGGTAGGTGGCACGTGTCAAATTTACCCAGGGTTTCCCAGCAGAACATTGCCCAGAGCATCACACATCCTCCACCGGCTTCCCACTGTGCATCCGGGTGCCATCACAAGCCTTGCCGTTTCAGAGATTCTCTGACTCAATCGCCTTGCCATAACAATTTGGCCCTTGTCAAAGTCACTCAGATCTTTATTACTGCCCATTTCTCCTGCATCCGGCACGTTGATTACGAGAACTAATTATGTGTTTACCATCTATTTTACCCAGACCTTCATATGTGGCCTTGTTAGGAGATGATACATGATATTCACGTCACCTGTGACTGGTCATAATGTTTTGGCTCATCAGTGTACATGAATGCAGCTCTGCATTTACAGGTCCTTCTAAAAAAATTAGCATATTGTGAGAAAAGTTCATTATTTTCCATAATGTAATGATAAAAGTTAAACTTTCATATATTTTAGATTCATTGCACACCAACTGAAATATTTCAGGTCTTTTATTGTTTTAATACTGATGATTTTGGCATACAGCTCATGAAAACCCAAAATTCCTATCTCAAAAAATTAGCATATTTCATCCTGAACAACAAAAGAAAAGTGTTTTTAATACAAAAAAAGTCAACCTTCAAATAATTATGTTCAGTTATGCACTCAATACTTGGTCGGGAATCCTTTTGCAGAAATGACTGCTTCAATGCGGCGTGGCATGGAGGCAATCAGCCTGTGGCACTGCTGAGGTGTTATGGAGGCCCAGGATGCTTCGATAGCGGCCTTAAGCTCATCCAGAGTGTTGGGTCTTGCGTCTTAACTTTCTCTTCACAATATCCCACAGATTCTCTATGGGGTTCAGGTCAGGAGAGTTGGCAGGCCAATTGAGCACAGTAATACCATGGTCAGTAAACCATTTACCAGTGGTTTTGGCACTGTGAGCAGGTGCCAGGTCGTGCTGAAAAACAAAATCTTCATCTCCATAAAGCTTTTCAGCAGATGGCAGCATGAAGTGCTCCAAAATCTCCTGATAGCTAGCTGCATTGACCCTGCCCTTGATAAAACACAGAGGACCAACACCAGCAGCTGACATGACACCCCAGACCATCACTGACTGTGGGCACTTGACACTGGCATTTCCTTCTCCCCATTTCGTCTTCCTCCAGACTCTGGCACCTTGATTTCCGAATGCAAAATTTGAGCAACAGTCCAGTGCTGCTTCTCTGTAGCCCAGGTCAGGCGCTTCTGCCGCTGTTTCTTGTTCAAAAGTGGCTTGACCTGGGGAATGCGGCACCTGTAGCCCATTTCCTGCACACGCCTGTGCACGGTGGCTCTGGATGTTTCTACTCCAGACTCAGTCCACTGCTGCAGGTCCCCAAGGTCTGGAATCGGTCCTTCTCCACAATCTTCCTCAGGGTCCGGTCACCTCTTCTGCAGCGTTTTTGCCACACTTTTTCCTTCCCACGGACTTCCCACAGAGGTGCCTTGATACAGCACTCTGGGAACAGCCTATTCGTTCAGAAATGTCTTTCTGTGTCTTACCCTCTCGCTTGAGGGTGTCAATGATGGCCTTCTGGACAGCAGTCGGGTCGACAGTCTTACCCATGATTGCGGTTTTGAGTAATGAACCAGGCTGGGAGTTTTTAAAAGCCTCAGGAATCTTTTGCAGGTGTTTAGAGTTAATTAGTTGATTCAGATGATTAGGTTAATAGCTCGTTTAGAGAACCTTTTCATGATATGCTATTTTTTTGAGAATTTTGGGTTTTCATGAGCTGTATGCCAAAATCATCAGTATTAAAACAATAAAAGACCTGAAATATTTCAGTTGGCGTGCAATGAATCTAAAATATATGAAAGTTAAATTTGTATCATTACGTTATGGAAAATAATGAACTTTTTTCACAATATGATATTTTTTGAGAAGTTTTTCTGATATTTTCCTGTATAGTTTTCAGACTGCCACTTAAATTAAGATACATTGGTACATATGATAATACTGCAACTCTGTTTGTAGAAATTGCAGTTTGTGTGGAGAGGTTCTCCCTCCTTAAAGGAAAAACAAGAGATATTCACACACACCATGGACCAGTTCAGCTACTGCACACCATCATACCTCCCCTTCTCTAACAGGTGACGTCCAGTAACAAATCTTTATTTTGCAACACCTCTATTGTGATTTCTGAGTTGTTGTTTTTTGCCATTTGTGGTGAGTAATTTTTTTAGGATGCATTAAATAGATCAAAAGTGACCATAAAAACATCTATAATGTTGCAAGAAATATATATTTCAAATTAATGCTAATCTTTTAAACTTACTAATTATTAAACAAATTCTGAAAAGAAATGTCACGGTTTCCACAAAAATATTAAGCTACACAACTGTTTTCAATAGTAATAATAATAATAAATGTTTCTTGAGCATCAGATTAGCATATTAGGATGATTTCCTAAGGATCACGTTACACTGTACTGATGCTGAAAATTCACCTTCACCATCACAGGAATAAATTATATTTTAAAATATATTCAAATAGAAAGCAGTTATTTTAAATTGTGATAATATCTCACAATATTACTTTAATTTTCATCAAATAAATGCAGCCAGCCCAACCCCAAACTTTTGCATGATTGTGTTAACAAAAAGCATAAAAAAGTTTGAGGATGCTTTAAAAATGGATTGTGGTTGATTCCAGGTCGGGGTTTTACTGGAATGGTGTTGCCTTGTTTCCGGACCCTCCTAAAGATGGCATATACCCTAACATGAGTCTGCCAGTGACCAAGGAAACTGTGGAGCTTTATGCACAGGCCATGGTGGACAACATCAGAATGAGGGCCCAGTGGTTCAGAACCAGCCATGTTCTCTGGCCTTGGGTCGGTTTAGCTCCATCATCCGACAGGCTAACATATGCATTGTTTCTTTTATATATTCAATCAATTTAAAAGGATTTATTGTATTTACAGGGTTGTGACAAGCAGTTCTACAATGCATCAGTGCAATTCATGAACATGGATGTTTTAATGAACTACATTAACGCACACAGTGACAAGTATGGAGTTGCAGTTCAGTACGCCACGCTAAAGGACTATTTCCAGATGGTGCACCAAACAAATCTGTCCTGGGATGTGAGAGAAAACCAAGACTTCCTTCCTTACTCAACAGGTTTTCTCAAAAGCTACTATAATTGTGATTACTGCATTTCTGAATGACAAAATGGTCTTGAATGGTCTTTTATCCTGTTTCCTAGAACCGTTTCAGGCCTGGACTGGGTTCTACGCTTCCAGAAATGTTTTGAAAGGCGTAGCCAGACGAGCGAGTTCCCTCCTGTATGCAGCAGAGTCTCTCTTCACTAGATACCGCATCAGCTACCCAGAAGGCCCAGTTCAGAGAGAGTGGGCTCTAGACAAACTCAAAGCCCTGCGATGGGCTGTCTCTGAGGTGCCTGGTTTTAAACTTATCTTGTTGTGCCACAATCATTTCACAATCAGCTTTAGGTAAAATGGCATTCACAAATGACTCTTAATAAGTTGCAATGACTTTTTAATTATAAATATATTTCATTAAGGTCCATTAAAGGCAAGCGATTTCTGAGAAACACTGTTGATATTTGAAATCAGCCTAAACACACACAACCCTTCCTTTATTGCTCCGCCCCCAAAATGCATAAACATGCAATGCAACAATGGATGTAAACCCGAATAATAAAACATTTGTTAAGAAATAGAAATCCCTTAGCCTGACGTCGTCTTACTCAGATTCTAGTCAGAATATGAGTCTGATTCTGCTCCATTGGGCTGTGAATATGAGGCGTGTTTCAACCGAACCAGGAAAGACCTCAATTGGATAGACCTACAACCAATCAGAGCAACAGAGTAAGTGACGTATGTTGAGCGAAGCATAGTTGTCAACAGAACTCAACTGCACGCACACTGGAAGAAGTAGAAGAAGATGAGTGTAAACGATCTTTGCCGATGTTGTAAAAATAATTCAAGGATAAACGGAGTACTTACCAACATTTTTTGAGAGAAATAGTAAAGGTGAATGCATAAACGAACAAGTTCTCCGTTTAGTACATTTACATTACATTTACATTTAGTCATTTAGCAGACGCTTTATCCAAAGCGACTTACAAATGAGAGTAATAGAAGCAACCAACACTAGTCAAGGGCAACAATATGCAAGCGCTGTAACAAGTCTCACTAAACACAAAACACAGGACAGTTTTTTTATTTTTTTTTTTTTTAAATAACAAACAGTAACGAATAGAGTGATAAGTGCTATTCTTTATTGGTCAAGTGCTGCTGGAAAAGAAGTGTCTTGAGATGTTTTTTGAAAATGGCTACAGACTCGGCTGCTCGAACTGAGACAGGCAGGTCATTCCACCAGGTGGGAACGGTCCAGGAAAAGGTCCTAGTGAGGGATTTCATGCCTCTTTGAGATGGCACCACTAGGCGCTGCTCACTTGCAGAACGCAAGCTTCTGGAGGGTGTAAGTCTGAGCAAGTGAGTTTAGGTATACTGGTGCAGAGCCTGCGGTTGCTTTGTAGGCGAGCACCAGAGCCTTGAATTTGATTCGCGCAGCTATCGGCAGCCAGTGAAGACTGATGAAGAGAGGTGTGACATGAGCTCTCTTCGCTCGTTGAAGACCACTCGCCTGCTCTGGATCAGCTGCAAGGGTTTAACAGTGGATGCTGGAAGGCCCGCTAGAAGAGAATTACAGTAGTCCAGTCTGGAGAGTACAAGAGCTTGGACCAGGAGTTGAGTGGCCTGCTCTGATAGGAAGGGTCTAATCTTCCTAATGTTGTATAGCGCAAATCTGCAGGACCGGTTGTTGCAGTAATGTGGTCAGTGAATTTAAGCTGATCATCAATCACAACTCCAAGGTTCCTGGCAGTCCCGGACGGAGTTATGGTTGATGAACCGAGCTGAATGGAGAGAGTATGTCGAAGTGCTGGGTTGGCTGAGACCACAAGCAGTTCTGTCTTTGCCAGATTGAGTTGAAGGTGTTGTTCCTTCATCCAGGCAGAAATGTCTGTCAGGCAGGTAGCGATCCGAACCCCAACTGTGGGATCATCTGGTTGAAATGAGAAGTAGAGTTGAGTGTCATCAGCATAGCAGTGATAGGAAAAGCCATGTTTCTGGATGACAGATCCTAGAGATGACATGTAGATGGAGAAGAGAAGTGGTCCAAGCACTGAGCCCTGAGGAACTCCAGTAGCAATATGATGTGACTTAGACACTTCACCTCCATGACACCCTGAAGGACCTACCTGAGAGGTAAGACTTGAACCACTGGAGAGCAGTTCCTGAGATCCCCATCTTCATGAGTGTTGACAGGAGGATTTGGTGGTTAACTGTGTCAAAAGCAGCAGACAGATCCAGCAGGATAAGTACTGAGGATTTGGAAGCTGCTTTTGCCTGTCTCAGTGCTTCAGTAACCGAGAGCAGGGCAGTCTCAGTTGAGTGGCCGCTTGAATCCAGATTGGTTGTTGTCCAGGAGGTTGTTCTGTGCAAGAAACATAGAGAGTTGGTTGAACACTACTCTCTCAAGTGTCTTAGCAATAAAAGGCAGAAGGGACACCGGTCTGTAGTTTTCTAAAAGTGCTGGGTTCAGAGAGGGTTTCTTAAGCAGTGGGGTTACCCGAGCCTGCTTGAATGCTGTGGGGAAAGTCCCGTGTGAAGAGAGGTGTTGACGATGTGGGTGAGTGCAGGAGTAATTGACGAAGTAATGGCCTGAAGCAGGTGAGTGGGGATAGGATCAAGCGGACAAGTAGTGGGGTGTTTGGAAAGGATGAGTTTGGAGACTTCTGTTTCAGAGAGCAGAGAGAAAGAGGGTAGCGTGTGTGTGACGGTTGATGAGATGTGTATGTCAGTTTGTGGTGCGGAGAATTGGCTGCTAATGGAGGAGGTTTTGTTTGTGAAGAAAGATGCAAAGTCGTCAGCTGTAAGAGTTGATGACGGAGGGGGAGGAGGCAAAGAAGAGAGGAGAATGTTCTGAAAAGTGCACGAGAGTCAGAGCAGTTGTTGATTTTGTTGTGATAGTATGTAGTTTTTGCAGTGGAGACATGTGCAGAGAAGGAAACAAGAAGAGACTGATACAAGGTAAGATCAGTAGAGTTCTTAGATTTGCACTTTCTCTCTGCCACCCTGAGGCCAGAGCGATGTTCGCGGAGAACATCAGACAGCCAGGGGCAGAGGGTGTGGTGCGGGCTGGTCTAGATGAAAGGGGGCAAAAGCTGTCTAAACAAGATGTTAGAGTGGAGCAAAGAGTGTCAGTAGCACTGTTAGTGTCCAGAGCTGAGAACTGAGCAGGTGGAGGAAGTGAGGATGAAACCATAGTGGATAGACGAGAGGGAGAGAGAGAGCGAGATTACGCCGAAAGGTGATCTGTGGATTAGTATGAGTTGTATCAGGAGTGAGTATGAGGTTAAGAGTGACGAGGAAGTGGTCGGAGGTGTGCAATGGAGTCACTAAAGTGTTGTTGTCTGTAGAGCAGTAGCGTGTGTAGATAAGGTCCAAATGATTACCTGATTTGTGAGTAGCCGTGGTAGATACTCGCTTAAGGTTAAAGGAGGTGAGTAGAGAGGTGAAGTCTGCAGCCTGGGGTTTATCAAGGTGGATGTTGAAGTCACCAAGCAGCACCAGGAGTGCCATCTTCAGGAAAGTTGGAGAGTAACATATCCAACTCCTCCAAGAAGTTGCCCAGTTGACCTGGGGGGCGATAAACAACTACAACATGGATTTTAGCAGGGTGAGTGATAGTGATTGAGTGTGATTCAAATGAGCTGTTGCCAGAGAGAGATGGTATGGGCTCAAATTTCCAATCCTTTGTGATGAGCAAACCAGTACCTCCACCTCTCCCAATTGGACGAGGTGAGTGCGAAAAGGAGAAATTAGTTGAGAGGGCAGGAGTGGCGTGTCTTCTGGTTTGATCCAGGTCTCAGTTAGGGCCATGAGACTTAGATTAGAATGAGTGGAGATAGCTGAAATAAAGTCTGCTTTGTTTACAGCCGACTGGCAATTCAGAGACCAATTGGAATGGACAGTAATGTGGTAGAGGAAATCGGTACCTAAGCAGATTATTAGGATTACGGCATCGTGAATACACAGAGCGTGGTTTACGGGTGGTAGTGGTAATAGTGGAGATTTGAAAGCACATAGTGAATAGGGATTAAAGAATAAACAAACGAAAACAAGCAAAATACCAAAGTAAAGAAAGCTATACTCAAGTGCCTTGTCGGTGTCCTTGCTCGAGTGGAGTCGCGCAGAGTAGAGTCGCTGGTCTTTACACTCTTTGGTCTTCACACAATGAGGGCTTCACACGAGGGCTGCGCTTCGCTGCCGCGAGTCCCGCTCTATTTATACACACTCCTTATTGAATTCAGCTGGCTACGCCTCGTCGATACTGTTAACTCGCGAGGCCACGTGGTCAAACCGTGAACAAACGCTACTTCACAACACAACACACTACACTATGCAGACAAACGTACTAAATAACAGCTGAGTTACAAAAACAAGGAGAACAATGATACAGTACTCACACAGTCGTTGCCTTTCCTGTTGCTCGAATGCTTCTCTCTAACTACATGTAAACAATGCAATGCTTATATACAACGCTGGCTTAGGCCACGCCTGCCGATACTGTTAACCGAGGCCACGTGGTCAAACCGTGAACAAACCGCTTAGTAAACAAATTCAACCCAAGCGCTCTTAGGTGACGTGAAGGATTACGTTACTGTTGTTCATTTGTCCATTGTATAAAGCCCACCCTGACAATTTCATTGGTCCGAATAGCTCTGCTTCGAGAATAGTTGCTCCACAACGGATCATGTCCAGACCGAACTTCCCGACCTCAAATGTTGTGGGCGGGGCTAAGTTCGGCTGGCATCCAGGCTAGAAATCCATGCCCAGTTTCAGTTAAATTAAAGTTTGTCTAAATTAAAAGAAACAAGTTAATAAAACTCAAAACAATGCAACAGTTCAGATTACTTAAAACTATCACTTTTGTGAACTCAACCGGAAAAGAAAGTTGTGTACTCAAAAGTTAATTTGATTGAGCTAATTTGTTTAATTTTACCTTCTCAAACCAATTACCGGTAATTATTTTGAGCTTTAGGGTTTACAGTGTGGCTGAAGTGAAGCAAAATAATACTTTGCAAATAATAAAGTGAAGATGATGATCAAAAGAGAAGGATGAACAAACACACAGTACACAAAAGCATATACAGTGGGTACGGAAAGTATTCAGACCCACTTGCGTTTTTCACTCTTTGTTAAATTGCAGCAATTTGCTAAAATCATTTAATCATTAAATACTTAGGACCATGTGATATTTCAGTGTTTCTTTTTTAATAAATCTGCAAAAATGTCAACAATTCTGTGTTTTTCTATCAATATGGGGTGCTGTGTGTACATTAATGAGAAACAAAATGAACTTAAATGATTTTAGCAAATGGCTGCAATATAACAAAGAGTGAAAAATGTAAGGGGGTCTGAATACTTTCCGTACCCACTGCATATGCAAGAGTTGGTTGGTTTGAGCCACTTTCAACAGCGATTTTTTTTTTTCAGAAATCATTGCTGCACCTTTAGGATCCTCTTTTGGTGTTAAAAAAACTACTGTCAGGATTTACTAAAGACACACAGTGAGACATAAAAAGCTAAAAAAGCGTGGACAGTGTTATATTTGTGGCTGACCTTATTGCATATGCATTTGAAGGAGTTTCCCTTACGCGGTATTTATTGGAGAGTATTTAAATGTATCATGCGAGGTGATTTACTGAGGTTTTCGCTTGTCAATTTACTGGTGTTTGAGCCATTATTTACCACCCAAAAAAGCATGTCAAACCAGACGCTAACCGGTAGATTGTGTTGGTCATTATGGAAATGATCCGGCTGCGTCTGTTCTTTAATTTGCACGTTGTCAGTAGGTCACGCGCTGACCTTTCCACTCCCATCTGCTCTTCTTTGGATTTGCGCTTTCAATAAAATTTGCCCTGTTTAGTAAATCTGGCCCATAATGTCTACCTAGTATTAAAATCCTTTCTCTCTTGAATTAAGAGCAAATCAAGCATTATACCTCTAAGATATTAATAATGGTTTGTATATGACAAAACATGCTTGACTACCCATTATTTGATCTGATATGCCAGGTTCAGCATCATGATGGGATCACAGGGACTGAATCCCCCAAAGTGGCCGATATGTACATGGAGCATCTCATGCAAGGCATGATGGGAGCTGAGGAACTATTGGCAGCCATTTTCTTGCTTCCACAGACCATTAAACCTTCCAATGACATCCATCACCCACCCCAAACCAGACCCACCACAGTGAAGACAGGTATATTTCTTTATTTAGATTCTCTGAATCTTTCTTCTGAGCAGGATCGATATTCTCTGTCCAACTTTTTGTCGTCTGTCTCTTTAAATGCTCGAGCTCTTTAAAGCAGGATGGATTCTGATAATGTCTATTGTTTTAGCCATGGTGTGGACTTCCTTATTCGTGTAGAATTAGAACGATTATTAAAACTTTATAGTTATTGTCCTTGGTGTGAATAATCTTAATACTGAATAATCTTGTCCTAAAATTCTTCTTCACTGATAGATACACAATATGTGACTCTAGTTTTTAGCCTCTTTTCTTTGTTCTTGATGTCTATATTCACAATCAATTGATAAGATAAGCTTGATAATTTAGTGCATTTTTTAATTATATTATCATGGTCTATTTGCCAACACTAGTATCAATATTAATAGTCATCAATATTAAAATGAGAAGAGTTTGGTTGATCATGGGTTACACTAAGAGGAGTAGGTTTTGTTGTGGTTTCAGACTCAGGAAAGGTTCTTGAACAGCATATCATCGTGTACAACCCCCTAGCCTGGAACATTTCAACATATATTAATATTTCTGTGCCGTATGCAATGGCAGTTGTGCTTGACGATGATGGAAAGGCAGTACCTGCTCAGGTACCAAAACACAAACAACAGTGCATAGTCCACTCCATTATTTCCAGAGTTTTTCTTTTTAATATTCATAATCTTTCTCTACATCCCAATCATTGCTTCTATCATGACATGTTTTTTCAACTGATAACAAACTCAATAATTCACTGCAGATCCAGCAGTCGATGGAGTCTTCCACTGACTACGATCTGTTCTTCGTTGTTGAGCTGGGTGGACTGCAGTACAGAAAGTACATTGTTCAGTTCCCACAATCCCACTTTGATGCTGCGTGTGGGTCGACTCATGTGGCCAGAGTAGTGAAATTTAAGAAGAAGAATGTGAGCCAGTGGAAACAGACAGGACGGAAGTTGTTACCAGTGCTGAATGAGTGCTACAAACTGATGTTTGACCAAGAGACAAACCTTCTGCACAGCATCACAGACCGGCAAGTTCTTCTTAAGTGTGTTTCATGTTTCCAAATCGGTGGAACATTTAAAATTTCATTTCGGACATTGCATATCTATTACAGGGGCAAAAAGATGCGCGTTAGAGTACGGCAGGACTTCTGGGAGTATGAGGCCAACGGGGACATCCACTCTGGGCCGATCTCAGACAACTACATCTTTACTGCCAACGGCTCTGCTATTCCTGCATACAAATCTGTGGCCATGGAGATTGTGCCAGGGAAGATCGTTTCAGAGATACGTCAGTATTTCTACAGGTGAAAGACAAGATGTTCTTTGATATCCTTAATTGATTATACCCGCCTGTTTTTAAGGATGTTGTTCTCCCTAAAATACAAGTAAACAATTTGCCTTTATTTATAGTTGTGTTGTGACATTAAAATTCTAGTCAGTTATAGGCATGTGCCGGTATCAATTTTTCATGTTGCGATTAATTGCTGAAGCTTTTATCACGGTATACGGTATTATCACGATATTGAAATAAGTTGCAAAAAAAGTGTTGTAATAGTATACCAGGTTTAAGAACTCTTTTTGTAATAACAAAAATAACTCTGAATGTTTAAATACAATAATACAATGCACCAAAAATATATAAAAGTTAAATTTTAAGTGCAAAAGAATTAGGCTATAAAGAACAACAGGTAACATTAACTAAGATTGAGCAATAGCTACATTTGTTACAGAAAGTTTTTTTTGAAGTTAGTTAAGAAATACAACTGTTTGGTAATAATGAATTAACATGTTAACTAATGAAGCCTTATGTCTCAAAGTTTTACTGAACAATAACAAATAATCAGAAAATGTCTAATCATTAGGGCATGCTGTAGTCCAAATTTAAAATATAAAAATGTTTAAGTTTGAAAATAAATAGCCTGTTAAGTCTTTAAGTATTAAGTATTTGGTGCTGTGATAAACAACATTGAAATTACTAATGTAGCATTCCGGCTGAACAGATGCAATTACTCTCAGGAACTGATGTTTGTAAAGGGTTTAATTCCAAAAAACACCGTAAGAGCTGAATAAAACAAACAAACAAACAGACAATAATTAGACATCTGTGCAAATTGTATAAATGTCCATAAACTAATACATATACATTTTCAATCTAGATGGCCTACACAATACAGTTCGAGACAAAGCATATTTTAATATACAGGCTAATGTAATAACCTTGCATTACTGTCCTGTAGTAAGCTTGAATAACAAATTATGTTAACATTGACAGTAGCAACCTTTAATGCACATAAAGCACTTAGCAAAATTAGTTTTAAAACAATTGACAAACTTCTATCAAAGTGCCTGAATGACCTATGAATTTATAAATTGCTTTATTTACAACAATCTCCCTTTAAGAGAGCAATATTAACTAAATGAAACACCTGCGCTACAATTAATTAATTTTGGTACAACTGACAATTTCAAATTAGAGAGAAAAACATTAATATCTCGAATCAAGACTTGATTTACTGTAAACAAGCCATCTCAAGCGCACACCAAGAGAAATCATCCACTAAATGTAAATAGATAGAAAATATAAATACTTCAATGTCTCTCAAAATGTACTTTGCAGAATAAAATTCAAACAGTACCTTGTGCCCTTCATCAGCCAGGAGCTATATGGTAGAGAGAAACCTTTTAAACGTAAATACACAAGAGAGTACCCATCGATTAACCTTTCCTCTCTGGTAGCGTTAATCAGAATGATGTTTCATGAAAAAGTGCGCCAACATACACACTTCCTTATCTACACTTCAAAATAAAGGTACGTGAGGTAAGAAACAAACACTCTTGAAAACAAAAAAGAGTACGGCATTAAGTATTTCTCAAGCATTATTTGACAAACGAACATTAAAATAAAAAGTTCATTTGTAACATTTGGCTAAAGTTTAATATTAAAGTCCCTTTTGAGAAAGTCTTCTTCCTGCGTTCAATGCAACACTGCCCTCTATGGATGGAGGTAAAGGTGACAGCCCATTTCAGTGATTGGGGGATTTAATGGTCTTTTACACTCCCACCAAATCATGAGTGATTTGAATGACGTTAAGAAATATAAATCACAAATGATTTTAAAACAAAAATGTCTAAGCTATGGTGAATGAATAATAGAGAAATATGATGAAAAGGATACACTTGGTTGCTGCCGGAAGAAGCTAGATAGTCTCTAGCAACAGGATCAGTTTCTGGACTGGGACGTTCAATGACAGACATCTTCTTGAGGCGACGACCATCCTTTTCCAGGTTCCGTCACCAAGGCATACCTTGACCCTTCTCACAAGCCCATCCTTATCCGTAGTAGTCTCTGTAACTCTGGCCAGCCGCCACTCATTTCTGGGGAGATTATCAATCTTTTCCATGACAATATCTCCTACTCGCAGGTTTCTCTTTGCTGTGTGCCAGCGCTGCCTGGTGGCAATGTTGGCTAGATATTCCTTTCGCCAACGACTCCAAAACTGCTCTGCAGGTACTGAACATGACGCCACATTTTCCTTGCATAGATGTCTTCTCTGATAAATCTGCCTGGAGGTGGTAATGCTGGAACAGATTTCATAGTGAGCAGGTTATTAGGAGTGAGGGGTGCAAGGCTGTTGGGATCATTTAGGTTGTCTACTGAGAGTGGTCTACTGTTTACGATCGCCATAGCTTCATAAAAGAATGTCCGCAGTGAGGCATCGTCAGTCGGTCAGAAGAGAGTGAGAGAGTTGAGCGAAGAACATTTCTCACTGTTCTGATTTGCCTCTCCCATACCCCACCTGCATGACTTGAATGGGGTGCATTTAGAACAAAGTCACACTGCTTCTCAGCTAAGAACACCGTCAGACGGTCGGCATCGACCTCCTTGAGAGCATTTTTCAGCTCATTCTTGGCTCCTACAAAGTTGGTGCCCTGGTCACATTTAATTTGGCGCACTGCTCCCGTAATGCTACAAAACAGCGCAGGCCATTGATGAATGCATCAGTAGACATATCATTTAGCATTTCTATATGAATAGCTCTGGAGCTGAAACAGGTGAAGAGGAGGCCATATCTTTTATGTTCCTTCCGACCCAGTTTAGAGACGAAGGGACCAAAGCAGTCCATTCCACAGTATGTGAATGGTGGGGATGGATTGTATGCGCTCTGAAGGGAGGTCAGCCATCCTTTGTTCTTCCGTAGGTCTTCTGAGCTTCCGACATGTCACACAGTGATGCACTGGGATGCTACTGCTCTGCTCATTCCTGGAATCCAGTAGCCCTGCGATCTGATCTCATTAATTGTTAGACCCTTTCCTTGGTGCTTGACATTCTCATGACATTGAGAGATGATCATCTTTGTTATGTGGTGATCTTTAGGAATGATCACTGGGTGTTTGACTGAGCTGGGTAGGGGTGCATCATGAAGCCTTCCTCCCACCTTGAGAACTCCTTTGTGATCTAGGAAGGCATCAAGATGATACAGCTTGCTGCTAGGTGACAGCTGGGCTCCCTTGCTCAATACTTTAATATCCTCTGGATAGGTGCTCCTTTGTAAATCTTTAATAATTGTCGTCTAGCATCTTCTCGTTCAGCTACCGTACTGTGACTGCTGGACTTTTCCCCTTTAGCTCTGCGAATGAGGCGAGCCACACCTTGAACAGCTCTAGACCATGAAGACAGCTTTGATAAGTGGTCTGGGAGGCTGACTTCTGTTGTTTCTGCACTCAGTGTCTGAGCCTGTCTCACTTCTGGATCTCCAATCGTTAGTGATGTGTCAATGTCTGCAACAGGAGGTATATCCTTCTTCCATAAAAATGTTGGCCCTGTCAACCAATTGGATTTAAGAATCTCACCGGCGTTCAAACCTCTTGACGTGGTCAGCAGGGTTTTCATTGGTGGGAACATACCTCCACTGCTGAGAAGTAGTGCTGAGATGTATCTTCTGCACTCTATTAGCCACAAACGTGTGAAAGTGGCGTGTTCGTTGTTAATGTATCCCAGAACTACTTGGGAGTCGGTCCAGAAGTGCTCTTCTATGTCTGAATATTCCAACTCTTGTTTAAGCATATTGCTCATGGCAACTGAGATGACAGCAGCTGTCAGTTCGAGCCTGGGAATAGTCTGGACCTTAATGGGAGCAACTCTGGATTTACCTATGACCAGGGCACAATAGATGTTTCCTTCTTCATTTGTGAGTCTCAAATAGGAACACTGGCCGTATCCGCTGTTGCTGGCATCAGAGAAGTGATGAAGTTCTCTTTTGATGACCTTTCCAAAGTTTGCAGGCACATAACAGCGGGGTATATTGATCCTTTCCAAGTTCAGAAGATCAGCTTTCCAATGCTCCCACCTTGGCTGCAATTTCTTAGGAAGGGGGTCATCCCAGCCTGTTCCGTTTCTGCACATTTCCTGAAGCACTAATTTTCCATTGAGCAGGAAAGGAGCAATAAAGCCCAGTGGATCGTACAGTGATGCAACTGTGGATAATATGCCACGTCGTGTTGCTGGCTGGTCTTTCAGGTCAACAGAGAATCTAAATCTGTCAGAAACAATGTGCCAGTGGATCCCTAGAGCTCTTTCTAAAGTTGTGTCTTCGAAGTTGAGGTCAAACGTCTTTACTTCATTGGCTCGTTCAGAAATTGGAATGCTATCCAGGACAACTCTGTCATTTGAAACAAATTTGTGTAGTCTAAGACCACCTGAGGCACACAGTTGTCGAGCTTCTCTTGCTACCTGGACCGCTTCTTCTGTGCTGGTTACACTGGTGACGCCATCATCCACATAAAAGTCTGATGTGATGAGTTTTGAGCCAAGAGGATACATACACTCATTCTCCTTAGCGAGATGTTTCAAACCATAGTTAGCGCAACGGGTGATGAGGTTGCACCGAATAAATGGACCTTCATGCAGTATTCTTGTGGGTGTAAAGTTAAATCCCCATTTTCCACCAAAGAAAACGGAGGTAGTTTCGATCTGCTTCTTCCACATGAAATTGGTGAAACATCTTTTCAACATCGCACATAAGGGCAACGGGATGTTGTCTGAATCTTAAGAGAACACCAGTCAGCTTATTCATTAAATCTGGGCCTTGGAGCAAGTGGTCATTGAGGCTGGTTCCTTGGTACTTGGCAGAGCAGTCAAAGACAACACGTAGCTTGTCTGGCTTCTTAGCATGGTACACCCCATGATGAGGATGTACCACTTCTCTCCATCCTTTCCTTCATCATGCACTTCTTCCGCCTCACCTCTCTCAATGACGTCTTCCATAAAACTCACATAGTGTTCCTTGTACCTTTCATCTTTCAACAATTTCCTTTTAAGGTGATTGAGCCTTACGATGGCAAGTTGCTTATTGTTAAGCAGGTGAGGTCTCGCTTGAATGGGAGTGGCATCTCATAATGCCCATGATCGTTTTCCTTATGCCTTGCTGCAGTTTGTTCAAGAAGAGGATGTCATCCTGTGACACCGTTTTATCGTCACCAGCGTCTTTGAAGTCAGACTCCAAAACTTTAATAACATCTGCTGGAGTCACTGGGGGGAGCTCTTTAATGCTGACTCTATGACAGATGGTGTCAAAGCTTTGTGATTCATGGTGTGAAGACAGGCGACCAACAATGCTCCATCCTAGGTCTGTATGGACTGCATATGGTTCATTGTCTCCTCCTAAAATCACCTGTTTTGGTGCCAAAGCCTTTGGACAACTGTAGCCTATCAAGAGACCAACCTCACAATCCTGCAGAGGTGGAATTTTGTCCACTATTGTAGAAAGATGCTTCCAGTGTCGTGCTGTGTCACAGGTAGGGATATGAGTACGGTTTACTGGAATGGAGTCCTTAGTGTAGGCAGGGGGCAGGTTGAGGACAACGGGGGAGCTGTAGCCTCTTACTTTGAGACCTGACACCCTTTCACTTGGCATAACAACATCCTTTGCAGTCATGGTTGTCAACTTCAGTCTCACAGGACAGGAGTCAACTTGTAGCTTGTAGCTCAGTTCTCGGTCGACAAACACAGTATCACTCTGGGTGTCAAGCAGAGCATAAACAAGTTTTTCGAAGCCTGGATTCCTTTCCGTTGATACCCACACTGGCACAATCATTGAAGTATTGGTGGATGGCTCATCATTATCTACTTTGAGAGACATAGTAGTAGTTGTCTCTGTGTCACCTTGGTTTGAGAGTGGTGCTGAGTTGACTTTCCTTGAGTAGCTTTCATCATGTAGACACGTTGGATGCCTACCTCTACATGTGTCACAGGACAAACGGTGACGGCAGTCTTTTGCGCTGTGGCCTACTTTCATGCAACCGTAGCAGAGTTTGTTCTCTTTCACATACTTCCGTTTTTCTTCTAATGATTTTGCCACAAATTTAGGACAGCTGTGAATCTTATGCTTGCCGTCTTTGCAGAAGAGACACATTTTATAATTTCCTTTAGTGGGGCTTTGTTCACTTTCATAATTTTGTTTATTTTCCGTAGCTGCTTGAATGTGAAAGACGTTAGCCCTGTTCCTTTTACTGTCCTTGGGGTTCCGTTTTTCTGAAGTGGGGTCAGAAGCACGAAGAGCACTAAAGGAAGTGACAGGATTGCAAGTGATCTCTGCTTCCATTGACATGAAGGTCACAAAATCTATAAACCTTGGAAAGTCACGAGTCTCAATCAGTGTCTGAGTGACTTGACGGTTCCACCGTGCTGCTGCCCAATCTGGTAATTTGTGTACAAGTTTCTGATTTTCATCGCAATCATTTAGTATTTCAAGCCCCTTGAGGCATTGCTTGATGACATGCATTCAAGAAGTCAGAGAATTCTCTGAAACCCTCAGCATCTTTAGGCTGAATCTTAGGCCATTTGGCTAGTTTTCTCTAAATGCCTTCTGTATGACAAATGGCTGTCCGTACCGTTGGTTCAACTTGTTCCATGCATCATTATAGGCCTCATCATCATTTCTGTAGAAGATGCCATCAAGAGATTTACGAGCTGGCCCACTAACGTACCTTCTTAAATAGTGCAGCTTGTCAGCAGAAGAAATGGCCTTTCCATCAATGAGCGACACAAATGCAGCCTTCCACTCAATGAATTGGATAGGATCACCATTGAACACTGATGGTTCTGTTGTAGGTAGCCTATTTAGGGCTATGCTATCTTGGACTGCTTGAGCGAGATAAGATATATCAGATTTTGGAAGTGAGGATGTTGCTATGATGTCAGTAGGACGTGTTGCTGTGATGTTGGTAGGACATTGGATGGGAAATGGAATCACATGCTGCTGCACTGTTATGCTTACATCCTGCTGTTCCCCTGTATTTGAGACTGAAGAATGAGCGCTGACTTCGTGCAATTTCTTGATCATAAGCCTGCACTCTGGCTCTAGCTGCTTTTAGATCTTTCTCTGCCTTTAACTTTTCCAGTTCACACTTCCGAGCTTCAATCTCTTGTATCAATGAGTATTCTGCTTCTTTGGCTGCTAACTCAGCTGCTGCATCTGCCCGCTGCAATGGACATAACTGAAGACCTTGATGATGTGGGACGCGAGACAGTGGATCCGTAGACAGAGCGAGCATAATCGTGATGGAGTAACTCACGAAGGTTGTGTTTTACATTTTCTCTGTCAAAGTCCTCAAGGCATGCCATTCTGTCAAAAATTATCCTTGAAATGTCTTTTGTCACAGCTTCACAAGTATCGATTCTGCGTCTAGTGTCACTAGATGGAGCGATGTAATCTCTAATTTCCAGGTAGATGTGCATGACATCATCCCTTCCCTTCTCAAGTGTATTAATAAGAACTACTAGTTGGCTTTCACTAATGTCTGTTTTTAGCTCTTCCCTTGTCTTGCAGAGCCAGGTCCTTTCATTGTTCGTACAGTTGAATCAATCTTTTCTCCCCTTTTTGTGCCTCCTCCTGTTTATATGCACGCATCTTCCTGTGAGGTTCCGTTGGCGACCAGAACGGTGAAGCTCCTCCTCTTCCGTTCCATTATTAGGGGCTTCTACCTGCTGGTCTGGGGGTTTATTTTCAGATGCATACATTTTCTTTACAGGAGTTCAACAGACTAGATCATCGCATCAAGTTCTTTGATTACCATTAGACAGCTCAGATGTGTGGTAGGATGGATGAGGTGAAGCTGTTGTTCTTCTGGGTGAAGCTCTTACTGTAGCATTCCCGGCTGAACAGATGCAATTACTCTCAGGAACTGATGTTTGTAAAGGGTTTAATTCCAAAAAAAAGAGCTGAATAAAACAAACAAACAAACAGACAATAATTAGACATCTGTGCAAATTGTATAAATGTCCATAAACTAATACATATACATTTTCAATCTAGATGGCCTACACAATACAGTTGAGACAAAGCATATTTTAATATACAGGCTAATGTAATAACCTTGCATTACTGTCCTGTAGTAAGCTTGAATAACAAATTATGTTAACATTGACAGTAGCAACCTTTAATGCACATAAAGCACTTAGCAAAATTAGTTTTAAAACAATTGACAAACTTCTATCAAAGTGCCTGAATGACCTATGAATTTATAAATTGCTTTATTTACAACAATCTCCCTTTAAGAGAGCAATATTAACTAAATGAAACACCTGCGCTACAATTAATTAATTTTGGTACAACTGACAATTTCAAATTAGAGAGAAAAACATTAATATCTCGAATCAAGACTTGATTTACTGTAAACAAGCCATCTCAAGCGCACACCAAGAGAAATCATCCACTAAATGTAAATAGACAGAAAATATAAACACTTCAATGTCTCTCAAAATGTACTTTGCAGAATAAAATTCAAACAGTACCTTGTGCCCTTCATCAGCCAGGAGCTATATGGTAGAGAGAAACCTTTTAAACGTAAATACACAGAGAGTACCCATCGATTAACCTTTCCTCTCTGGTAGCGTTAATCAGAATGATGTTTCATGAAAAGTGCGCCAACATACACACTTCCTTATCTACACTTCAAAATAAAGTCGTGAGGTAAGAAACAAACACTCTTGAAAACAAAAGAGTACGGCATTAAGTATTTCTCAAGCATTATTTGACAAACGAACATTAAAATAAAAAGTTCATTTGTAACATTTGGCTAAAGTTTAATATTAAAGTCCCTTTTGAGAAAGTCTTCTTCCTGCGTTCAATGCAACACTGCCCTCTATGGATGGAGGTAAAGGTGACAGCCCATTTCAGTGATTGGGGGATTTAATGGTCTTTTACACTCCCACCAAATCATGAGTGATTTGAATGACGTTAAGAAATATAAATCACAAATGATTTTAAAACAAAAATGTCTAAGCTATGGTGAATGAATAATAGAGAAATATGATGAAAAGGATACACTTGGTTGCTGCCGGAAGAAGCTAGATAGTCTCTAGCAACAGGATCAGTTTCTGGACTGGACGCTTCAATGACAGACATCTTCTTGAGGCGACGACCATCCTTTCCAGGTTCGGTCACCAAGGCATACCTTGACCCTTCTCACAAGCCCATCCTTATCCGTAGTAGTCTCTGTAACTCTGGCCAGCCGCCACTCATTTCTGGGGAGATTATCAATCTTTTCCATGACAATATCTCCTACTCAGGTTTCTCTTTGCTGTGTGCCAGCGCTGCCTGGTGGCAATGTTGGCTAGATATTCCTTACGCCATGACTCCAAAACTGCTCTGCAGGTACTGAACATGACGCCACATTTTCCTTGCATAGATGTCTTCTCTGATAAATCTGCCTGGAGGTGGTAATGCTGGAACAGATTTCATAGTGAGCAGGTTATTAGGAGTGAGGGTGCAAGGCTGTTGGGATCATTTAGGTTGTCTACTGAGAGTGGTCTACTGTTTACGATCGCCATAGCTTCATAAAGAATGTCCGCAGTGAGGCATCGTCCAGTCGGTCAGAAGAGAGTGAGAGAGTTGAGCGAAGAACATTTCTCACTGTTCTGATTTGCCTCTCCCATACCCCACCTGCATGACTTGAATGGGGTGCATTTAGAACAAAGTCACACTGCTTCTCAGCTAAGAACACCGTCAGGCGGTCGGCATCGACCTCCTTGAGAGCATTTTTCAGCTCATTCTTGGCTCCTACAAAGTTGGTGCCCTGGTCACATTTAATTTGGCGCACTGCTCCCGTAATGCTACAAAACAGCGCAGGCCATTGATGAATGCATCAGTAGACATATCATTTAGCATTTCTATATGAATAGCTCTGGAGCTGAAACAGGTGAAGAGGAGGCCATATCTTTTATGTTCCTTCCGACCCAGTTTAGAGACAGAAGGGACCAAAGCAGTCCATTCCACAGTATGTGAATGGTGGGGATGGATTTGTATGCGCTCTGAAGGGAGGTCAGCCATCCTTTGTTCTTCCGTAGGTCTTCTGAGCTTCCGACATGTCACACAGTGATGCACTGGGATGCTACTGCTCTGCTCATTCCTGGAATCCAGTAGCCCTGCGATCTGATCTCATTAATTGTTAGACCCTTTCCTTGGTGCTTGACATTCTCATGACATTGAGAGATGATCATCTTTGTTATGTGGTGATCTTTAGGAATGATCACTGGGTGTTTGACTGAGCTGGGTAGGGGTGCATCATGAAGCCTTCCTCCCACCTTGAGAACTCCTTTGTGATCTAGGAAGGCATCAAGATGATACAGCTTGCTGCTAGGTGACAGCTGGGCTCCCTTGCTCAATACTTTAATATCCTCTGGATAGGTGCTCCTTTGTAAATCTTTAATAATTATCGTCTAGCATCTTCTCGTTCAGCTACCGTACTGTGACTGCTGGACTTTTCCCTTTAGCTCTGCGAATGAGGCGAGCCACACCTTGAACAGCTCTAGACCATGAAGACAGCTTTGATAAGTGGTCTGGGAGGCTGACTTCTGTTGTTTCTGCACTCAGTGTCTGAGCCTGTCTCACTTCTGGATCTCCAATCGTTAGTGATGTGTCAATGTCTGCAACAGGAGGTATATCCTTTTTCCATAAAAATGTTGGCCCTGTCAACCAATTGGATGTAAGAATCTCACCGGCGTTCAAACCTCTTGACGCGTGGTCAGCAGGGTTTTCATTGGTGGGAACATACCTCCACTGCTGAGAAGTAGTGCTGAGATGTATCTTCTGCACTCTATTAGCCACAAAGCGTGTGAAAGTGGCGTGCTTCGTTGTTAATGTATCCCAGAACTACTTGGGAGTCGGTCCAGAAGTGCTCTTCTATGTCTGAATATTCCAACTCTTGTTTAAGCATATTGCTCATGGCATGAGATGACAGCAGCTGTCAGTTCGAGCCTGGGAATAGTCTGGACCTTAATGGGAGCAACTCTGGATTTACCTATGACCAGGGCACAATAGATGTTTCCTTCTTCATTTGTGAGTCTCAGATAGGAACACTGGCCGTATCCGCTGTTGCTGGCATCAGAGAAGTGATGAAGTTCTCTTTTGATGACCTTTCCAAAGTTTGCAGGCACATAACAGCGGGTATATTGATCCTTTCCAAGTTCAGAAGATCAGCTTTCCAATGCTCCCACCTTGGCTGCAATTTCTTAGGAAGGGGGTCATCCCAGCCTGTTCCGTTTCTGCACATTTCCTGAAGCACTAATTTTCCATTGAGCAGGAAAGGAGCAATAAAGCCCAGTGGATCGTACAGTGATGCAACTGTGGACAATATGCCACGTCGTGTTGCTGGCTGGTCTTTCAGGTCAACAGAGAATCTAAATCTGTCAGAAACAATGTGCCAGTGGATCCCTAGAGCTCTTTCTAAAGTTGTGTCTTGAAGTTGAGGTCAAACGTCTTTACTTCATTGGCTCGTTCAGAAATTGGAATGCTATCCAGGACAACTCTGTCATTTGAAATAAATTTGTGTAGTCTAAGACCACCTGAGGCACACAGTTGTCGAGCTTCTCTTGCTACCTGGACAGCTTCTTCTGTGCTGGTTACACTGGTGACGCCATCATCCACATAAAAGTCTGATGTGATGAATTTTGAGCCAAGAGGATACATACACTCATTCTCCTTAGCGAGATGTTTCAAACCATAGTTGGCGCAACCGGGTGATGAGGTTGCACCGAATAAATGGACCTTCATGCAGTATTCTTGTGGGTGTAAAGTTAAATCCCCATTTTTCCACCAAAGAAAACGGAGGTAGTTTCGATCTGCTTCTTCCACATGAAATTGGTGAAACATCTTTTCAACATCGCACATAAGAACAGCGGGATGTTGTCTGAATCTTAAGAGAACACCAGTCAGCTTATTCATTAAATCTGGGCCTTGGAGCAAGTGGTCATTGAGGCTGGTTCCTTGGTACTTGGCAGAGCAGTCAAAGACAACACGTAGCTTGTCTGGCTTCTTAGCATGGTACACCCCATGATGAGGATGTACCACTTCTCTCCATCCTTTCCTTCATCATGCACTTCTTCCGCCTCACCTCTCTCAATGACGTCTTCCATAAAACTCACATAGTGTTCCTTGTACCTTTCATCTTTCAACAATTTCCTTTTAAGGTGATTGAGCCTTACGATGGCAAGTTGCTTATTGTTAAGCAGGTGAGGTCTCGCCTTGAATGGGAGTGGCATCTCATAATGCCCATGATCGTTTTCCTTATGCCTTGCTGCAGTTTGTTCAAGAAGAGGATGTCATCCTGTGACACCGTTTTATTATCGTCACCAGCGTCTTTGAAGTCAGACTCCAAAACTTTAATAACATCTGCTGGAGTCACTGGGGGGAGCTCTTTAATGCTGACTCTATGACAGATGGTGTCAAAGCTTTGTGATTCATGGTGTGAAGACAGGCGACCAACAATGCTCCATCCTAGGTCTGTATGGACTGCATATGGTTCATTGTCTCCTCCTAAAATCACCTGTTTTGGTGCCAAAGCCTTTGGACAACTGTAGCCTATCAAGAGACCAACCTCACAATCCTGCAGAGGTGGAATTTTGTCCACTATTGTAGAAAGATGCTTCCAGTGTCGTGCTGTGTCACAGGTAGGGATATGAGTACGGTTTACTGGAATGGAGTCCTTAGTGTAGGCAGGGGCAGGTTGAGGACAACGGGGAGCTGTAGCCTCTTACTTTGAGACCTGACACCCTTTCACTTGGCATAACAACATCCTTTGCAGTCATGGTTGTCAACTTCAGTCTCACAGGACAGGAGTCAACTTGTAGCTTGTAGCTCAGTTCTCGGTCGACAAACACAGTATCACTCTGGGTGTCAAGCAGAGCATAAACAAGTTTTTCGAAGCCTGGATTCCTTTCCGTTGATACCCACACTGGCACAATCATTGAAGTATTGGTGGATGGCTCATCATTATCTACTTTGAGAGACATAGTAGTAGTTGTCTCTGTGTCACCTTGGTTTGAGAGTGGTGCTGAGTTGACTTTCCTTGAGTAGCTTTCATCATGTAGACACGTTGGATGCCTACCTCTACATGTGTCACAGGACAAGCGGTGACGGCAGTCTTTTGCGCTGTGGCCTACTTTCATGCAACCGTAGCAGAGTTTGTTCTCTTTCACATACTTCCGTTTTCTTCTAATGATTTTGCCACAAATTTAGGACAGCTGTGAATCTTATGCTTGCCGTCTTTGCAGAAGAGACACATTTTATAATTTCCTTTAGTGGGGCTTTGTTCACTTTCATAATTTTGTTTATTTTCCGTAGCTGCTTGAATGTGAAAGACGTTAGCCTGTTCCTTTTACTGTCCTTGGGGTTCCGTTTTCTGAAGTGGGGTCAGAAGCACGAAGAGCACTAAAGGAAGTGACAGGATTGCAAGTGATCTCTGCTTCCATTGACATGAAGGTCACAAAATCTATAAACCTTGGAAAGTCACGAGTCTCAATCAGTGTCTGAGTGACTTGACGGTTCCACCGTGCTGCTGCCCAATCTGGTAATTTGTGTACAAGTTTCTGATTTTCATCGCAATCATTTAGTATTTCAAGCCCCTTGAGGCATTGCTTGATGACATGCATTCAAGAAGTCAGAGAATTCTCTGAAACCCTCAGCATCTTTAGGCTGAATCTTAGGCCATTTGGCTAGTTTTCTCTAAATGCCTTCTGTATGACAAATGGCTGTCCGCACGTTGGTTCAACTTGTTCCATGCATCATTATAGGCCTCATCATCATTTCTGTAGAAGATGCCATCAAGAGATTTACGAGCTGGCCCACTAACGTACCTTCTTAAATAGTGCAGCTTGTCAGCAGAAGAAATGGCCTTTCCATCAATGAGCGACACAAATGCAGCCTTCCACTCAATGAATTGGATAGGATCACCATTGAACACTGATGGTTCTGTTGTAGGTAGCCTATTTAGGGCTATGCTATCTTGGACTGCTTGAGCGAGATAAGATATATCAGATTTTGGAAGTGAGGATGTTGCTATGATGTCAGTAGGACGTGTTGCTGTGATGTTGGTAGGACATTGGATGGGAAATGGAATCACATGCTGCTGCACTGTTATGCTTACATCCTGCTGTTCCCCTGTATTTGAGACTGAAGAATGGCGCTGACGTGCAATTTCTTGATCATAAGCCTGCACTCTGGCTCTAGCTGCTTTTAGATCTTTCTCTGCCTTTAACTTTTCCAGTTCACACTTCCGAGCTTCAATCTCTTGTATCAATGAGTATTCTGCTTCTTTGGCTGCTAACTCAGCTGCTGCATCTGCCGCTTGGCTGCAATGGACATAACTGAAGACCTTGATGATGTGGGGCGCGAGACAGTGGATCCGTAGACAGAGCGAGCATAATCGTGATGGAGTAACTCACGAAGGTTGTGTTTTACATTTTCTCTGTCAAAGTCCTCAAGGCATGCCATTCTGTCAAAAATTATCCTTGAAATGTCTTTTGTCACAGCTTCACAAGTATCGATTCTGCGTCTAGTGTCACTAGATGGAGCGATGTAATCTCTAATTTCCAGGTAGATGTGCATGACATCATCCCTTCCCTTCTCAAGTGTATTAATAAGAACTACTAGTTGGCTTTCACTAATGTCTGTTTTTAGCTCTTCCCTTGTCTTGCAGCCAGGTCCTTTCATTGTACAGTTGAATCAATCTTTTCTCCCTTTTTTGTGCCTCCTCCTGTTTATATGCACGCATCTTCTCCGTGAGGTTCCGTTGGCGACCAGAGCGGTGAAGCTCCTCCTCTTCCATTCCATTATTAGGGCCTCTACCTGCTGGTCTGGGGGTTTATTTTCAGATGCATACATTTTCTTTACAGGAGTTCAACAGACTAGATCATCGCATCAAGTTCTTTGATTACCATTAGACAGCTCAGATGTGTGGTAGGATGGATGAGGTGAAGCTGTTGTTCTTCTGGGTGAAGCTCTTACTGTAGCATTCCCGGCTGAACAGATGCAATTACTCTCAGGAACTGATGTTTGTAAAGGGTTTAATTCCAAAAAAAAACACCGTAAGAGCTGAATAAAACAAACAAACAAACAGACAATAATTAGACATCTGTGCAAATTGTATAAATGTCCATAAACTAATACATATACATTTTCAATCTATATGGCCTACACAATACAGTTCGAGACAAAGCATATTTTAATATACAGGCTAATGTAATAACCTTGCATTACTGTCCTGTAGTAAGCTTGAATAACAAATTATGTTAACATTGACAGTAGCAACCTTTAATGCACATAAAGCACTTATCAAAATTAGTTTTAAAACAATTGACAAACTTCTATCAAAGTGCCTGAATGACCTATGAATTTATAAATTGCTTTATTTACAACAATCTCCCTTTAAGAGAGCAATATTAACTAAATGAAACACCTGCTACAATTAATTAATTTTGGTACAACTGACAATTTCAAATTAGAGAGAAAAACATTAATATCTCGAATCAAGACTTGATTTACTGTAAACAAGCCATCTCAAGCGCACACCAAGAGAAATCATCCACTAAATGTAAATAGACAGAAAATATAAACACTTCAATGTCTCTCAAAATGTACTTTGCAGAATAAAATTCAAACAGTACCTTGTGCCCTTCATCAGCCAGGAGCTATATGGTAGAGAGAAACCTTTTAAACGTAAATACACAAGAGAGTACCCATCGATTAACCTTTCCTCTCTGGTAGCGTTAATCAGAATGATGTTTCATGAAAAAGTGCGCCAACATACACACTTCCTTATCTACACTTCAAAATAAAGGTACGTGAGGTAAGAAACAAACACTCTTGAAAACAAAAAAGAGTACGGCATTAAGTATTTCTCAAGCATTATTTGACAAACGAACATTAAAATAAAAAGTTAATTTGTAACATTTGGCTAAAGTTTAATATTAAAGTCCCTTTTGAGAAAGTCTTCTTCCTGCGTTCAATGCAACACTGCCCTCTATGGATGGAGGTAAAGGTGACAGCCCATTTCAGTGATTGGGGGATTTAATGGTCTTTTACAACTAACGCCGGCTTCACACCGCACGTAAGCAGGGCGTAAGCAGCGCCGTATTTTTTCGCGCTCATGTTAACAGATTAGTGCATTCACACGGCAGCAGAGGCAGCGCGCGGCGTAGCAGGAGCAGAGCAGAAGCGTCAGTGCGCGATCGTTTCGGCGCCGGGTCTATTTTTGACGCGCTGCTCACGCTGAATTAAAGCCACAGTGCATTGTTCTGATCAAAACTGACCTGTTTAACATGCAAAATAATTAATTTCACCATGAGATCATGTAGTGAAGTGTTCCGTGTGTTTCACAAACACCATATGACATCCGGCGCTGTGAATTTTTTTAATAAAATACTCGAAAACACATCACTGCCAGAAGTTTTTGCTCAAACTTCAAAGGCCTGTTTAAATGATTAAAACTAGAGGCTTATTTTAACTTTAAGGTTACTTTTATCACGTAAACTACCTTCATACAGCATGTTATATGCACATGTGTTTGGGACAGAGGGGAACACAGTCACATTTGCAGCAGATATGCTGCCCATCATAAATCAAAGCACGAGACAAACAGGGGTTGGAGGAGAACTCCGGGAAAGTGACAGAATGGACGATATTCGTCTGTATTTGCAATATACGAGCCGCGGCTCAGCTACGCGAGACAAACGCTGCCAGTCTGAAAGCAAAAAGTGCGCGCGCTGCTACTGCTTTCACACGCGCTGCTTCGGCGCTGCCTACGCCCTGCTTACGCGTGCGGTGTGAAGCCGGCGTAAAATGAATGGCTCTTTGGAGCATTTGAAACTTCTAGCGCAATTGCTTTGTTTGTGGGGTTTCGGGGTAACGCTGCATTCTGCAGTTCCATCAGCGCCCTCTGCTGTCATTGAACGTGCACTTCATTCAGCGTGTGCGTCACTCGTTCGGCCACGTGCTTCTCATGCACTTAGGGCTTATTTACATCTGAGCGCGTGTCCCTTTGACGCAGAATACAGCGGTGTTGAGCATTTTATACGGTTGATGGGCAAAGTATTCTTTAATGCATTATAAAATAATTTATTTGTTAATAAATTATTATTCTGATATTCGAAGTGCCCACGATAACAATATTGTGCATATTCATTATCGTGATATATCGCATTACCGAATATCGGCACATGTCTAGTCAGTTATTTTCAAGTTATGGTTGAAAACCGAGAAATGGGTTCAATACTATCTAAATAAATTAAAAACTACAATTAGTTGTTTTAAATGCTACAAAGTGAATTTAGGCATCATAACATTGTAATGTACAGAAAAATGTATATTCATTTAGCTAAACTTTTTCCTTTTTCACTCTTCCATTTGTCCTGTTGTCGACAGACTCAAGGTCTGGAGTACATCAGAAACTGAGCACATCCGTATACTGTATTCAGTGTAGACAGCGTCAGTGATTATAATGTGATAAAGTGATTATAATTTTGACGGGATGCTCCCATTCAGTGTAGGCAAATGTCAGCCATGAAACAACTGAACACCAGTGGGCAGGGCCTATGATGAGATGATATAAAACTATTCGTCGACGTCATATACAAATTAATTTGCCAGTTTGATGTCACAGATCCTGCAATATCAAAACAGGGGTTTTTGGTGCTTCATTAAACAAATGCTGTTTATTATGAGGTGGAAGTATTAAGCTATGAAAAAAAGTTTTAATGGTCCAAAGACCTCTAGTAGTAGTTCTCAGAGTTAAAGTGTGACTGTTCTCTCTGCAGGAAAGAGGAAGACAAGAACCACACTTACTCCGTGGTCACCAGAGTGCCGGTCGGGTTTCAGGGTCGGCTGGCGTGTTTCAGACTGGAGCAGAGCTATAAAGTGGGACCCCTGGAGGTGAACCGAGAGACTGTGTTCAGGACCCGCACCAGCCTGCAGAATAACAGAACACTGTTTACTGACAACAATGGCTATCAGATGATGAAAAGGACATTCAAGAGCTTCATCAATAACACAGTCTCCCGTGTGAGGATGCTTATCAGATGGGAAGACATACACTTTTTTTATGCACATCTAACATCTTTTTTACACATATATCTGTTGTGTGTTTACTTGCACAGAATTACTACCCAATGGTACGAGCGGCCTACATAGAAGATGATTCCAGCAGACTTGTGTTCCTCGGGGAAAGAGCTCATGGAGTGGCCAGTCTGAGTCAGGGTCAACTAGAAGTGAGGGCTTCACACATACTTGGCACTGTTGTGTCAGTCTCTTTCCCAGCCATTTACTATCTAAAAGTACCATTTGTTTTGTGTGCATTCTATGTCTGTGTATCAGGTGATGCTTCATAGACGGCTTTGGAACAACCAGGAGTGGAATCTGGGTTATAACCTGACTCTTAATGACTCCTCTGTGGTGCGGCCCGTTCTTTGGATGATGCTGGGCTCCCCTGCTGCAATATCATCCATTTATCAAAAGGAGGCGCTAGAGCTGCAGCACAGACCAGTGGTTATGCCTATTGACCGACCCCGTGAGTGTGCAGACATGCAGGCATTTCTAGACTGATCACAGCTCCTGTAGCTGAGGCAACTTCAGTCTGAATGTAAAGTTTATTCAATTCAGTGTTACCCCTTTAATGAGAATTTTCCCTGAAAGTTCAAGTTATAAGTGCACGATTATAAACACAGCGAGGCTGTGAAAACTGACTAGTGAGTAGATGAGTTTACCTGTTCGGCTGACTAAGTTTAATTAGCAAGCGGCTTTTACATGACAAGTTTTAAAAAAGCTTTAAAAAAATCACAAGACGCTTTACTGTGTTATATCATAGAATAAAACGTGAAAATATTTTGAGCTTGTGTTTACCACAGACCTGACTTCAGTGCGGAAGTGCAGAAAAGCATACTTATTTCCAGGTTTTGGCCTACAAAAAAATGTCATCCCTGCACCATTCGGTAGTGTGCCCTCCACTTACCTTTCATCCAAACGCTCCATTCCAGTGAAATCACAAAATGACATGCATTCAAATCCTCACCATTACTAATCTATAACTACAAACAAACTATGGAATAAAAATAGAATAGAAAATGTAACTTTTTTACCTCACAATTCTGACTTTTTTCTTGCAATTGCGAGTTCATATCTTGCAATTCGTACTCTGTTCTGAATTGGGAGATATAAACGTGGAATTGTAAGTTACAAAGTAGGCCAAAATTGCATTATACAAACGTGCAATTCTGACATTTTTTCTTGCAAATGCAAGTTTAGATCTTGCAATTCGAACTTTCTAACTTGGAATAAAATAAATTTGAACTGAAATAAAATATTTTTAAAAAACTTTATTTCAGCTAGTTTCTTGTAGCTAGTAGCGACATTTCTTGTTTGTACTGTTGTAAGAAAAAGTATCTGAACCGCTTGCAGAATCTGTGAAAATGTGAATAATTTTAACAAAATAAGAGAGATCATGCAAAATGCATGTTATTTTTTATTTAGTACTGTCCTGAATAAGATATTTTACATAAAAATGTTTACATAACATATAGTCCACAAGACAAAAAAATAGCTGAATTTACTAAAATGACTCTGTTCAAAATGTAATGAACCCTTGATTCTTAATATTGTGTCATTCCCCGGATGATCCGCGGCTGTTTTTTTGTTCTGTGATGGTTGTTCTTGAGTCTCTTGTTGTCCTGAGCAGTTAAACTGAAAAATCCTTCAGGTCCCAAAAATGTTTCCGTTTCGAGCATCTGTTGCATATTTGAACCCTCTTCAGCCCTGACTGTTTGATTTTGAGATCCATCGTCTCACACTGAGGACGATTGAGGGACTTTGTCATAATGTTATGTCTGATCTGTGATTCTTTATATCAAAACTTTACAAATTTTAAGTTGAGTAAATTTTTTTACTTTAACTAAAGTGTACTGAACAATAACAAAACATTTTCCATATAATTTTTGTGTGTTTCGAACATTTTGGTAAACAGAGAGAAAGGAGTGTCAAATTTTCCCTTGCACAGAAAAGCCCTGGAACCAGAGAGAGAAATGCAGTGGGCCGTCCGTTCAGCCGGTTGTGCTGCCCCAGAACCTCCACATGCAGACCCTCAGCATCCCTGGCTGGAACTACAGTCCTGATCACACACAGCACCTCCACAATCTCAGCGCAGGTAGGCCATAATATACAGTAGAGGACAGTACACCGTAAAACTGCCAGCATGTATCACAGCCGTGTGCTGAGTTTTTCTGCTGTTTGTGGAGCGATTTTTTTCACTTGCTTTAAACCAGAAGCTATATTCAAAATGTAAATGTTGTTTTTCCAAGGTGGAGAGAGAAAGATAGACTTTGACCGTATTCTTTTGAGGATCACACACCTGTATGAAACCGGAGAAGACCCAGTCCTGTCACAACCAATCACTATTAACCTAAAGGTACATGACATCTATCCATTTCTGAGGTTCAGGGTTAACATCTTACCCAGTTATGTTTTATGTTTATATACAATATGTTTTGCCTTTAGTATATGACAGCATGATATTAATTGCTGTATAAGCATTGCTATTTCCTTTTTTTCTTAAAAACAACAGGAAGTTATGCAGGGCATAGGGAAAGTGTCAAAAGTTCAAGAACGTTCTCTAACTGGAACATGGAATATATCAGACCTCCAGAGGTGGAGCTGGAAAACCAATGAAAGTGTACGAAAAACAGGTGAGATTTCAAAAATCACTTTTTATAGCAAATTTTGATTGATAGTGTTAGATCTGCTATCATTGTGTTTGTTGTTTTTGGTCTTTTTACAGAGAAAACAGGTTTTCGTGGCATAACCCAGGACTTCAATGTGACCATTTCCCCGAAAGAAATCAGAACCTTCTTCATTTACTTTCAATAGTCTTGCAGCAGCCAATAGTTATCTTCTATGAAGATTCATTTCTGAAATTATTTCTGAATTGTCACAATGTTTAATGCCGTGTCAAATCAACCAAATTTCAGAAACATCCCCGGCTTGAATTTTTGATTTTGTTAATATTGTTTCTGAATGAAGACAAACATAAAAAGTGATGACAGCCTAAATATTATATAAATATCAAATATCGAAAGTTTTGTGTCAGTAAAGAGACATAACACAGTTTCTGCCAATCACATGTTAATTTTCAGTACCTATAGAGTAGTGTTGCATCCTTCATATCTCTGTGGAGTCTTTAGTTTTATCAGATTTATAAAAAGACTGATACGCCGTACCGCTCCAGGAGGCGTGTCATGACCCATGGTGTAACCCGAACGAAGCTTATTGATGAATGTGCTCTTGCTCTCGCCCTGGTTGATGTGCACGCTCCTTTGGGAGAAGGAATGCCGCCCTTTATGATGTCATACAGGGCCATACTAAAAATTTTTTTCGAAACTGAACCATGAAGGACTAGCATGAGAATCCAACTCTTTAACAGTGTAAATAAGTCAGAATGCATTAAATAGCCTTACACCCCCTCCTTTTTTAAGTAGCTTCTGCTCACCAAGGCTGCATTCATTTGATACAAAATACAGTAAAAACAGTAATATTGTGAAATATTATTATAATTTAAAATAACTGTTTTCTATTTGAATATATTGTAAAATGTAATTTATTCCTGTAATGGCAAAGCTGAATTTCCAGCATCATTACTCCAGTCTTCAGTGTCACATGATCCTTCAGAAATCATTCAGATATGATGATTTGCTGCTCAAGAAACATTTATTATCAATGTTAAAACAGTTGTGTACAGAATTTTTCAGAATTCCTTCGTGAATAGAAAGTTCAAGAGAACAGCATTTATCTGAAATGGGAAGCTTTTGTAGCATTATACATTTCTTTAATGTCACTTTTGATCAATTTAATGCATTGTTTTTAACTCAACTGGTTGAGTTGACACAGAATTGTTTTAAAATCTATTCCGTTCTTAACATTTTACATCTCTACTGTTAAATATAAAAAACGTTAAAAAAAAAAAGACTAATGTCCTTTTTTTCTACATTGCTAACTACTCTGTGCTCTTACTCTGTTTGATCCTAAAGACAATTATAACATATGCACAATTAATCAGGTATTTGTGTGGCTTCGTGTGTGAGAAAGTGTATTTGCATATATATGAAATGTTTTCTTGTTTTGTGTTTTGCCCGGTGATTTTTGCAGAGGCATTTTGGATTAATTGTGCATATGTTTTCATTAGTTTAATTTAAAATGAACAGTTAAAGTGTCTTTAGATCTTTTGTTTGCAACGGTGAATGGGCAGAAGGAGAACATGTCATGTGTATGTGCCTAATTAAAGGGATAGTTTGTCCAAAAATGAAAATTATTGCTTGTTTTATCCACCCTCAAGCCATCCTAGTGACTTTCTTCTTTCAGAGAATACAATGGCTAATCCAAGCTAGGCCATCTGTTGGAAGCTAGGCAGGCAATTATAGTTTTATAGTTATTATATTATAGTTATAAAGTTTTAAATATGGATATTTTTTCTCACTCAAACGCTTAGCTTCAGAAGGCCTTTCCACTGAGCTTTGTGGATATCTTTTTTGATGGATGGATGGATGCACTTTTTTGGACTTCAAATCAAATCCTCTATTTACTGCCATTATAATGCTTGGATTAGCCAGGATTTTTTTATATAACGATTGTATTCGTCTGGAAGAAGTATGTCATATACACCTAGGAGGTGAGTAAATCAAGGGTAATTTTCATTTTTGAGTGAATAACCCTTTAACCATATTTTGGGGACAAAATTACCCAGAGGTAACGGTTCTCCTTAATTGTAAATGTAGCTTTTATAATGATTATAGAGTCGTTCCTGTTATACAGTGACTTTTCTGTCTCTATAATTTAGTTACTCATATTTTCTATAAAATCACATATTTATAAGAAATGGCTTAAATTATATATTTAGGTCTTCTTTATCACTTAAACAGATATAATAGACATTAAAAATACTAGTTTGTATTTTACACACCTTTATATTGATACATGCATTAAATTTGATCATGTGCAAAGTAATCAACTTCCACAAGAAATATAAACCATAAAATGATAAAAATCTCAAAATATTTTTAGATTATTTTATAGACTAGGCTAAACAGCCTCTTATCATACGTATAAATCATGTGAAACTATAGTTATTTTCTTTGACAATTTTCTTCCAAAAAAGACCACAATTCAATTGAGACCCTTTTCAAGAAATTAGATTATTTATTTTTCCTGCTGGAATTCAACTATCCAAGCTGAAGTAAGATTCAACCCTTCACTTCTACCTTTTTTTAATGTCATCCTGCTTGTCCCACTCTTCAACTTCCACACTGTTAGGGCTTTAAATCTAACAAGGTGGAAATTCTAATAGAATAAATTGTATTTTGTGTATATTAGGGCGGCAGTGGCTCAATGGTTCTTGTAGATTGTCTACAAACCGGAAGGTTGGTGGTTTGATCCCCGGTTCCACCTGACCAAGTGTCGAGGTGTCCATGAGCAAGACACCTAACCCCAGCTGCTCCCGACGAGCTGCATGGCGCCTTGCATGGCTGACACCGCCGTCGGTGTATGAATGAATGGGTGAATGTGAGGCAAGATGTAAAGCGCTTTGGATGGCCATTGGTCTGTTGAAAGCGCTATATAAATGCAGTCCTTTTACCATATATTGCAAATTATATATATATATATATATATATATATATATATATATATATATATATATATATATATATATATATATATATATATATATATATATATATATATATATATATATATATATATATATATATATATATATAGTTATATTATTATTAATTTAAACAATATTATATAGGTGCAGTTCCACACATTACTGATGGCAAACCATGCAGGACAATGACAGAAAACTCATCCACTGTTATGGTGTTTCACCCTGTTAGAAGTCATTTTTTAAATAATAATTTGACAGCAACATTAAATATTTTGCATACTTAGGAGGTGAGGAGCATTAGCAGCATATACAGTATATGTTTTTGAGCAAATTATTAGGGCATAAGGGATATTCAAAAAAAAAAAAACCTTGTTATTATTTAACATTTACATTATTAACATTTTGTGATAACTGTGTATGTCCCTAACAGGGTGGAATACCTTCATGGCCTGTGTCTGATCAATGAATCTACCCATAATTATTATAATTTTTTTAGTCTCTGAGTTCGACCAATATGTATTCCTAATAGTTAAAAATGTTTTAGTAGAAGGCTAAAAACTTGTAACTTTTCCCCAAAAAATGTTGAAGCCAAATTGGATAACAGGAATGACATGTTCAGTTTAATTGTTATGACTGTAACATGTTCAAACCACACCCTGTGTCATGTGATCTCATGAAAGTGAAAGTAACAGACACCCTGTCTGTAACGGCTGTAAGCGGAATTTGCTTTCAAGAATGTCTCAGGAATATGTTTTGTGAAATTACAACAGATTACTAGATTGATTTTGATTTTCGAGGATGAAGTTTGTCAGTGTCATTCTGCTGATTCTTCTCAGCATTACAGAGTCCAAATCAGGTATTTGTGTGGCTTCGTGTGTGAGAAAGTGTATTTGCATATATATGAAATGTTTTCTTGTTTTGTGTTTTGCCCGGTGATTTTTGCAGAGGCATTTTGGATTAATTGTGCATATGTTTTTCATTAGTTTAATTTAAAAATGAACAGTTAAAGTGTCTTTAGATCTTTTGTTTGCAACGGTGAATGGGCAGAAGGAGAACATGTCATGTGTATGTGCCTAATTAAAGGGATAGTTTGTCCAAAAATGAAAATTATTGCTTGTTTTATCCACCCTCAAGCCATCCTAGTGACTTTCTTCTTTCAGACGAATACAATGGCTAATCCAAGCTAGGCCATCTGTTGGAAGCTAGGCAGGCAATTATAGTTTTATAGTTATTATATTATAGTTATAAAGTTTTAAATATGGATATTTTTTTCTCACTCAAACGCTTAGCTTCAGAAGGCCTTTCCACTGAGCTTTGTGGATATCTTTTTTGATGGATGGATGGATGCACTTTTTTGGACTTCAAATCAAATCCTCTATTTACTGCCATTATAATGCTTGGATTAGCCAGGATTTTTTTATATAACGATTGTATTCGTCTGGAAGAAGTATGTCATATACACCTAGGATGGCTTGAGGGTGAGTAAATCAAGGGGTAATTTTCATTTTTGAGTGAATAACCCTTTAACCATATTTTGGGGACAAAATTACCCAGAGGTAACGGTTCTCCTTAATTGTAAATGTAGCTTTTTATAATGTTGTGGTTTACCAACAAATACATCTCAAGACAAACAAAGGTGTTATTATAAAAAACTATATTTTCTCTCGTAGAGCTGAAGGTTGTTGGCCCAGTGGCGCCTCTCTTCGTTGTTGCTGGTGAAGACCTGATCCTGCCCTGCTATATCAAACCCAACATCAGTGCTGTGGACATGAGAGTGGAGTGGTTTCGACTGGATCTGGACAATTCACTTGTGCATCTCTACAAAGATCGTGAAGACAGAAACACAAAGCAGATTCAGTCCTATAGAGGGAGGACAGCGCTGTTTGAACAAGAGCTAGAGAAAGGAAACGCTTCTCTGAAACTCTCAAAAGTCAGAGTCGCTGATGAGGGATTTTACAAGTGTTTCATTGAGTCGGAATCCTGGTATGATGATGTTACAGTCAATGTCAAAGTTGAAGGTAAGCAAACTGAAAAGCTGCTTTGTAAATAGAAATGTAATTACATTTGTCAATTTCATTCGCTTGTCATATTTTCTTCTCTTTTTCCAGCTTTGGGAACTCCTCCTGTGATTGTAATGGAGGACTATAATGCAGGAGGCCTTAATCTAGTATGTGAATGTAAAGGTTGGTATCCCGAACCTGAGGTTTTGTGGATGGACAGTGATGGGGTCAGTTTGAGTTCCGATGATCCAGAAACACAAAGATCCACAGAAGGCTTCGATGTGAAACGCAGAGCCACCATAAAGAACAGCGACACCAAGTATCATTGCCGTGTCATTCATAGACATCATATGCTGGAAACAGAAATTATTGTTTCAAGTAAGATCACATCCGTTTCTTTTCATGTTCAGTTATTTTACTGCGGTTATATTGTGATACTGTTTTAATAGAAAATAGTATCCCTTAATACACACTTGATGAAAGTATAAAACATTTTCATGTCTGGTCAGCTTTAATTTTGTCATATTTGATTGGGACAAATAACGTGTTTAGTCACACAAGGAATTTAAATGTTTTTATATTAGGTAAGGTGCTTCATGCTCAGCAGACTGTTGTCATCTGGATATCAGTTCTATCTGTGTTGTTGGTTATTTTGGGAGTTGCACTTGCCATTTTATCTCATAAATTGACAGGTAATATTATAATTTATGTTTACATTAAAATGACATAATTGCTTATAATATAGCTTTAACTGGCTTAAAATTTCCTTCAGACTCATAAAGATAAATTAACTGCACAGCATACAATACAAGCAAAAGATCCGGGGCCGTATTCACAAAACATCATGGTTGCTGCCCCTTATAAATGCAATAAATATTTTGATTTATAATTTTTAAGTTTGCGTTCCGGCTTGTTGACCTTTCCCTGCTATTTAAAGGTACACTATGCAACTTTTCTGTTCAAAACAAAAGCGTAGTTTGATGACGCCAAGTTTGAGCCCAGCATCTTGGGACATTAACGTTACTGTAGTATGAAGCAGAGCAGGGGCGAGTGCTTTGGGAGCTGAGCGAGGCTGCCAGAGCGATTGTTACACACTTCTTGCGAGCAACGGGACTTTTATTATGACGGGACACAGTTGCCGGCGCAATCTCCGCTTTTCCGGTCATGACGAGGTACCAGTACGAGGTAACGCAGCTCTGTTTATTATATTAGATGCATTTAAGTGTGTTTAAAATGATGTTATGACGTTACTCTGTGCGTTCGCTCTGCGGCTGCTGTGACACTTGTTCACACTCCAGTGAGAGTAAAGCTTTTCTGCTAAATAAAACCGGAAACGAGGGTAACGCAGATATGACGCAATTGACAGGCGACTCCCTCACACACTATGCTCACACGTCCCGGTTCATTGGTAAAAATAGCTTTTTTTTTCTCACAATTTACAAATAGTTGGAAACATTTGGGACATTGTAAGAACTCAACTGAACAAAATATGTAACACTGGCCTAGTCGTTTTTGGATATTTGACTGCAAAAATCCTACATAGTGTACCTTTAATGCTAAGATAAAATGTTTGGTGAATACTGCCCCTGCTGTACATCATATTGGCTCAGTATTCGACCAAATGAATGAAAATGAATATACATAATCATATGATTTCAATGCTTTAGTCTATTTTGCAGGTCAGTATGTTTTTTCTCGGCATCAAAGAAAGAGACTAGAACAAGGTAAATTTGTGTTGATTATTTTTTTATTTAGTACTGTTTATTTGAAATACAGTTTTGTCCCTGTTCCGGATACCAGTCATTTGCCAAGAGATCTCTTATTTATTAATTTAGTATGTCAGACATAGTAGAGACATTGAAAAGATATTGTTTCGTGCTAGCTGTATGTGTTTCTCCATTCCTCGGTTCCTCTACCTTCTACCTACATCGTTGCTGTCTCTGTCGTCTTCTCTGTGTCTTCTTCTTCTGTGTGTGGCAGTACACTAAATTTGGACGTTATACAGGGAGTGCAGAATTATTAGGCAAGTTGTATTTTTGAGGATTAATTTTATTATTGAACAACAACCATGTTCTCAATGAACACAAACTCATTAATATCAAAGCTGAATATTTTTGTAGTTTATTAGGAAGTAGTTTTTAGTTTTAGCTATTTTAGGGGGATATCTGTGTGTGCAGGTGACTATTACTGTGCATAATTATTAGGCAACTTAACAAAAAACAAATTTATACCCATTTCAATTATTTATTTTGACCAGTGAAACCAATATAACATCTCAACATTCACAAATATACATTTCTGACATTCAAAAACCAAACAAAAACAAATCAGTGACCAATATAGCCACCTTTCTTTGCAAGGACACTCAAAAGCCTGCCATCCATGGATTCTGTCAGTGTTTTGATCTGTTCATCATCAACATTGTGTGCAGCAGCAACCACAGCCTCCCAGACACTGTTCAGAGAGGTGTACTGTTTTCCCTCCTTGTAAATCGCACATTTGATGATGGACCACAGGTTCTCAATGGGGTTCAGATCAGGTGAACAAGGAGGCCATATCATTAGATTTTCTTCTTTATACCCTTTCTTGCCAGCCACGCTGTGGAGTACTTGGACGCGTGTGATGGAGCATTGTCCTGCATGAAAATCATGTTTTTCTTGAAGGATGCAGACTTCCTGTACCACTGCTTGAAGAAGGTGTCTTCCAGAAACTGGCAGTAGGACTGGGAGTTGAGCTTGACTCCATCCTCAACCCGAAAAGGCCCCACAAGGTCATCTTTGATGATACCAGCCCAAACCAGTACTCCACCTCCACCATGCTGGTGTCTGAGTCGGACTGGAGCTCTCTGCCCTTTACCAATCCAGCCACGGGCCCATCCATCTGGCCCATCAAGACTCACTCTCATTTCATCAGTCCATAAAACCTTAGAAAAATCAGTCTTGAGATATTTCTTGGCCCAGTCTTGACGTTTCAGCTTGTGTGTCAGTGGTGGTCGACTTTCTGCCTTTCTTACCTTGGCCATGTCTCTGAGTATTGCACACCTCGTGCTTTTGGGCACTCCAGTGATGTTGCAGCTCTGAAATATGGCCAAACTGGTGGCAAGTGGCATCTTGGCAGCTGCACGCTTGACTTTTCTCAGTTCACGGGCAGTTATTTTGCGCCTTGGTTTTTCCACACGCTTCTTGCGACCCTGTTGACTATTTTGAATGAAACGCTTGATTGTTCGATGATCACGCTTCAGAAGCTTGGCTATTTTAAGACTGCTGCATCCCTCTGCAATATATCTCACTATTTTTGACTTTTCTGAGCCTGTCAAGTCCTTCTTTTGACCCATTTTGCCAAAGGAAAGGAAGTTGCCTAATAATTATGCACACCTGATATAGGGTGTTGATGTCATTAGACCACACCCCTTCTCATTACAGAGATGCACATCACCTAATATGCTTAATTGGTAGTAGGCTTTCCAGCCTATACAGCTTGGAGTAAGACAACATGCATAACGAGTATGATGTGGTCAAAATACTAATTTGCCTAATAATTCTGCACTCCCTGTATAGAGCATATACATATCTATGAAATAGAGGTACTCACTAGGAAGAGATTTCCTTAGAAGGTAGAGAAACGTGTCCTATGTTTAAAATAGAGCATGTACTTCATGCTTACTCATCGTACAATCTAATAACAAATAGATCAGTTGCATTAGTGACGATACACCATGGAACAAATACATCATCAGAATATTATGCTACATGTATGCTCATTCCTGTACCAAATATAGCTCAACCCATGTCTCTGGGACACATGTACAGGCACAGCCTGACTTTACAAAATACATTATACAAATAATAATGAAAATGGAAAAAAATAATAATATTAAACAATAAAAGTACTAACGTACAGTACAAATTTTAAAGCATATAGATAACCCTAAAAAACTTTGGCAAAGTTATATCAAGTTTTATAATTGTAGTAATAGTAGGAATGTTCCATATGATATAATGCCAATTCTGGTAGGAATTTCCTCATACAGGAAAATGTTTTATATGAATTAAATTTTTATACAATGCAAACTATATTAAGGAAATATTTATCCTCTGTGTAACTTTGCATTCATGTCTATTTTAGAGATAAAAGAAAGAAGAAAACATGCAGGTATGTATTTAGTATTCCAAACTCATTATAGCCATTTACATACATCATCTGTAACCTTAAATATAAGTTATCCAGAGATGAAAATCCAAGATCATATATAAAGAATGCACTTTGCAATATCATAAACACATAATCTGTTGTAACAGCAATAACTCTCATTCTTTTCAACAGTGGATGTGATTCTGGATCCTGATACAGCACATCCATATCTTATCCTGTCTGATGATGGAAAACAAGTTAGTTGTGGGGACATATGTCAGTGTCTCCCAGATAAAGAAGAGAGGTTTAGTATTCATTATCGTGTACTGGGGAAAGAGGGCTTTTCTTCAGGGAGGTTTTATTATGAAGTGCAGGTCAAAGGAAAGCGTGATTGGTATATAGGAGTGGCCAGAGAGTCAACTGAGAGAAAGGGTACAGTAACATTGTGCCCTGAAAATGGATGCTGGACTATCCGTAGCTATTCAGGGGTTGATTTTAAGGCTCAAGACAGTCCTCCTATTTCCCTCTCTTTGAGAAAAACCTTGCAAGGTTGGAGTGTTCGTAAATTATGAGGAATGTCTGATATCATTCTATGATGTGGAGGAAATGTTTCATATTTACTCTTTCACAGGCCAGTCTTTCAGTGGAAAACTGTATCCATTAGTTAGCCCCTGTTACAATTATGAGGGTAAGAACTCACTGCCATTGATCATCACTCCTCTTAAACATCAAAGAAATGGACATCTCTTATCTAATTATACCTCAGATAGCGTGGAAGCGTCTTTATAAAGAGCAAGCACCTTAATGCAGTTCACTCTCCGATCATTTTTACATAATGTTTATGACTTGATCTGGCAGTCTTTTTCCTCATCTCCATCACTAGAATGTCTCAAGTCCTTCATTAGCAACCAAAATTGCTCAAACATCTACTATGATACAATGGAATATTTATTATTTATATTTTGATTTTAAAAAAAAAGATCATAGTACACAATTACCTATTTACCAGCAGGGTTTAATTTTCTTTTACAATAGATATTTAGGCATAATTGGACAAATTATGTGTGATATGTTTTTGTTAAATTATATTGCATAGAGAAACACTGAAATCGTTCCAAATAACATATTTGTGAGTAGGCATAATATAGAGACCAATTTTTTTTCCAGTTGGGATGACTTGCTTTCAAGAGGGACATCACTGAAAATAATGTTTAAGTAGTGCAGAAAGCACGAATAGTTTTACAGTTTCCTTTCGATACGGTTCAATCGCATTTCGTCAGTCACTGATACTTTGGGGTAATGCACTCCATATGGCTCCAGGGGTTTAATAAAGGCATTCTGAAGCAAAACAATGCATTTTTGTGGGAAATATATCCATATAACTTTATAAACCATAATCACTGGCTTCCGGTAATGGCTGTATGCAAGTCTATATCGAAATCCTCCAATATTTCTCTAAAATTCTCATTTTAGCCTTTTAATTCAAGACCGTTTCAAGAATTAAGGCAATCAAGAAATGTTTTATTTGCTCTGTCCTCTGCGCTTCCACGTTCGTCAGTACATCATGTTTAGGCTCAGAGGTCACTCTTCTGCCGAAACTAGACTTGCGTACAGCCGTTAACGGAAGCAAGTGATTACAGTTTATAAAGTTATAATTATGGATATTTTTTAGCCTATTATAAATAGCCTTTATTAACCATATGGATTACTTTTATGGTGGAGGGATACACTTTTGGGCTTCAAAAACTCCCATTATAGAAGAGCAAGGATATCTTTTTTAATATAACTCTGATTGTGTTTGGCTCGAAGAAGAAACCATAAATTATGGGATCATTTTCATTTTTGGGTGAATTAACCCGTAAAGCCCTAATTGAAACCCCAATAAGTAGTCGGGGAGGGCAGAAATAAAGTGCCAAATAGAGTGCCACTAAAGCCTGCGTAAGAGGGACGCCATTTTCCAGGCAGTCTACCTCTACTGTCATTCCTACTATACATGGATCATACTAGAAGAGACTTCTAGGGGGAAGTATTAAACCCTACTTAAAACTCCAATCTGAATAATTGGAGAGAGCTGTAAAGCGGAGCGTGGGATGCAAAGCATTCTGTCCAACTCAACCCTCATTCACAGAGCTTCATGTTGATTATAACAATTACCACAACTATCCTACTGTTTGCATAATATAGACAGTACTGCTCCTCAGTGCCTCCGATCACCTCCCTGAGGTCTTGCGTCCTCTTTTTCGCAGTGCACCGCTTCTTCCTTTTCCCTCAAGAAAAGGGCCAAGTATGAGCGTAACTTCTTCACTGTAAATTTTTCCTCCCTCAAGAAAGATAGGTGCTCCGCTCCTAGAGAGATAACACAGAGTTCATGCATGCCCTCATAAAGCAGGACATGGAGTAACCCAATTCCTGAAACTCTTGTTCTCCATTGCCATGTGCTACTATCAAACGGCTCCTAAACACAAAAAAGCAGATGAGGTGTAACTAATGGCATTTTTCCACTGCTTGGTTTGGTGGGGTACGGCTCACTTTTTGCACTTTTCAACTACATGGTACGGCTCAGTACAGTTCACTTTTTAGCGCTTTTCTACTGCATGGTACAGCTCAGTTTTTCTGCTTTTCGACTACATGGTATGACTCGATACAGCTCACTTTTTATCGCTTTTCTACTGCATGGTATGGCTCACTTTATGCGCTTTTCGACTACATGGTACTTCTCAGTATGGTTCGCTTAAATAGTACCACCTTGGTTGAGGTTCCAAGTGTGCCTGAAACTAAAATGTGATTTATAAACACTGCAGCTCACTGATTGGTCAGAGAAGAGTCACTACCAGCTACCACTACCATTATATGGTATATCATCTGTGCTTTGTTGTATGTGTTCCCAGAATCTCGTGGGGTTTTTTTGGTGTTTTTTTTTGCAGTATTTTGTTTTGCTGCCATCAGCCTCCTTTGAAACAAACTTTGCCCAAAACATCCACAGAAAGAGAGGCAGCGCAACTATGATCATTCTGTAATCCCACACACTTTGAAGCGGTACCAACAGCAGTGGAAATGCGAGCCGAGCCGTGCCGAACCAAGTCTTACCATGCAGTGGAAAAGCAAAGCGAGCTGAGCCTTACAAAGCCATACCACGCAGTGGAGAAACTTCATTAGGCACCATTTTATGTGCTCAGGTGCTTCATAAAAGCAATTTGAGACATGCACAGCCGGGTGCGTGAGCACTCTTCACAAAGCGCGACGAGAGCATTTGAAACTGAAAACCTTCTGACAGTGAGTTTCCTGTTTTTAATATATAAGCAAACTGCATTCCAAACAAAATAAATGAAGACTTCATAGAGCATTTGTAAGGAAAATACAGGCGGGCGAGAACACACTGTAAGCGCAACATCAAGCAAAGTTTCTCACAGCGCATGTGCAATAAAACCTGCGAATGTCATTTTTATTCATTTCAACCTTCTCGAACGTTATGAAATATTATTTTATGGTGTGTGTGTGTGTGTGTGTGACAGAGAGAGAGAGAGAGTGAGAGAGTGAGAGAGTGAGAGAGTGAGAGGAGAGAGTGAGAGAGTGAGAGTGAGAGAGAGAGAGAGAGTGAGAGAGTGAGAGAGAGTGAGAGAGTGAGATGGTTGTTTCTAAAACACACGCATGCCATTGCGCACCTGCAGTTAAAATCTAAACTCAGAATTGGTCCAGAATCATTGGAGAGAGAATCTTTTCTCCCTCCGCAATTGTATAGTATGACCAACACAATATTAGATCGATTAAACACAAACTGTTCTTTCCTGTAGTAGGCCAGGCCTGTAGGCATAACAAGCCAAGTTGTAACTGCTTATGCAGACTGTAATTGCAGCCTTTGCAGTAACAAAATCGTGTATCACGATATCACAAATGCAATTAATTGTTCATCCCTAATTCTAATATCTCACCTATTGCCAACAAAGTCTGGGCCAGCCATGCATTCCCTGGGAATAAAACCCTATGATGTTGGGGATGCCAGTGTCATATGCTAGAGGAAAGCTTTACAAAAATATGTTTATTAATTTAATTTAATTTAACAAGTCTAAATACTATTTTTGCATGTATGTCCATGTTTTTTCCCTTGTTTTTATTCTCTTCCGGTGTTTCCATTACTTTGTTTTTATATTGTACATTTGCTTTGTATTGGGGTTAATATAGAAACTACTTGGCAATGCCACCTTTTGTGTAGGATTGTAAAATAAAATGTATAGAATTTTTATGTTTGTGTATGTGTATAGTTTGAATATTAGTATAGTGGGTCACTTATAAAAGCTTTTATGAAAAGTTTATAGACTCTCTTACCTTAGTCAAAAGATAATATTTTTAAATACTTTATAACATTTAAAGCCATCTTGTGCCTCACATCATAAATTATTATATTGCTTTATGAGCATATAATTTTATGAGCATTAAGTGAACTTTACTTTTTATTACCATACGATTTATAACAATAACAATTTCTATTTCAGTTCCTTAACATTGCTTTTCTTGCCAGTGGTTGTAAATTGAACTCTTCCACACCCCTCAATATGACATCATTAACTCAGTAACTCAAAAGGTTAACTGATTATATTTAATGGCAATCAAGCTCAACGTTTCCACTTTACATATTCACCCTATATTTTAAAATCTTGATGACACTTCGACAGGAATGCAAGGGTTATGCTATGTTTATACATTTTGTCTTGTTAAAAGGAGTAGATAATGTAACTCCCATGTTATGCATATTAAAATAAAGAACTTAATGTCATTAAAAAAGTTGGGATATTGATTCAAAGACATTCCTTTAATTTTGGATGTCACATGTGGGCTTTATCTTTCTTTTTTTAACCTTTGCCTGTGTCATGTGATCTCATGAAAGTGAAAGTAACAGACACCCTGTCTGTAACGGCTGTAAGCGGAATTTGTTTTCAAGAATGTCTCAGGAATATGTTTTGTGAAATTACAATAGATTACGATTTTGTTTGTCGAGGATGAGGATTGTCAGTGTCATTCTGCTGGTTCTTCGCAGCATCACAGAGTCCAAATCAGGTATTTGTGTGGCTTCAAGTGTGCGTAAATGTGTGAGAGAGCATTTCCCAATGTAAGACAATGTTGGTTCTGTGTCTAGGATTTAGCTTCGGATAAATGAAAGGTCAAATGTCCCTAGAAATCATTTGTAGTTTGGGAAATGTAAATGGAAAAAGGCCAGTGCTTTTGTTAAGAGTGGAAGAGTGTGTGTGGGTGGGTGTTCTCATGTTTTTCTCTCCAGGTGGGGACTCTGAATGCACGCTGACTCAAGGTGACTCGTATACAGTTTGTACAGTTTAAAAACCGTTACGGCTCACCTTTGGAGAGTTCCCACAAAGGTAGTAAACCAGTCTTGGAATGTCCTCATGATGGTGGGCTAACATGTATGTGTGGGCTCAGTTTATGAGGGAGTTTCATTGTTATAATCAGGCAGCCACATTTGACTGTTCTCCTTAATTATAAATTTAGCTTTTTACGAGTCTGGGTTTAGCGGTTGCCAGGACTTGCTTGACTGCATTGTGCCAAGTGTCAAGTTTTATGGTGTGGGGTTGTTTTTCAGGGGTTGGGCTTGGCACCTTAGTTCCAGTGAAAGGGACTCTTAATGCTTCAGCATACCAAGACATTTTGGACAATTTCATACTCCATGTATTTCATGCTGAACTTTGTGGGAACAGTTTGGGGATGGCCCCTTCCTGTTCCAACATGACTGCGCAAGAATTCCCATAAACACACTCCTAAACTTGTGGAAAGCCTTCCCAGAAGAGTTGAAGCTGTTATAGCTGCAAAGGGTGGGTCAACTCCATTTTAAGCCCTACGGATTAAGAATGGGATGTAATTAAAGGAACACTTCACTTTTTTTTGAAAATAGGCTCATTTTCTAGAGTTAAATAGTTGAGTTTTGCCGTTTTTGAATCCATTCAGCCAATCTTTGTATCTGGCGGTAGCACTTTTAGCAAAGCTTAGCATACATCATTGATTCTAATCAGTCCATTAGCATCTCATTCAAAACATCTCATTCAAAACAAATATTGACACTTTCAATATTTTTCCTATTTAAAACTTGGCTCTTCTACAGATACATCGTGTGGTAAGACCAACTGAAAATGAAAAGTTGTGATTTTCTACACCTATATGGCTAGGAACTACTTTCTCATTCCTGCGTAATAGTCGCGGATCTTCGTGGCCGTACCATGGCTACAGCAGCCCAATGATATTACGCAGCGCTGAAAGTAGCCCCCAGCTAGGTAACTTTCAATTTGACTGGCACTAAGTTCGTGTAGTTGCAGAGAAAGTTTCAGGCTTGCAGCCGAAAAATTTTGATTAGCCATGGGTCTGTGTGTTGTAAAGGGCTGTGATAGTAAGTCGAAGGTGTATACTACCACCATGTTTCACAGAATACCAACGAATCATTGCGCCGCTGTAGCCATGGCTGTAGTTACGGCCGCGACTATTACGCGGGAATGAGAAAGTAGTTCCTAGCCATATAGGTGTAGAAAATCGCAACTTTTCATTTTCAATTGGTCTTAGCACACGATGTATCTGTAGAAGAGCCAAGTTTTAAATAGGAAAAATATTGAAAGTGTCTTTGGTCATGTTTTGAATGAGATGCTATTAGACTGATTAGAATCAATGATGCATGCTAAGCTTTGCTAAAAGTGCTACCGCCAGATACAAAGATCGGCTGAATGGATTCAAAAACGGTAAAACTCAACTATTTAACTCTAGGGGACTTGGAAAATGAGCCTATTTACAAAAAAAGTGGAGTGTTCCTTTAAAGTTAATGTGCATGTAAAGGCAGATTTTCTAAAATGTTTGGCAATATAGTGCACTGCAAGCAAACAAAGGTGTTATTAAAAAAAAACTACCATTTTCTCTCGTAGAGCTGAAGGTTGTTGGCCCAGTGGCGCCTCTCTTCGTTGTTGCTGGTGAAGACCTGATCCTGCCCTGCTATATCAAACCCAACATCAGTGCTGTGGACATGAGAGTGGAGTGGTTTCGACTGGATCTGGACAATTCACTCGTGCATCTCTACAAAGATCGTGAAGACAGAAACACAAAGCAGATTCAGTCCTATAGAGGGAGGACAGCGCTGTTTGAACAAGAGCTAGAGAAAGGAAACGCTTCTCTGAAACTCTCAAAAGTCAGAGTCGCTGATGAGGGATTTTACAAGTGTTTCATTGAGTCGGAATCCTGGTATGATGATGTTACAGTCAATGTCAAAGTTGAAGGTAAGCAAACTGAAAAGCTGCTTTGTAAATAGAAATGTAATTACATTTGTCAATTTCATTCGTTTGTCATAGTTTCTTCTCTTTGTTTCCAGCTTTGGGAACTCCTCCTGTGATTGTAATGGAGGACTATAATGCAGGAGGCCTTAATCTAGTATGTGAATGTAAAGGTTGGTATCCCGAACCTGAGGTTTTGTGGATGGACGGTGATGGGGTCAGTTTGAGTTCCGATGATCCAGAAACACAAAGATCCACAGAAGGCTTCGATGTGAAACGCAGAGCCACCATAAAGAACAGCGACACCAAGTATCATTGCCGTGTCATTCAAAGACATCATATGCTGGAAACAGAAATTATTGTTTCAAGTAAGATCACATCCGGGGGTTTTTTCTTTCTTTTAGAAGAATAGATGACTAACAGGTATATTTAATGTGCTACATACATACAATTTGGCCTTGATAATGTTAATGATGATAAAATTACATTTTATAATATTGGTATTATAAATCCATACAGATACAATACAACTGTCTAAGCAGTTAGGTTTGTCTAATTTCTCCTTTTCTTTTTTCTAGGCAATGTTCTTCATTCTCAAAAGACTGCTGTCTTCTAGATCTCAGTTTTGATTGTGTTAAGTTGTACTTCAGGAATTGTGATTATAATTCTACTATCTAAAATTACAGGTAATTCTCCTTGTGTTTTACAGGTATAGTTCAATTTATGAAAATCATTTATGAAAATGTCAGATGGTTGTCAGTTGTTTATTATCCATAACCTTTTTCATGCTGTGGTATAACAAAGTGCCCAAAATGCATTTTTTTACTTTTTTTTTTTGGTTAATTAAATGAAGGTACAAAATAGTTTGCATGTTGCAATATGGGTGCCACTGTGGCTTGTGTTATTTCACTTGATGACCTCTGCAAACATAAGGAGATACATCTGAATGTTTCAACTCAC